>OZ014521.1:112005401-112605401 GCA_963966055.1 Lathyrus aphaca | reverse complement strand
AGCTTTGTGTGTGGTTATCAGTCGAGGCTGGTATACCTTTGCGTCTCCATTCGAGGATGGTTTCGCGTTAGATCCGAGGATCTTTTTGATTTGTCATTCGAGGATGGCATTTCTTTTCTTCAAGTCCTTCCGAGGTTGGTCTTGTTGTTTTGTGTGGCTATTATTCGAGGATAGTAGTTCACTTTTCGAGCTTATTGATCGAGGTCAGTTTGTCTCTTTTGCAAAGTCTGTCTGAGGTCAGCTTTGTGTTTGGTTATCAGTCGAGGCTGGTATACCTTTGCGTCTCCATTCGAAGATGGTTTCGTGTTAGATCCGAGGATCTTTTGGATTGTCATTCGAGAATGGCATTCTTTTCTTCAAGTCCTTCCGAGGTTGGTCTTGTTGTTTTGTGTGGCTATTATTCGAGGATAGTAGTTCACTTTTCGAGCTTATTGATCGAGGTCAGTTTGTCTCTTTTGCAAAGTCTGTCTGAGGTCAGCTTTGTGTGTGGTTATCAGTCGAGGCTGGTATACCTTTGCGTCTCCATTCTAGGATGGTTTCGCGTTAGATCCGAGGATCTTTTTGATTTGTCATTCGAGGATGGCATTTCTTTTCTTCAAGTCCTTCCGAGGTTGGTCTTGTTGTTTTGTGTGGCTATTATTCGAGGATAGTAGTTCACTTTTCGAGCTTATTGATCGAGGTCAGTTTGTCTCTTTTGCAAAGTCTGTCTGAGGTCAGCTTTGTGTTTGGTTATCAATCGAGGCTGGTATACCTTTGCGTCTCCATTCGAGGATGGTTTCGTGTTAGATCCGAGGATCTTTTGGATTGTCATTCGAGGATGGCATTCTTTTCTTCAAGTCCTTCCGAGGTTGGTCTTGTTGTTTTGTGTGGCTATTATTCGAGGATAGTAGTTCACTTTTCGAGCTTATTGATCGAGGTCAGTTTGTCTCTTTTGCAAAGTCTGTCTGAGGTCAGCTTTGTGTTTGGTTATCAGTCGAGGCTGGTATACCTTTGCGTCTCCATTCGAGGATGGTTTCGTGTTAGATCCGAGGATCTTTTGGATTGTCATTCGAGGATGGCATTCTTTTCTTCAAGTCCTTCCGAGGTTGGTCTTGTTGTTTTGTGTGGCTATTATTCGAGGATAGTAGTTCACTTTTCGAGCTTATTGATCGAGGTCAGTTTGTCTCTTTTGCAAAGTCTGTCTGAGGTCAGCTTTGTGTTTGGTTATCAGTCGAGGCTGGTATACCTTTGCGTCTCCATTCGAGGATGGTTTCGTGTTAGATCCGAGGATCTTTTGGATTGTCATTCGAGGATGGCATTCTTTTCTTCAAGTCCTTCTGCGGTTGGTCTTGTTTTTGTTTTGTGTGGCTATTATTCGAGGATAGTAGTTCACTTTTTGAGCTTATTGATCGAGGCCAGTTTGTCTCATTTGCAAAGTCTGTCCGAGGTCAGTCTTTGTTGTTGATGGTTATCGCCTGCGGCCGGTATACCATTGTGTTTCTATTCGAGGAGGGTTTTAGTACTGGATCCGAGGATCCCGTGTGAGTGGTCATTCGAGGATGGCATTCTTCCCAGCATATTTCCACTTGGTTCTATTTTCGCTACCTATTCAGAGGTCAAAAACAAAAAAATATAAATAAATAAATGGGCAGATGGCATTTCCATTACCCTCAGTGTGCAAATTTTCAGGTTTTGTTCGAATATTCAATCACTCCACACCTTGAACGTCTAAAAGCTGTTGCAATTATTCATTCAGGTCTGCAGATGATTGAATAGGGGCAGCTGCAATACCTCAAAATTTGCCCTCTCATTTTCATGCCATTTAGCATATCCTTTCATACATTGCATTGCATTTAGATCATAATTGCATCATAAACATACATGAACATACATCTCCATTTGAGATTTCACAGGTTGCGACTGACCTTTATTTCTTCATGCGGCACGTGCACAATAATCTCAGAAGAAGCCAAAAGTTCTCGGTTGATTCAGAGGAGTTTAAGCTGAATATCAGTTTTATGGTGCAGTTTGCAAAAGTTGTAACTTATGCTCGGAAACTCATTTTGGCTTGAAACTCAATAGTTTATACCGTTTCATTATTCTCTACAACTTTTGTGTTCGGCTCGGAGGCCAATTCATCAAGGAAAATGGCGAGATTTATTTGTTTCTGAAATTTCGGTTTCGCCGATTAACTGTGCTAGCGGTATTCAAGAGTTTGTAACTTCTTATTGGGTCAACATGTCTGAGAGATTCATATGCCAAAAGTTCCGTCTTGATATCCTTTCCAACTTTTGGGTTTTGGCCGAGAACTAATTCTTTGAAGAAGATCTCAGAATGTGCGAGTCTTTAGAGTCGACATAGTGAAAAACAGTGTTGAACCGGTGAGTTTTGAACACTAAAAAATTCATAACTCTTGGATCGTTTATCGAATTGATGTCGTTTCGGTGCCTAAAATTCCGTTTAGATGTTATCTTCATTATGTGAATTCAGTTTTGGTTCGGTCCAAGCGGAAGGATCTCGAAAATGCGAATTACCAATAAGGTTCTTTGATGCACTGCATTGTCTGTCAGATTTTGTAAAATTCATAACTCGATCAATTTTCATCGGATTGCACCCGTTCTTGAAGCTTTGGTTCAAAAATTTTATCCTCTTCAAGTTCAAAGACAAATGCGAGTTTGAACGGTGCTCCAAAGATTATCGTTTTGGTTTATTTCACAAAACTGAAGTGCTGAACCGAAGAAAAAGGCTGAAAGTGGTTTCACGAGAAAATTCATATCTCTCTCGTCGTTTGTCCGGTTGAGCTTAGATTTTAACACCAGGTCACTGACTCATAGATCTACAACTTTGCTGACAAAGTCAAGTCGAGATTATGCTCCGAAGAGGTTGACCTTGTCACATTTTCGAGTAGCGAACACCAAATAAGCCGAAAAAACAACTTATTCAGTGACGTCTTGCAGCTTAAACGTATCGATCGCACTCGATTTTGATCGTATGACGTTCGTTCTTTTTGCATTGCAACCGTGATTCAGAGGCGGACGCTGTTGTGGAAGGCTCTGAGTCGAAATTTCTTGCCGAAGATATTGTTATTTTCACTTAAGCCGAAATTCTACCTTTTGTCTTTCATTTTACACTCCACTATATATTCTTTTGACCCACAATTTGTCTCATAACTTCAATCATAATTTACAAACACCAAAAAACTCTCACAAACTCTCTCTAAAGAATCAAAGTTCATTTTCACAATTCTTTCTCAAGAACACAACAACAACTTCATCAAGAACTCAAGAACACAACAATTCCGATCAAGCTTCCGGTAGCCGAGCCGCCACGAACCACCACCTCCGGTCAACTTCACCACCGTAAGACCACCATCTTCCGCCACCGGCAGCCGCGCAGCCTCTCCTCCTCTCCTCCGTTCATGATCGCGTCTCACTTCCTTCGGATTCGCAATTTCTTCATCGATTCTTCATTCGGTAAGCTTCTTAAACTTTAATTCATGAATAATTGTTGAATTGTTTCTTGAATTGAATTTTGAAGTTGAATTAATCTTGTGGAGATTATGTGCATTGATTCATGATTTGATTATTGATTGATTCTTGATTAATTTATCCTAATAATTGTTGTGGTGCATGATTGAAAAGGCTTGGTAAAGTTGACATAGAATAATCGGTGAATGTTAGGTGTTTGACAAAATTCCTAAGAGAGCTAATTATTATAACTTGATATTGATTGAAGTGCTTGACTTTTAAATTCATGCTTGTTTCAATGTGCAAATTTGAAATAGGATAGGTTGAGGCTTAATTGTTGATGTTGTTCATGTGTCGCGTGTCGAGAATATGTTTTGGTCATAACTTCCTAACCGTAGCGCGTTTTTGCGAATGTGAATAGTGTAAATTGACTTTGTTGATTATTTCGGAGCCATTGGTGAACTTTTTAGTCGATTTCGGACAAATTTTTCCGGCTATTTTGCTACTGCCAGCCGACGAAATCGGCCAAAAAGTATCACTTCCAAGCGGAATTTTCAAAAACCGATTGCATATTTGAATCCGTTGGCACGTTTGCAAGTTACCATGCGATTTTCGTTCAATTCCGAGTCGGTGATTTTTGACGCGTTTTTCCGTTTCAAGGCTTTTTATGTTCGGTTTGGTGCGGTTTTGATGCATTGGTCTTGTTTTGACTTGTACTTATGTTTGTTGATCATTTTCCATTCATTGCATGTAAATTTGTTCGATTCCGGTTTGAGTTTGCATGTTGTTTATATTAGTGCATAAGTGCTGCCCCGTTTTGAAACGTAAATTTCAATGCATGTCCATGACTCGTATATTCATATTTCTACTTGATTTGGAGTTGTGAGGCATAGGTGCAACTTCCGGTTGCACCTCTTTTTGGTTTCTAATGCGTTTGTTGAGTTCATGCAAGGTTCTCGCAAAGATCTTAACGACGGTCGTTTGGTTGGTATTCCACTTTATTTGTGGGATACCTTTGGATGTAAATGATATTTTGTGTCGTTGTTTTTGTTTCGATTATGGGGAATCTTCACAAAGCAATTATGGAAGATGAGCATTTATTTTGCTCATGGGAGATTACAAGGCTTGGCTTGAAGTTTTTTTGGACTTCTTTTATGTGAAAGAATCGGCACTTCGACCAAGTAAGTAATCTCGATTCTCTACTTTAATGCATCATTCTAGTTGTATGCGACTTAGGATCATATAACTTAAGGTGCATATTGAGCCCTCCCACCTGAGGCATTGGATTTATTTGTGATATATATTGATATGTGTCGATTTCGGAGTTTAGGGATTAGGTTACGGATTAGAGAATTCGATTCCTTTCACTTTCCCTTAAAATATAGTTTTTGCCCGTTTCGTCGCAATTATTAAAAATAGTTTTAGGTGTGATAAAATTCTGGAAAAATTCATGAGTGATCCTCATCCTCTTAATTAATTTGTCATATTTTTTTTTCCATATTTGGGTGGTTTCAATATTTTATTTTGATTTTAGATCACAAGCTGTCCCAAAAAGGAAGGTTTTGGCATAATGGACCGAAATCGATTTTTCCCCATAGGTGTGAGACCTATTTTTTGTGTATGATTAATTACTGTAATTTGTTACATTTTGATGCTCCTTAGGCATTTTTTTTCATAATTTTAGATGCCCTTTTTGATCCACTTTGTGGAATCGTTTTTTGGGTGATCATTCATTGTTACCTTGCTAGTCAAGTAATTGTTTTGGAATTTTGGTGCATAATTTTAAGGAATCCTTTTGGACCATGTGAGATAATGACTTTATTATTCCAGGGATTTAATTTCATAATTTTGTAAGGCTTTTTGCTATTTTTCCATGTCACCTAGATCCTAGGTTGATTCATGTGTTTATATGTCGCATAACCTAAATGTTAAGAAGGCATTCATGCCATTTTCTTGAGGGGATTTTTGGTAGCTTTTAGGAGTTGATTATAGGTCATTTGTATGTCTTTAATTCCAGTCATAGGTCATTTTTTGAACCATAATCATTTGGTTTGTTTTGGTGCTTTAAAGTGCATAGTTATTTGGACATACTTTAACTTAAACTAGCTTCTCTTCTCCTCTAAATAATAACATGAATTATGTGGAAATCATTAATGCCTATCCATGCATTCTAAGTGCATCTCATACCTTGTATGCTACTGACCCATAATCATGTCATTCATATTCACATGCCATTCTTCCTTAGTTTGCATCATTTGCGATCTTATGTGATTTTTGTTCGTTTCTTCTCATGTATTCTTCTCCTTGCTCCATATGCCTAATCCATTGCATCCATGATTGTATATTCATTAATACATCTTCATAAGCATTCACTACTGACTTTGATGTTCATTTCATGTATTAATTCATGCTTGTAGGCCATATGCATTCATACTTCATCCATAAACCCTAATTTGCATTTAGGTGAATTTATGTGAACTTTTTGTACATAGTTTGACATAGTTTGATCTTGTGGGGTATCCTAGCATCCTTAGGAGCCTATAACATGTAGCTACTGACTTTAGAAGTCATGTAACCTTTAGTTACCTTCACCTTTAGACTTAGGTCTTATTTTGAACCCTAGTTCCACTCTAGGACGTTTATGGTACTTAATCGCTTTCATGCTTTGATTTTACTTCCAATATGCATTATCATGCTAACTTTTATTTTGTAGGGGGGAAGATTGAGGTAAGCATTACTTCATTCCCATCTCTTATGCATTTTAATGGTGTTTGCCTTAGCACCTTGTGCTTTGCTTTTAGGCTTTCCCTTTTCTTAGAACAACTTAACTTCCTTAGGAAGTAAGTTGATTTCTAAGCTCTCTTTTCTTCTTTCCTTTTTCTTTATTAGGATTAGAATACCTCATTAACCATAGGACCTCTCTTGTAAATAAACAAATAAAATTAGGGTTGTGTCTTAGTCCCCTTAGTTTGTACTTTTTGCAACTTGAGTCATTCTTTCTCATCTCATAAAGAAAAGCAATAAAACACTTAATAAAAATCGAACAATCTTGTACGACACGAGACTTTGTTGCGGAGTGTTTATACGCGTCCTGTTTCGGGGCGAGGTGTAAATGCTTCCCACGATGGATAGGTTTTAGTACAAGACAGTTCACAAACAAAATTCAAAATACTTCTTTTAAAAGACAAAAACAAATAACAAGCGACTATCCTGCGGAAACTTCTCTTCTCATCTCATTCACTCACAACGCGAACTCGCGACGACTTGTCTCGCATGCAAGACGGTAAACGCACTCGTACCAGACGAGCCTGCAACACCTGAGCATAGACATACGCAGTTCCAGCTGTAAAAAAAACACAAACAAATAGTTCCCGCCTAGGTTAGGCGAACTACGTCGACTCTGATCCTCATTATCTCGATGAGGTACGTAGGCAGCGGGGTAGGGCCCGTTCGAGCACATTCTTTATTTTCCCTACATTTTCCCCATTCTTTCATTCCATTCTCTTTTTCCAGTTCCATTCCCATTTCCATCCCAGTTAGCGGTTTTATTCAGCAGCATTCTTATTTCTCACCCTTTGAAACAAACAAGCAAGCGTGGATCCCGTCGGGTACGACGGACGGATTGGGGTGCTAATACCTTCTCAATTCGTAACCGACTCCCGAACTCAGATCTTTGTTTCGCAAGGCCTTGTCCTTTCCTTCTTCCTCAGGTTTGTGCAACATTACCTTTCCCATTCATTCGGGATAAAAATGTCTGGCTGGCGACTCTAACCTTTCCGCGCCACTTTCGCGTTTGTACTAGGATGAAAATCCCGGGAGCGACATATGCGTAGTATTTTTTAACTATGTCTGCGTTTACAGGCCGTGGGAAGTCTTCACCATCCATTGTAGTCAGTATCATGGCACCTCCTGAGAACACTGTCTTGACTACAAATGGTCCTTCGTATGTTGGAGTCCACTTGCCCCTAGGATCACCCTGTGGTAATATGATACGCTTGATTACCAAGTCACCAGCCTGATATACCTTCGGCTTAACCTTCTTGTTAAAAGCTTTGATCATTCGCTTCTGGTACATCTGGCCATGACAAACTGCTGCTAACCTCTTCTCATCAATCAAATTTACCTGGTCAAGTCGAGTCTGAATCCACTCATCTTCATCCAAGCCTGCATCCTTCATAATTCTCAAGGAGGGAATCTGAACTTCAATGGGCAGAACTGCTTCCATACCATAGACTAAGGAGAATGGGGTTGCCCCTGTTGAGGTACGTATTGTGGTACGATAACCATGAAGAGCAAATGGTAACATTTCATGCCAATCCTTGTAAGTAACAGTCATCTTCTGTACAATCTTCTTGATGTTCTTATTAGCAGCTTCAACTGCCCCATTCATCTTTGGACGATACGGAGAAGAGTTGTGATGCTTAATCTTGAACTGCGTGCAGAGATCAGTAATCATAGTGTTGTTCAGATTAGAGCCATTGTCAGTAATAATCCTTTCAGGGATGCCATACCTACATATGAGATTATTCTTAATGAATCGAGCCACAACACTCTTAGTCACAGATGCAAATGAAGCTGCCTCCACCCACTTCGTAAAGTAATCAATAGCAACCAGGATGAAACGATGCCCATTAGAAGCAGTAGGCTTGATCTCACCAATCATATCAATGCCCCACATGGCAAAGGGCCAAGGAGCAGTCAACACATTTAATGGTGATGGAGGTACATGTACTTTATCAGCATAAATTTGACACTTGTGACATGTTCTGGAGTGTTGATAACAATCATCTTCCATGGTAGACCAATAGTAACCTGCTCTCAATATCTTCTTTGCCATAGTATGACCACTAGAATGAGTGCCAAAGGTCCCATCATGCATCTCTTCCATAATTTCTGTAGCTTCCTTCTTATCCACACAACGAAGCATAGTCGAATCATGATTGCGCTTGTACAGAATCCCATTACTCAAAAAGAACTTAGCAGAGAATCTCCTCAGAAACTTACTATCTTTGACAGATGCCCCTTCAGGGAACTCCTGAGCTTCAAGATATCTTTTCACTTCATAGAACCAAGGCTTCTCCTCTGCCCCTTCAGTGTCAATCTCATTGCAATATGCAGGCTTTTCAAATCTGTCAATAGTAATCTTAGGAGCTTCATCATCCCAACTGATCTCAAACATGGATGCCATGGTGGCTAATGCATCTGCCAACTGATTCTCTCTCCGTGGAATATGTCCAAAGGTAATTTCTCTGAAATGTGGGATCAAAGACAACACATGCTCTCTGTAAGGAATGAGGTTATCATGCTTAGTATCCCAATCTCCTTTAATCTGACTTACTACCAGGGCTGAATCTCCATACACATCAAGGAACTGAATCTTCATATCAATAGCAGCTTTAATACCCAGGATACATGCCTCATACTCAGCCATGTTATTGGTACAATAGAAACACAGTCTGGCAGTAATCGGGGTATGACAACCTTCAGGGGAACTAATCACAACACCAACACCATTACCAAGTGCATTTGAGGCACCATCAAAAACCATAGTCCATCGGGATCCTTGTTCAGGTCCGTCATATTGTCCAGGTTCTTTGGTAATAATCATAATGTCCTCGTCGGGGAACTCAAAACTCATTGACTGGTAATCATCCATTGCTTGATGAGCCAAATGATCTGCCACAACACTTCCCTTAATGGCCTTCTGAGTAGTATACTGTATATCATATTCTGTCAAGATCATTTGCCATCTTGCAATTCTTCCGGAGAGAGCAGGTTTCTCAAATATGTACTTGATTGGATCCATCTTTGAAATCAACAAGGTAGTATGGGTCAACATATACTGTCTTAGTCGGCGAGCAGCCCATGCCAAAGCGCAGCAAGTTTTCTCGAGCAGTGAGTATCTTATTTCACAGTCGGTAAACTTTTTGCTAAGGTAGTATATTGCCTGCTCTTTTCGACCAGACTCGTCATGTTGCCCCAACACACACCCCATTGAGTTGTCTAACACTGTTAAGTACATAATCAAGGGTCTTCCATCAACTGGTGGCATCAAAATTGGTGGTTCCAACAGATATCTCTTGATTTCATCAAAGGCAGTCTGGCACTCATCATTCCATTCCATCACCTGATCTTTCTTCAACAACTTGAAGATTGGCTCACAGATGGCAGTTAACTGGGAAATAAATCTTGCAATGTAATTCAATTGTCCCAAGAAACCTCTAACCTCCTTCTCAGTACGGGGAGCCGGCATCTCTCGTATAGCTTTCACTTTTGCAGGATCCACTTCAATACCTTTTCCACTGACTATAAAACCCAGGATCTTACCGGATCTAACTCCAAAAGTACACTTGTTTGGGTTCAATCTCAACTTCTATTTCTTCAACCTCTCAAACAATTTATGCACATGATCAAGATGTTGCTCTTCATTCTGGGACCTGGCTATCATATCATCCACATATACCTCTATCTCATGATGAATCATATCATGAAACAAAGCCACCATAGCACGCTGATATGTTGCCCCTGCATTCTTCAAACCAAATGGCATCACTTTATAGCAAAAAGTGCCCCACTGTGTCACAAATGTTGTCTTCTCCATATCTTCAGGAGCCATCTTGATTTGATTGTAACCAGAGAAACCATCCATAAAAGAGAATACCTTATGCTGAGCAGTGTTATCTACCAGAATATCAATATGAGGAAGTGGAAAATCATCTTTGGGGCTAGCCTTGTTCAAATCTCTGTAGTCCACACACATACGTACCTTACCATCTTTCTTAGGAACTAGCACCACATTTGCAACCCACTGAGGATAAGAAGTCACTGCTAAGAACCCTGCATTGAACTGTTTCATTACCTCTGCTTTGATCTTTTCTGACATTTCAGGACGCATACGACGAACCTTCTGCTTCTTTGGACGACAATCTTCTTTCACTGGTAAACGATGAACCACAATGTCTGTATCCAACCCTGGCATATCTTCATAAGACCAAGCAAAGATCTCCACATAGTCACGTAACATCTGAATCAATCTGCTTTTGACACTGTCCTCCAAATCAGCCCCTATCTTGACCTCTTTTCTGTTTTCTTCAGTTCCCAGATTCACAACTTCGACTGGCTCTTCATGTGGCTGTATAGCTTTCTCTTCTTGTTGTAACAACCTAGCAAGCTCTACAGGTATTTCACAATCGTCCTCATTTCCTTCTTCAGTTTGATAGATCGGATTCTCGAAATTATAATTGGCAATAGTAGAACTGTTATCAACAGGATCCAGAGTGGATGAGGATCTGCATTTTAGTGATGTGGGTGTGTGTAAGAACACATAGCTGATAAAGCAAAAATAAAAGAAAAAGAAAGACAAGGAACACAATATTTGCTAAAACGAAACGTCCACTGATTTTATTGAATGAAGTATGCAAATGAAATGACAGCCCGTAACAAGCATACCATTATGCCCCGGGTAAGGCACAAGGCTTGAGAGTTTTAATTGTTCAGAAATTATAAA
Source organism: Lathyrus aphaca (assembly GCA_963966055.1). NCBI lineage: Eukaryota > Viridiplantae > Streptophyta > Magnoliopsida > Fabales > Fabaceae > Lathyrus > Lathyrus aphaca. Next base: position 112,594,448 of record OZ014521.1, on the reverse strand, counting down.
CTTAAAAAAAAAGCAACAACACAGTAATAGTATTTACTCCTGACTAAAGGAGATAGGGATAACATCTTCAGCTTTCCAATTATTGAGTCCATCACCCATAGTAGGAAAAATCCAAGCATCCAAATTGTAGTCTTCATCATAGTCTCCCACAACATTGATCTGATCTTTCATAACCCCTTGATTGGTGATATGAACAGCACGAGCACGACGAACAGCCTTCTGGGACTCTGCAGTGAAACCCAAACCAAATTTGTCAGACTTGTATGGGATATCAGGAAGCTGACCCCAAATAGTACAACCACCTTCATCTACCACAGCCCTAGCATCATTGAGGGAAGCCATTGCCATTGTTGGAGGCTTTCTGGTGACCACAGGAACTTTCTTCGCAACAGGAGGAGCTACATAATCATTAACAATCCAGGGAACCATTTCAAATGTCTGACACGGAGTTTCAATGTATTCACCTTCCACTTCCAGGTACTTGAAGGTATTCACATGGCTGACAAAATATTCTTCCTCTCCATAGACAGTAACAACCTTTCCCTCCACCGGATATCTTAGCTTCTGATGTAATGTAGAGGTTACAGCACCTGCCCCATGGATCCAGGGACGACCAAGCAGACAAGAGTATGAAGGACGAATATCCATCACATAAAATGTAGCAGTAAAAACCTGGGAGCCAACTTTAATTGGAAGATCAATTTCCCCATGCACTACTCTTCTAGAACCATCAAAAGCCTTCACCACAATATTACTGGGCTTCAGCACAGCATCTTCAGGGCTCAGCTTGTTCAGGACTTCCTTAGGCAACACATTTAGAGAGGAACCATTGTCTATCAATACATGTGACAGGGTAGTGCCCCTGCATTCAATTGAAATATGCAAGGCCCTGTTATGATCCCTCTTGGCAGGGGTCAAATCAACATCAGAAAATCCCAACCCATTATCATAAGTCAGGTGGGCAACACAATTCTCAAACTGGTCAACAGAAATGGCATTGGGCACATGAGCGGTCTTCAGAAACTTGATCAAAGCTTTTGCATGAGCTTCAGAACATAACAACAAGGACAGCATAGAAATCTTTGAGGGAGTATGCCCCAACTGATCAACAATGTCATAATCACTCTTGCGAATGATTTTCAATACTTCTTCCATCTGCTTAGCAAGATCATCAGCAGCTGGCACATCAGTAGGTATAGGCTCAATAACAGGACCCTTGCCCCGAGCATCAGTGGTAGAAGTAGCAGCAGGAGTAACTGCATTCTTGGAAGTCACGGGAGGAGAGAAGACTCTTCCACTTCGTGTGATCTTGCTAGATCCAGCAATATTGTCAACGTCAACAGGCACATCAGCTAATGGTTCTTGCTTAACACCATGGATGTAAACATCAGACCCATAGTGCCAAGGCACCGCCTTATCAGATGTATATGGAATAGGACCAGGAGTAGTAATGATCAGAGGAGCCACTCTGGCCTCAGCAACAACTTTCACAGGGCCTTCAGCAGTAATCTTGATTGGACCCTGATGGGTGATTTTAACAGGTCTCTTCGAAGTGATTCTTACCGGTACTTTGTCAACCATATCAACCTCTTCAATCTTCTTACCTCGAGTAAGATGATCCACCATACTTTCTACAGACGATGGGGTCCTCTCAAACATTATAGTATACTTATCCATGAGATGTTGAATCCCATCTCTCAATCTGAAGCAACTATCTGGCTTATAGGTACAATACAAACAATCTTCACGACAACCTGGAAAGAGCCCAGCCTGTACTAACTTCTTCTTGATAACGGACAATGGTGTGGTCAACTCCATGACTGAATATACATGTAGATCTTCATCAATGGCATTGACAGTCTTCTCGTGATTTGGCATTGGAGCAGTAATCACATTTGGAGTACCTGGTGGGTCAAACTCAATCTCTCCAGCCTCAATCATATCTTGGATTTTGTTCTTCAAAACCCAGCAGTTATTAGTATCATGACCTTGACAGTTTGAATGATATGCACATCGTGCATTGGGATTGTACCTGGGTGAGGTAACATTAGGATTCTGAGGAGCCTCCTTCAAAGTAATGAGTTCAGCTTTCAACAAATGTTGCAATGCCTGAGCCAGTGACATGTTGATCTTTGTGAACTGCCTTCTAGCCCTCTGTTGGTTGCCTTGTGGCTGCTCTGTTGTTGCAGGAGTTGGATTTGAAATATGAACTGCACTAACAGACTGATGCCTTCTGTTACGATCAGGCTGACCATAAACATCATTAGATTCTTTCTTCCCAGTGGGAGGCTTCTTTGCAGCACCTGATGAAGAAGTACCCACGTGGATCTTGCCATTCTTTATACCATTTTCCACTCGCTCTCCTGTCATGATCAACTCATTGAAGCCAGATGATGAGCTTCCAATGAGATGACTGTAAAAAGGACCATTCAGCGTACACATGAACATATCAACCAATTCCCTGTCAGTCAAAGGGGGTTGAACCCAGCTAAGTCTCTCCATTTCTGAGCATACTCCTTAAAACTTTCTTTGGCACCCATGGACATGCTTTGCAGCTGCATGCGAGTGGGAGCTAAGTCAGCATTGTATTGATACTGCTTATAGAAAGCTTCAGCAAGATCATTCCAGTCTCTGATGTTGACACTCTCCAATTGATAATACCACTCCAACTGAGCTCCAGATAAGCTCTCTTGGAAAAAGTGGATCCATAACTTCTTGTCAGCAGTGTGAGGTTGAATCCTTCTGACATAAGACCTCAAATGTAGCTTGGGACAGGAGACCCCATCATAAACAACAAAGGTAGGAACCTTGAAACCAATGGGTATAACAACCCCAGATATCAGACTCAGATCCTCAAAATCCAGCCCAGAAGATTTCTGCAACTCCATAGCATCCATCCTATCCACCAGCATCTTGAATTTGTCCTCATTAGGATCATGGTAATAATTGGCCTCAGAATCAGAGTCCCCCATAGTGTTGTGGAGACTGCCTCCCTCTTTCTCAGATTCCTCAGATTCACAGTCTTCAACCTGTTCTTTGGTCTTGACAGGACCTCTGAACCTTCTTCCCATGTTGAGCAGGCCACCTGACCTTCTAGTCTTCTTAGTCTTCTTGGCCAGCAGTGTCTTCAATTCATCCTGCCCCTTGGATAGGTTCAGGATCAGCTCTTGGAACTGTGCATTTTGTGCCTGGAGATCTTTAACTGATTGCTCAAGAGCCATTGCTGAAATAAACAGCGAGAAGATGAGAAACCTATGCACAAATAAACCTGTGATGCAATGATATGATGTATTAATGCGTATGCAATGTTTTCAAGGACCGCAGGATTTAAATTTGCTTAGACAGACAAGAAGGTAAACTTTTATTAGTGATAACTTTGTTTTGCCTCTTGGGCTTACAAAAACATGAAATGAAATAAGTACAAAAGATGGGGTTTTAAGTCTCCCATGGACGTTTCCTCTTTGTGTTGAGGTATGAGTTGAGATTCCGTTCCTCGTGAAGTTGTTTTGTTAGTTCCAGGATTCTTTCTTGGCTTGCTTTGTAATGAGCCTCGAAAGTATCCCTTTGCTCCTTCAGTTGGATCCATGATCTCTGCAAGTCTTCCATATCAGTAGGCATGTCTGGGTGAAGGATGGTATAAGCTGTGTCTCCTTCAGCAACAGGTTCCATGGTAACTGGTAGGACGACAGGATATGGCATCATGAGAGTCTGAGCACGAGATCACACCCATCTGAGATAAGCCTCCATAGGAATAGTGTACTTAGGTTCCAGTGTCTTGCTGTCAACCCTGTTTACTTTTCCCCAAGCTCGTATGAATCTCTGACGGTAACCCGGAAGATCGTTGTCGTAATCAAACACAATGCCCTGAATCAACATGTCATGTGGACCATCACTCCGAGCATAACCAAACTGTCGTAAAGCTAGAGAGGGGTTGTAGGTGATGCCTCCTCTTATGCCTAGAAGTGGCACATTAGGAAACTCCCCACAACGGTCAATGATGGTGACATTCTCCATAGATCTGGAGCACCAATGGATATCTGAGTGAGAAAGTGACATGATCCTCTTGGACCATCTGAATCCTTGCTCATTCTTCATTACTGAGCGAGGAAGGTGAGAAATAAACCACCTAGAAAGTAAAGGTATGCAGCACATCAAAGTTCCTCGTGCCCTTGTAGTACGGGTATGAAGAGAATGTAAGATGTCTCCAAGTAATGTAGGCACTGGATTGTGACTCAGGAATATGTTGATGGCATGAACGTCTATGAACTGATCTGGATTGGGGAACAATACTAAGCCATATATCAGCAAGGCTAAGATATCCTCAAAAGCATCATGACTCATGGCCTTCAAGAACATTTGAGCCTTCTCTATCAACACCTTAGCTAGAACACCCTTGACTCCACTTCTCGTTTCTAGAACAATATCAGATTTCTTCAGATGTAGAGCTGCAGCAATAACTTCAGGTTTAAGCTCCTTCTCCAAGCCTGTGAATGGTTTCTGATCAAGAGTAGGTATACCCAGAAGTTTAGAGAACTCTTCCATTGTTGGAACCAACTGATAATCAGGGAATGTAAAGCAATGGTGCTTAGGGTCAAAGAACTGAAATAGGACACTCATCATGTCTTCATTGAATCCTGAAATGACTAGATCCAATAGGTGACCATGTCTCTTGATGAACCGGGAATGATCTGACATTTGAGAAACCAACTCTTTAAGCTTGGGAGGTATCCCTACAAAGTTGATCCTGATGGTGTTTCTACGAGCAGAAGCCATGACCTGCAACAAAGAACAAAGATAAATCCCTTGGTCCTTGAAATGGTTAGGGAAAATGATATGCTTATGATGCATGATGATGTCATGATGTTATGCTCAATCACAAACATGTGACACACACAAGCAAGTCACACAATAGCCCTAGGTTTAAAGGCTTGCATGAGGTTTAAAGGTCAGTACCCTCCCCTGAAGTTAGATGGTTCATCCTGTCCTACAAAAGTAACCAGGTTCTAAGGGATCTCAATATCATTGATCCTTCACAAGGGTGGTTGTTCAGAAGGCAACTTACTTGCCAACCAAAACCCTCCAAGTTTAAGATCTCAATGAGCGTAGTATCGAGTGTCAACCAACTTCAGTCTGCACCAAAGCCGGTTACCTCACTACTTTCTAAAGGCCAAGATGAGTTAACTAGGGTTCTAAAAGTTAGTTAGTGCATTGACAACATATGGCAGCCTCATATTATCCTCAACTTGACTTAAGGAACATAAGCACCAACCAAGAAGTCGCACTAACTATGGCCACCAGATCAACCGTATCGATATACGTCGTACAGTTTCCTTGGTCTATTGCCATTTACCTAAGGTACACTAGATCCGGGTTAGGACCTTTCACACATAAGAGCACCCCAACAAGTAATATAAAGCAAACAAGGCAAACAATTTTAAAGTGATCTAATTCCTAAGGGTACCCCTCTTTAATTTAAGTTCCCCAGCAGAGTCGCCAGTTCTGTAACACGGTGGGAGAACTGACTTTAGTTATGTTGCAGATAGCAAGAGTCGCCACCGACTTTTATTTTATCCAAAGGAAAGGCATAAAAGAACAGGAAAGACCTTTAAAAAAGATTTTTGGGTCCGGGGGGTAGGTTATGTAAAGGGAAGGTGTTAGCACCCTTTACATCCATGGTTATCCATGGGCTCTTAGTTGCTTAGCTCACTTTGAATTGTTTTTGAAAATGTGAAGTGTGTGAATAGAAATTTTCATAAGAGTTTAATAATGATCCATGTACGGATGCGTAAAAAACTTGTGTTTGAAAATGGTTTGAAATTGTGAAGTGTTTGAAAAGTTTTAAATGAAGTGAGCAAGCAACTATGAGGAACCTACCCTAAAGTTTTAAATCTTTCTGTTCTTTATCCTTTAAGTGGTAAGACTAACCCTATTATTAAGGAATAGGTAGTCATAACCTTGGATGTGAGGGACATATGAGGGGCATCTGTTTTTATAGGCAACTGTAGGGTGTATTAAGCATTTTGAAGGGACTGTCATCATTATTCGAAAGGGACTTGACTTTTTATGAAGGCAACCATTAAGGGACTTGATGACTTTTCTTTTAAGGGACTTGCTTTATACACCCCACTTGACCTTTTTGAATAGGCAACAATAAGAGGCAACCCTAGAAAGTGAGATGGCGATTAAAAATCGACTTACGTGTGTGAGTGTTTAATTTAATTTATCTTATAATTAAAATGATCTAAATTTAATTTTAAATATAATACATGTTTACACTCCCTATTTTACTAACCATGACATGAAAATTAAATAAATTAAATATTTACAAAAATTTACATCCAGGAGCATTTACATAATAATTATAATAAGCAATTAAAAATAAATAGCAAAAATAAATATAGAAGCAAAATAAATAATAAGCAAAATAAATAAATAAGCAATAAATAAATATAATAGGGGTTAGTAATAATAATAATAAAATATAAATTGTGTTAGTGAAATAATAATAATAAGCATAATAATAAAATAAATGGATTAGTAATAATATAATAACAATAATAATAAACAAAATACAATAATATATAAGAATTAGAAATCATTAAGGAAATATGAACAATTTAATTATAAAATTTAAGATTATAAATTATAAACATATAAAAATTATAATTACAATATTAGCATAAATTTAATTATTTTTAAACATATATGAACAAATTATAGAAAACAATTTCATATTATATATAAAAATTTGATTATAATTATATTGACTAAAATTAATTACATTAAATAGATATGTACATAATAATTATATTTACAAGATTTTATATTAAATATTATATTTACAAAAATAAAGTTAGAAAAATAAAATTAGGTTTTAACATTTGTTTAGAGAAAAATAAATTAGGGTTTTAGGGTTTATAATATAATATACAAAATTATTTAAATAAACATACATATATTATAATTTAGTTACATAATAAAAAAAATTTTAAATTGAGAAAAAATAAAAAGTTTAGAATTTTAGAAAATATAAGTGTTGTTTTGGATATTTATTAAATATATATACATGCATAATTTATTTTTTAATTAATAAATAAGAAAACAATTAAGCAAATTAGTTAAATAAATTGAAACAGAAAAATGGTAAAAAGAACTTACCTTGGCTGGGTTTGAACCCATGACATCCAGTTTACCAGCAACAACAACAACCACCAGGCTACCATGCGTATAACCAATAGAAGAGAAAGGGAAATTGGTTTTGTTTCTTGTCTGGAAAAATCAGGAAAAAAATAAATAGAAGCAAAAGGCCTGGGGGAGGATTGAACCCAGGACCTTTGAAGCTAACACGCATACACAAGACCAACCCAGCTAGATGAGCAATTCTGTTTACAAACCATCAAATAATAATAATATATTATGTTCAACGTATAAATGAGAAAACACAAAAATATTTGTCACAACCAGGTTTCGATCCCACGCCCTCTCATCAAACGCACGTCTGGCTTTCCACTGGGCCACGCAACCTGTGGTGATAACAAACCAACAAGATAAGATAAAATATTTTAAACACAATTTGAATTTTTTCTGAACGCGCCAACAGCTTCTTCTTCAACCTCATACTTGCGATTTTACCTGCGAAATCAGCCACGAATTTTCCTGCGAAAACAGAATGGCAACAAAACCTACGAAAGCCAATGATCAATAAAACTGTAAAATTTCACAAAATTGAATCCATCAATGTGATCCAAACATTCATGCGGTTCATTCTATGTTTTTAGAATCCATTTATATTTCCTAAATCAGAAAACCCTAAACCTTACTCCAAACCCTAACAATGGCTTTTCACGGGTTATGCAAGGTTTCTTTGATTTCTTTGCCCAGAATCGTTCTACATACTATCACAAACAAGATTAGGTTAACAAAATTCATTAACATACAATGAAATAGTGTAATCGAAAAAATCAAATTCAAGAACAATTATGGTTCGGTTTGAACAATATGTCATGTTTTTGATGCATATGAGGGATGATTCATGATCAGGGAAGTCCAAGGAGTCTTGCTATGTTCTTGTTTTACCTTCAAATGCCCTGAATCAAAGAATCCGAATGTGAGTTTTTGAGAGAATTTTTGAAATTGTGAACTTACTCTTAGGGCTGTGTAATCTGTGCCTTTGCAATAGGGTTGTGTTTAGTACTTATTGGTGATTGATTTTAGGTCAAAAAATTGATTGGTTATGTGAAAAATTTGATATGAAAAGATCCATAATGATCATGCCTTAAAAATCCAATATTCATGTGTGAATGCTTGCTATTTTTGGCCAAATCTCATGATTTCTTTCCTCTTCAATTCAAATCAATATTTAAGACTTTCTAGAAGCTTAATCTCCATCAAATCTTACATTTTCATATTTTATTTTTATTTAAAATGATTTTTAATGAATTAAATCAAAATAAATAAAAATAAAATAATAAAAATTCTGATTTTTAATGGTTTGGGTCGTGCATGAAGTCATTGTATGGGTTGGGTCATTATTTGGCAAGCCCATTTGGAAGAAATTGGTTTTAGACCTCCTTTTTCATCATAAACCAACTCAAAATTTCTCAACTTTGCAAGGGCACATATCCTTCAATATTAATGCTATGAGGGTGTTCTTGGACATTTTGGAAAGCTTGAAGAGTCCTCTAACCAACCCCACTGGTTTCATGTCCATATCATTTACCAATCTCAAGTTATGCCCTTTTGAAGTTGTTGACTTTTTGTTGACTTTCAAAAGGACCTATAATGTCTTAGCTCATACCTTCCAAATGAAGCATTTTTGGGCTTGGCTTGTGAGACACAAAGTTGTAGAGAATTCAATTTACTTCAAAATGAGCTTTTAGTGGAGACTTGGTGATGAAGTATGTGAAATTTATGGCTGGTCAAAGTTCAGTTGACTTTTACTACGGAAACCCTAATTTAGAAACTCCTGATTCTTGATGATCTGAAATCTCCTTGATGAATCATGATCAAACCTTGATCAAATGATGAATTTTACTTCATATACTTGATGTTGGCAAAAAATCATGAAGTTGACTTTGGTTTGACCACAGTTGACCTCAGTTTGACTTTTTAACTGCATTGACTGATTTTGACTTATCTGATCATCTGACTGAGCAAACTTCTGAGAAAAGTCTTGAAACTTGTCATGGGGGTTTTTAGACACATATAAGATGTTATGAAGCTCATTTGAAGTCTTGGAAATTCATTTAGCCTGATTAAAGTCAAAACCCTAGTTGTGGATGCACTGCTTAGGAGGTGCATTGTCTGAGGGAATTGTCAACTCTTCTGACCAATTGTGAACTTTGTGGACCTTGTGAACCATCATAAAATGTCTTGTGATACTCATGGGAGGTATTGTGAACCTTGTGAACCTTGTGAACCTTGTGAACCTTCATGAAGTGACTTGTAGACTTCATGAACCTCATGAAAGGTCTTGTAAACATTGTGAATCTTGTGAACCTTGTGAACCTTCAAGAAGTGACTTGTAGACCTCATGAACCTCATGAAAGGTTTTGAAAGCATTGTGAATCTTGTGAACCTTGTGAACCTTCAAGAAGTGACTTGTAGACTTCATGAACCTCATGAAAGGTTTTGAAAGCATTGTGAATCTTGTGAACCTTGTGAACCTTCAAGAAGTGACTTGTAGACTTCATGAACCTCATGAAAGGTTTTGAAAGCATTGTGAATCTTGTGGACCTTGTTAGAACAAAAAGTCTTGTATTGTGAGGGCAAATTTTGGGGTGCAACAGGTGGCATATCTCTCAAAGTAAGAGATCCTTTTGCCATCAACTGATTAAAGATCTCAGAATATGTCATAGGCAGGGGATCAATGTGTCTATCATATCCTATTTGTTTATATGGTGGGCACTGTTGAGGAGCACGTTGTTGTTGTTGTTGACCAGGCCATTGTGGATAAGCCGGTTGCTGGTATGGTCCATGTGCATATTGCGCAGCAGCGACCATAGGATATGAACGTGGTTGATAAGCCATCTGAGGTGGAAATGGAGCTTGAATAGCTGGTTGGTAAGGCATTGGAGGAATTGGCTGATATGGCATATGAGCATATTGTGCAGCAGCAATATAAGGGTACTGATAGTAGGGAATTTGAGTAGGTGCACTCTGTTGAAGATTCCCACTTGCAGAAGAAATGACATTTGTTTCGCCCTTCTTATACCTGTTGAAAGGTTTCTTGACATTGGTTTGGTTGCTATAACCTCCTTGAATCTTTCCACTTTTCAGGCCCTCTTCAATTCTTTCTCCTACCATCACCATGTCTGAAAATCCAGAAGATACACTGCTGATCAGCTTCTCGTAGTATTGCCCCTGTAGGGTACCCATGAAGATATCGATCAATTCATGGTCAACCAATGGCGGATGCACCCTGGCAGCTAACTCCCTCCAGCGTTGGGCGTACTCCTTAAAGGATTCTCTTTCCTTTTGAGTCATACTCTGAAGTTGAGTACGGTTAGGAGCAAGGTCAGTGTTGTACTTGTACTGCTTTTTGAATGCATCAGATAGATCAAGCCAAGTACGGACATTATTGCGTTCGAGCTGCATGTACCATTCTAGAGACGCTCCAGACAGGCTGTCTTGGAAGCAATGGATCATAAGCTTATCATCTTTGGCATGAGCGGCCATTTTCCTGCAGTACATCCTCAAATGAAGCTCAGGACAACTAAGGCCTTTGTATTTCTCGAATTCTGGCAGTTTGAACTTAGCAGGGATCACAACATCTGGAACTAGACACATGTCTGAGGCACTCAGAGAGGTTGAGTTGTGTCCTTCCATGATTCGGAGTTTTTCAGCTAATTCACGACACATCTTCATAGCTTCAGACTCCTGAACAGCATGAGGATTGGTGATTGGAACAACAGTATGCATCTCAAACTCAACTTGATGATCCTCTTCAGCATGAGGAAACTGGACTTGAGTTGGAATAGGTTGAGCTTGAGGAATAGCACCAACAGTGACACCAGAGGTAGGTATTGGTTGGGAAGTGACCTCTTCAACAACAGTAGTGAAGCCTGGAGGCAAACCATAAACCAAAGGATTTGGAACTGGAACTGAAGGCATTGCTCGTGAGGCAGATCCTTGCACTAGAGCATTGTTCATCGCGACAGCAGCTTCGAGACGTTCTTCCATCCTAGCCAAAGCTTGTATGATCTCGTAAATCTGGTCAATCTTGTTCTTGACCGAGTCAATCTCTTCCCTCATAGCAGCTTGCTCTTCTTGAATCACGTCCATCAGTCTTCTAGTGTTGGCTCGAGTTAAGTATGGGCGTCTAGCACGATACGGGCGTCGGGAAACCAGCTTGATTTACTGAAGATGAAGGAACATAAAATGAGTTCTCGGCTTTGGAATGAAATGCAATATGAATAAATAATGCAAATGTAATGATATGCAATGTCAGAATCCAGGATCACAAGATCAGGGTCTCATGAGTCCAAGGTACAGATGGAGGATACTCTGATCAGGAACTCACTGGGTAGACTCTAAGGTTTTAGGGATCCCAACGTTGTCAATTCATATGGTTGTTCATCACACACGCCATAAACATGACAGTTGATTGACTCCCCCATATGACTCTATTTTGGGTGAGATCTTCGTATCGACAACCCACGAGAGCAAATTTTCTCGGGAGCCTATACTACGTGATCATCGACACGAGGTTTAAACAAAGCCTCAGAGTTATGGACTTTGCTCAAATGTTTGATGCACATGTCAGCTCTTGACAGTCAATCAACTCCATTGAGAATGTCTATTATGAGTGAGGTATTCGTATCGACAACCCACAAGAGAAAATTTCTCGGGAGTCCATACTACGCGACCATCAATCGATGTTTTAACCAAAAGGTTCTAAAGGCCCTCAGAGTTGATGACCCTAATGAAAGCAACTGAGCACATACACCAAGAACTTGACGGTCGTCAGTATTCTCATTAAAATCTACTCCAAATGAGGTTTTCGTATCGACAACCCACGAGAGAGGTTCTCTCGGGAGCCCATACTACACAACCTCGCTAACTTATGTTTGTACTCGTAAGCACGGGTATAAAGCCTTTCCCTCAAGTTTCTTTTGCAAAATATCGATCCAAATTATAGTACCAAGGAGCCACAAGATATATAAAATGGAATGCGATAAAGAAAGCGATAAAAATAAACAAGTAATGATAAAAGCAAACATCCAAACAAGCGTGGGAACCTAGACTAGGCTTGACTCGCATAGGGGTGAACCAGTCCCCAGCAGAGTCGCCAGCTGTCGCACCCCGAAAAATAAGACCTCACGCGATCCGAAAGGACGGGAGCCGCGCGCTGGACAGACTGAAGAGTCGCCACCTAATTCTATTTATTTCTGAAGAAGGAAAGGTAAGATATAGATAAAACCCGGGAAGAGAGGGATAAGGACAAAGGTCAACGGAACCATTGCCTGGGTTCGGAAGTCGGTTATGCAGGGGGAAGGTATTAGCACCCCCTACATCCATCGTACTCGATGGGAACCATCTAAGTTATCACGCGCGAAAGGATGTCTATGCTTAAACGAATTACTTGCTAAGGGAAATGAGTTTGAATTATAAGTTAGATTGATCCTAGGTGCTCGGGAAGGATTGAGATCCTCGTGCCTACGTACTCCCGCGTGCAATGGGAAAGTCAGAGCCTCGTAGTTCGGCCTACTAAGGGTATTGGTTGTTGATTTTATTACCTTTCTTCGATGAAAGGGTTTAGGAGTCGAATTGCACTAAAGACTATGGATAGTTTATTCCGTCCAACAAGACGAGTGTCTTGCGTCGAAATAATCGGAGCGAGTAACGAGAGCTTGTTATCCTCCTTTCTACCGCTTAAGGCTCGTGGCGTACATTTCTTCTTGTATTATTAATGTGTTTTATTTCCTAAGACCGCTTGACGTTGGATCAAGGGTTTGGATCTAAAAGTGACATTTCGGTTTTTTGAGGTTTGAGGGTGAATGCAAATGGAGGTTTATTTTGTGGTTTGTTAGCAAGGCACAATGCGCTCGGCTCGCAAGGTAAGGTGGATCCTAATAAACGAAAACTGAAAAAATAAAGTGCGAGTGTACAAGTGCAACCGCTTTGCGTTGGACCAAGGGTTCGCGAATGAAATAAAATACGAATAAATAAAATGCGTACATAAAATGGGAGAGGGATACAAAATAAATTACAGGGGATTGCGAGAAATAAAGGGGTCTCGTTGTAATTCTCCCAAGAGAAAGCATGTGTGCAGTGTTTTTTGAACTGTTCGAAGGCGTTCGGCCTTTTTATTCGGATGCAACTATTCGAAGGCGTTGGACCTTTTCAGACGCGTCGGGATGTGGTTCGTTAACTGCCTTAGAACCGATTTAATGAAATCGTTCTATGAGGAGTCGAATCGTTATTTTTGAAATGCGGAAATAAAAAAATAAAGTTAAATTGAATTGCAAAAATTAAATTAAAATAGAATAATAAATACAAATAATAAATAAATTGATAATATTGACATAATGAATAAAATAAATTAAATTGAATATTTATTGGTCAAAAAAATAGAAAAAAAAAACTAATTAAAAGGAGGGCCTCATATTGATTAAACGTTCGATTTAATAAAATCGGAACAAGTTTAACCTTTTAACATATCATCGGCCCGAAAGGAATAGAAATAAATCACTATTAAAAAAGAAAAATCTTTTTATAGCACTTTCTTACAAATTGGTCAATAACAATTAAATTGAAATTAAAGAAAACTTATCAGACTTATTATATAAAATAGAAAATAAATTCTAGTATTATTAAATAATAATCACAAAATAAAGGAAAATTTAAAAAAAGAAATATAAAAAAAACAAGAGAGGGGGATGCTCTACTGATAAGTGTGCGTGTAGTAAATGATTTCCAAGTCCAACAGATTTCCCAATAGAAAATAATCAAAATAGAATAATAAAAATAAAAAACAAACTAAATGAATAAAAGGAGAAAAATTGTAATGGTGTTTCTATTTTCTTAAAACCCAAACAAACTGATGAGAATAAGAAAAAAATGTTTAAAATAAAAGGAAACAAAACAAAAACAGGGCAAACAAAATGAAATGCTACCACAGTAAGAAAAAAAAAAGTTTAGAGACAAAAAGTACCCACCCTAAAAAATCAAAGGAACGACGGTCGGCGGAACCTCACGGATTTCGTCTCAGATCTCTCTTTCACTCTTGCTCTCTCCGTCGTTTGGTTCGCGGTTCGGTTTCTAGCTCGCGTTTTGGTAGCGTATGAATGGTTTGTGGCGGATGGCATTGAAGGGTCCCGTCACAGAGCTTCGTCGGATTTGGGTGGTTCGGATTCCGGTGCGGTTTTTTGAGAATGGTGAGTTTGCGGTTTGCGTCGGTGAGTCACGGATTGATCTCTCTCGGCGGCTTGGTCTCGGCTCTGGTTTCGATTGGTGTTTGCGGATTCATGAAGGCTTGCGGTTGAGCGGCGGTAGTGATGGTGGTTGAAGGTCAGATGTTGCTATCGGACATGGTGGTGGTGAGTCATACGAATCCTGCCATGGTTTGCTGCGGTTGATGCAAGATGCGGAGTTGTCCGAAATTGTTGTTGTGGCTTTGGATTTGCTTTGAAGCTGATGTTATTGGGTTTGAAATTTTGAAGTTGATGATGAGTTATTGTTGAGGTTTGATGAACGTTTCTCGGTTCTCATTCTCACCTTTCTGATTTGGTTTTTTTTTTTTGTATTTTGTTGAATATGTAAAAAGAAAGGATGAAGGTTGGTAGAAAAAGTTTGAAAAGGTTATGTATTTCCACTGGTTCTTTGTGGTTTTGTGGTAGTGGGGTGCAAATTATGTGAAAGAAGGTGTTGAGAATGGTGACGTTGGGTTTCTACTGGTTATGGATCTCACTGCGTTCACATTTGTTTTTGGTCTGTTTGGAGTCTCATGGTCATAACTCTCAGGTTTCGGTGGTACTGATGGCTGGTTTTTTTTAATGAAGTCGAGTTGGGTTTTACGGTGAAGGGGATGAAGAATGATGCGTTTAATGTCAAGAAGAAAGGATAGAAGGTTTGTAGTTTTTTTGTTGAGAGGAAGTTTTTTTGTTATTTTGAAAAGATGATCCCCCCGTATCAGAGGTAAAGTGGTTGTTCTTAAAAGAAAGTGAGAGAATAGTGAGTGGTATTCTGTGTTGCCTTGGTGTAGGATTCTATTGTAGCTTTTTTGTGGAATTGTGAGAAAGAAAATTTGTTGAGAATCATGTACTGATGTGTAGTGCATATGCGGAATTCGTGGGTACAAATATGTTTCCGTTGGCCACTTTTTGTACAAATTTGCTGTGCGTGAATGAAAGATACGTTTTGGTTGTACCCACTTTGTATTGGCTGGAATGAGAATTGCAGAGAGAAAATAAAATACATGGTGGGGTCAATTGGTTTGTTATGAAATGTGGTCACATGTAAAGAAAAAAGTAACAGCTTGCATAATAATAATAGAAACAAAAGTAAAAATGTTAAAAATAGAGATAATAATAGTAATAAAAAAGATTAATAATAATGGAAAATAAATGAAATAATAGTAATAATAATAAAAAGTGATGACAATAATAAAATAATAGAAATAATAATAATAAAAGTGGTAAAAATAATATTAAGATTACTAATAATAATAATACTAATATAAAATAGTAATAAAATAAAAATGATAATTATAAAAATAAGAATGGATAAAATAATATTAGAAATTATAATAATACTAATAGTGAAAAATAATAACAAGAAATTTGATTTTTGTTTTGTTTTGTGTATATAATGGATTTAAGGAAAAAGATAGTGGGCATAAAGTAGATTTGAATAAAAAAAATTGTTTAGAAAAATAATTTTAAAGTAAAAAGGATAAGGATGCATATGGATAATAAAAACTAATAATTGAATAAAAAGCCTCTACACAACGTACTACACACACACACAACTTAACAAACTCAAACGACCCTGAATTTACACACCAACCATGAACTTGGAAAATAAATGACATATTTATTTTTGGATTTTTGAATACGGTTAGACAGAAAAATAGAATGACACAAGTAGGACAAATTTGGGGTATGACAAAATGCATGACATACACTATACAATTAATTATTATTGCATAACACACGATCCATATTGATCAAACATGAGTCATATACTCACTGTAATTCCATTTAGAATTACCATCTTTGCCCAAGTCTGTCTACACAACAATAATACCATCCACATCAACATCAACCACGTGTCTCATAGAAACCACACAATATTCCATGTTTTGCCACATTTATTATCATTACCCGCAAAATCAGAAGAGAAATCGCAAAAACAGGAAAATTACATCCCATATCTTCCCATACGCGTACGACCTCACCCAATACGTGTAAGGCCTTGCATATTCCATGTGTATGGCCTTAGATTTCCCAGAGTACGCTCAAAGGTGATTTTCTCTCGAAAACCCCCTCTCTACTTCCCATACACGTATTGGCTAACCCATACGCCTATGACCTTCTCCCCCTACGCGTACCTTATGCGCACAAGCAAATGAGCAAGATGGCCTTGGGGAAAAACTCGTACCAAACATGTACAAACCTGGGCGTGTCCCCCCATACACGTATGACCATGCTCCATACACGTATGGCTTTCCTGCAACCCAAAATTCCTTATTTCGCATCAGTGCGATTTTCCATTCATTGAAGTACCTTCAAACTCCTATTTTTGACCCAAAATAGTTTCTATACCAGTTTATGATCCAATATTTCAATCTATCTTATTAATCTATCATTATATTAAGTTTGTTTATCAATTAACTTACAGTTTCGTTATCCTCCCCAAACCCGTAATTTCCAGATCCATTTTTCATGGTAAAAGACATCAACAACAACACAGATAGGGCACAAATTTCACATCAATAACAATATACAACATGATATCACAAAACAATCACACAAATACAGAGCCACTCAAGAGAAAATAAATTATGCATAAAACCCTAAAAGGGAAAGGAACTCCCACTACCCTCTCATGTTATAATCACCATTAAAGAAACCATTCCCCCCTTACCCTAATTCCTAACTTGAGTTCTCTAACAATGATGGATAATTATCGGTTTTCTCTTGCCCTAGCTCTGCTCCCCTTCCTTTCTCTTTTCACGTGAAACTGATATCCTAACTTCTTTCCCCCACTCTATCTAATTATGTTTAATTTTTCTTAATCCAAATAATAATAATATTACTAATAACATTAACTTTAATAATATTGATAATTATAATAATGTTAATAATAATAGTAGAATATTTCTCCTAATTATGTTATTATTACATTATTATTCTAAGTCTTGTTCCAACAATTACTCACACCCAATCCTCACACTCACCATTAACTAGCCCAAGCCAAGAAAAACATAAGAAATAAAATCGCAAAATGACTAATACTTAAATGGGGTGTTACACTTATTGCCGAATCCGAACTCGTTGATATGGAAGAGGCTTTAAGTGTTCCAAAATGGATTTGTTCTATAAAGGAGGTGATGGAATCCATTGATAATAACAATACTAAGGAGTTGGTTGATCTACCTGATATAAAGAAGCTAATTGGTGTGAAATGGGTGTTCAAAGTGAAGGAAAATTCCAAGGATGAAATGATCAAGCATAAGGCTTGATTGGTTGCTAAGGGATTTTTGTAAAGAAAAGGCATAAACTTTGAAAAGCTATTTGCACCGATTGCTAGGAGAATAGATGGTTTCCTAAAGGAGGTTGGATTCAAGACTATGATTGAGAACTTATAAAGATTGTTGTGGCATATGAGATCTGGTCATTTGAATTTCAAATCTCTCAATCAGCTTGTGACACACAAGATGGTGCTTGGTATTCCAAAATTGTCAATGTTTGAGAAATTATGTGAAGGTTGATCAGTAGGAAATCAATCTTGAAATTTATTCAAGTACTATTTTCCTATGAGATCAACAAGCATTGTTGATGTTGTACACTCAGATGTTTGTGGTCTTTTTGAAGACCATACAATTGGTGGAAACATATATTTTGCATTTCTCTTATGGATGAGCATATAAGAAAGCTTTAGGTGTATTTGATCATGAACAAAGATGAAGTCTTTGAACTCTTTAAAAGAGTTAAGTAAATTGTGGAAAATCAAAGTGAGAAGAATATCAAAATACTCAGAACATATGGTGGAAGATAGTATACTTCCAAGACATTTGAAGAATTTTATGCTCAAATTGGAATTGATCATGAAGTGACAACTCTATATACCCCTCAACATAATGGTATATGTTAAAGGAGGAACATAATAATCCTAGATATAGATAGGTGTATGCTAAAGCAAAAAGACATATGCATAACTCATTCTGAGGTGAAACAGTTACTACTGATGCATATGTGTTAAACATATGTCCAACAAGAAAATTAAAGAATAAGGTTCCAGAAAAGGTATGGAGTGGCAAGAAACCATCTATAAATCATCTTAAAGTGTTTGGCTCAGTTTGTTACAAACATGTGCCTGATGCTAGAACGAAAAAGCTAAATGACAATTGTGAAGCCACGATTCTGGTTGGCTATCAGAAAATTTGTGCTTATAGATTGTTTAAACCAATCAGTGAGAATATTATAATAAGTAGAGACATTATTACCGATGAAAAGGAAGCATGGAACTGGACATCAAATAGTACAAGTAGTAAATCAGGGTTGGATGAAGAGTTAGAAAAAAAGAACATGTTATACCAACTGACTTGTATGAAGATGTACAATGATAATTAAGAGGCCTCAAAGAAAAAAGGATACCTACAACAAGATTAGAAGATTGTGAGGTGATTTCTAACAAAGAGGTTACAGAGGATAGAAATATTGTTCATTTTTACTTACTAGTTGATGCAGAACCTATCAACCATAATGCAACCTTGAAGAGTGAAGCATGTAATAATGTTATGGTTGAAGAGTTGGCAACCATAGAAAGGAATCATACATGGCACCTTGTAAAGTTACCAACCAAAGGTAAAATGGATCTATAAGCTGAAGCACAATCCTGATGACTCAATAGCTAAGCATAAGGCCAGGTTAACCTAAAGGTGACATAACAATCATTTGTATGTATGTTGATAATTTGTTGGTCACGGGTAACAATAACAAATATATGGACAAGTTTAAGTAGCTGATGACGAAGGAATTTGAAATGTTAGATTTTAGAGATCTATTCTACTTCTTGGGCAAGGAGTTTCTAAGAATTGGAAGAGGTGTGATTCTGCATCAAAGGAAGCATGTTAAAGAAGTTTTTAAGAGATTCAACATGCTTGAATCTAGCCCTACAACTTCACATGTTGAAGCAAACATGAAATTTGAGAATAATGGAGATGAGGACAAAGTAAATGCAACCCTATTTAAGTAGATGTCGTACCTCGAAAAATACGATCCTAAAATAAACAACAGAGTCGCCACCTAATTCTATTTATTCTACGAGAGAAAAGGAAGATATAGATACAACCTAAATAAAGGATAAGAATGGTCAACGAAACCACTAATCTAAGTTCGGGAGTCAGTTACGCAAGGGGAAGGTGTTAGACACCCCTCACGTCCGTTGTACTCAACGGGAACCTCTTAGTCTAATTTGCGCTTAAAATGTTAACTTGTTATTATTGTCTTCTTTTACTGATTAAAGTTTGTTAAGATTATTTAAAAGAAATATTTTAATTATTATTACGAGGGAAAGATTAAAGTTTTTTATTATTGTGCTCGCGAAGGATTAAAATCCCCGTGCCTACGTATTCCCCTGTGCAATGGGAAAGTCAGAGCTTCGTAGTTCGTGCTACTACGATTTGTGTTTTTTTAATTGAACGATTGTTTGAAAATGCATTCTACTGCTAAGCGTTGGCTTATCTGCTAGATAGAAAGATTTGAACAGTGTTCGTTTGAGAAAAGATATACGAATGATGATCGGACATCTCGCGTGGGGCTAGCCCAGTTGCGGTCCAATCCAGAACGTGCAGAATGCTAGACTCCGGAATTCTGTTTTCATATTAAATTAATAAGATAGTTTTGAATATTTTAGTATACGAATGGTGATTGAACACATCACGTGAGGCTAGCCCAGTTGCGGTCCAATCCAGAACGTGCGGAATGCTAGACTCCGGAGTTCTGTTTTCGTATTAAATTAATAAGATAGTTTTGAATATTTTAGGTGTTCTTTAGGTTTATTTATTTTAATAACAAAGGAGTGAACGAAACATTACGCGTGGGGCTAGCCCATTTGCAGTTTGTTCTAGAAGGTGCGGAGTGCTAGACTCCGGAGTTTTATTCTTTGTTAAATTAGTTAAGATATATGAAAGGAGTGCAGACGGCGATCACATAAGTGATCGACTTACGTGTGTGCAAAAAAGGGTTTATGAAACTATTTGGTATATTAAAAGTGTTTATTTGGCGTTGGACCAAATGATTAACTTATCCTTCGAAATGATTATTTAGCGCGGACATATTTACTTCTACTTTGACCAGTTATAACAGAGATGTAAAATGACAAACAGGTCCATACGAGTCATACATTGTCATCATGCGACCGAACGGTGATTAGAAACAGAAACATACAACGTACGCATAAATAAACAAAAGAATCAAAATATAATTAAATGACTATATGAGGTCATATTTTCTGTGAAGAAACAAATAATAAGTTAAATAATTAGTATTATTAATAAGCAAAATGTATTTAGAAAATCTTAGAATTTTGTTTAAATTAAAAAAATAAAATAAGAAGTAAAAATAAAATAATTAAGAAAACAAAACACAATGGGCCCAAATATCAAAAGCCAGAAATGGGGGCTGGAAGGATTAGACCGGCCGGGTCGGGTCGAACCCGGATCCGGTTCAGTATTTTTTGCTAAAAAAGGAAAAAAAAAATTAAACTAGGGTTTACCAATCTTATCTCAGAACCCTCTCTTTCTATCCCTAACGCAACCATCCCCCTCAAACACTCCTCACCCTCGTCGCCCCTCTCAGCTTTCGTCTCAAACAATTCTCACCTCCATCACCTCTCTCAGTTCCTTTCTCAAACAAACCTCACCTTCACCACCTATCCTGCCCCTATTGTTCTTCCTAATTAATAAACAAAAGTGAACTAGATTTCCGAAAACCCTAGCCCCAAATCCGACCTCCCTCAACAAAATCAAAGAATCGAAAAGGCCCAAATAGTGAAAAGAAAACCTCACGAACGACATAGCATCAACCATAAGACAAATCGCGAGCCGTATTGAACATTACGCAACCATCCACAACAAGCAAATGATGTTACAGGGGCGAGAAGATTACCTTCCGGATGTTACCTGAGCGAAGAAATCCACAGGTACGTGTTCGTCTATATCGTGTTTTCTCTTTCTCTGCGGCTTTTGCAAACCTCGGGCTTGGTTGCAGTATTGCGGCTAGTTTTTTTTTGTATCTTCTCCTTCTCAAACTTTCGTTACTGGTTTTCTTAAAAGAAATCTCTCTTAGGTTTTTCGGAAGAAAAACGATTTATGTTTGGGCCCTCTCAGGTATTTTGGTATTCTTCGTTTTTGTTCGTCTGCTCCCCTTTTCCCTGTGAGAAAATAGTCACCTTTATAACTTAGTAAAGTTAGGTTTTTCTCCCTCCATCCCCTTAATCTCCTTTATCCAAAACCTTTGACCACAGGGCCAACACTTTTCTCTATGCAGGCCCTTTATTGCCTTATTTTGATGTATTGTTCTTTGGTCATAACAGGTTTCTTGGGCCTATAGCTGTTGAAGATAGGTGGATGGCGTGTTGCTTTAGGATGTGAGAAAGCAAGGGTAGCAGGGTGGCCTGCGGGTCAGATACAGCAGGTAGTAGGTCTGCTTATTCTTTTCAAACTTTCGACTATTTGTGTGAGAACAAAATTGTCCCTGTACCTTCTGCTTCATTTCAACCCATCTGTCCTTATTGTTATGACAATTTGATTTAATTTTATTTGGTTTGAAATGAACCGAATAAGTTATATTCGGATTGGATTGAAAAGTGATTTTCAAATGGTTTAATCTTTGGTTTCTTCACTGTCATGAAAACCTCTATTCTCACTGCCTATCCCTTTTTACTGCGATGTGATATCAGTCTTTTATGTTAGAACTGAATTGATGACGTCTCTTCGATAAGACGTCCTGAATCTATGACTTTGACGTCTTTTCTTTTTCTATTTGCAGGTTAGACCCCAAAAGTTTCAAAAATGAGTTGGACATAACAATGTTTTAGAGATAATCAACAAAGGAAAGTCGAATCTCAATTTGAAAGCTGTCATGACATATTGCAGTGCCGTCCTGCTTTGAATTTCAAAGGTAAACAAAACTGATTATCATGGACACAAAAAAATGGATTATGGACAAATGCATTGTTGCTATTCTTATTGCTGCCAGCTTTGTAATTCCCGGCCTTTGAATGCATTAGCGCTGCCTTTACTGTATTTGTTTCTCTATTCATCATGAAGTTTGAACTAACCGTTACCCTTTTTGTATGTAAACATGTGGGAACGAGGCTTGGTACATTCGTGCGTATGCTTTACCTCCTGCGAAAGTCTTTGTAGCATTGTGACGACGTATTTGGCTAGAAGATGATATGTTGTACCAAGGGCGACCACAAAAAGAGTCACCGGCTCTAACCCGGATCCAAATCCTCCCGTCTTTGATCGAATACTCACAGTAACAACAGAGGAAGGAACTTTTCGCTTCTTTGCTTGAAGATTCCCTTTTTTGCGGTGTATTTCGTCATGAATACGTGCCATTAAATTTCTCCAGGTGCATAGCTGCCTCACGGTATACAGAAACTGGGTTTCATAAGAAATTGAAGGACGCCCTTGATTGCTCTGATTACGTGAAAATAATGATAATGCAGCAGATTCTCCCGGCGAAGCTTCACTCTCCTTTGTGAAAAGTTGTAAACAAGTCATGTTTGAACGCCGACTAGCCTCGAGAACAAAATGGAATTTGTCATCGGAACAAGAGTCATTATTGTTCATTTGTTTTAGTTCAGCGATTAGACAGTTTGCATCCGTGATTCACAGTACCAATTCATCTGGCACTGAAGTTTCTCGTCGGGAATTGTTGCAGAAAACAAGTGTCTGTCATCGTTTAGGGGTTGCGGCGATTATCTTCTCAATATCTTTGCGAAATCCCATGTCTAGTAAATGACCAGCTTCATCAAGCACCAAGGCCTTCACTCCCATAAGCCTGGATGCAAAACCAGCGGTATTTTTAATATGACCTCTAAGCCTTCCAGGTGTAGCAACAAGAATCTGGCAAGGATTTGCTTGCATGCGTTTCTGTTCTAAAGCAAGTCTTGTTCCTCCAATTACAACTTGAACACCTAAGGTAGGATGATACTTAAGCAGTTTAGTGGCTTCGGCAGCAGCTTGTCATGCAAGTTCTCGGGTAGGACATATAATAAGTACAAAAATTGGTGGTCGCCTTTGATCACGGTCACTTGGTGGAAACTTGGATGGATGAACTGGGACAACGGTAGCATTTGCACACTATTTTAAAAATAGATGAGCTATGGATGGTAGTGTTTCACATTTGTCAGGAGGCTAACCATAAAAGCCTTGTATGCCATTAACCTTGTAACAATGTAATTGTAACAATTTCAATCTTGTTTGTCATTTTGGCTTTCATTGCTCTTGTAACATTTAGACTTATTCTTTTTGATTGAAAATAATGATGCAAATCTTGGACTTAAAAGAAATCCCTCCCCTTCTTTTTGTATTGCCATCTCGAATTCAACTAACCTTTGATCTTAGCAACGACCCATAAAACTTCTCAAAACAAAAGGCAATACTTCAAGATGTCTTAGAAATAACAATAAATTCATGATTTGAATGACTTGAGTGAAGGTAGACAAAGGCTTTATTCTCAAGACCTTAAAGAAGATGACTTCCTTTCAAAGTAAACCTAACCATACTTAAACCTTTATTCCGAACAAGATTGCATGTTAAGTAGCCATAGAAGTAATAATCTCGATTGCAATGTGTCCTTTAACCACATCTCACATCATGAATTAATCTCCCAACGAAACGAATCTCGAAACCTAAACTTAAGAACCTGGTGAACTTTGTCTCGATGTTGGGAAGTAAAGACCATTCTGAACATTTGATAAGGCACGACACAAACACCCAAGATAAAAAAATCTAAAGTCCACCTCCAAATTTCGAATGGAACAAGACCCCCGAAATTCCGTAAAACTAAACAAAAGAAATCCCAGATCCCAAACTTTGAAGAAAACAAAAAGTGAAAATATGGCTATTTACTTAATATAAATGCGAATGCAATGTATGAATGCAAAAGATCGAAACAGCGAAAGGAGGGCAAATTTTGGGGTGCAACAGTAGATACTAGGCTCATTGAGATACCTATGCGGTAACAGACTTATCATATGCTTTGTAGTTGGCTTGATAAGCACATAGACGATCCAGATATATCACACATGAAAGTTGCAAGGAGAATTCTAAGGCCCCCAAATGGAACCATGAATTGTGGTTTCTTTTTTCCTAGCAACACAAGTGATGATGATGCAATAATCACATGCTATTCAGACTCATATTAGTGTGGAGATAGCTCTAACAAAAGGAATACAATAGGAAATTTTTCAAGGTTTTTGGAGTACCACTCTCATGGTGCTCAGGGAAGCAACAAATTATGGTATTGTCTTTATGTGAAGCTAAATACATAGCATGATCCTATGCAGCAACCAAATAATCTGGATTGAATCAGTGTTGATGTAATTAAAGGTTACAATTATAAAACTACTTATTTTTCAATTAGATAACAAGACAACTATCAACTTGGCAAGAAATCCTATTCTTCATGGCATAAACATGCACAAGAAACCCAATTTCATCTTTTGAGGGAGCAAGTGACTCAAGGAAAACTTAAAGTAAGACATTGTTCAAATGAATCTCAATTGTCTGACATCTTCACCAAAGGATTGAAAGTTGACAATTTTTTTACTTTTAAGCAAAAGGTAGGAGTGATTCAATTCAATAGTTAGATAGTTTTGATATTTTGATGTTATGTTGTAATACTTGATTAATTATAAAGGGGTATGTTGTTAGTTAATCCATTTAAGATAGTTAGAAGATGATTAGTTAGTTAATAGTTATTTAGCCTTGTTACTTGGATTACAAATCACACATAATTTATATATGGGTGGGATGTGAAGTTTTATTTTAAAACTAACTCCTCCAATAATAATACATACTTTTCTCACACATGTACGAGACATCTTCCACTTACATATTCTCTCTTTCTCCTCACTAAGTGCAATTACATTTCTTACTATCACAAAGTTGATCATACAAAATATTTAAATTTGCATAAAAAAATATTTGTTTTTATTTTAACACGTGTACGAACAAACAAAAGCGGACAAACAGACACGTGATGACATATTATATTCGTTTGGACGTTAGCTATTAATTATTTAAATCGATTTAGTGGAGTGTCAATGTCCCTAGGATAACATATTATATTAATTAAACTATTTATTATTCTCTCAGTTCTTTTTTATGTGTCACTTTTTTTTACATATATCAAGAAAATTAATTGTTACTTTTCATACAATAATTCTCATTTTAATTATATCACCCCTAGTTATTTATTACATTCATTTTACTTTTTCTTTCTTTATAATAATTACTTAGAGGAGATTTTGACAAAAGAACATTTAATATTATTTTAAAATTTACAAGTCACAAAAAAGAACATAAAATTATTTCAAAAAAAAACATTTATAAAGTAACATAGAGAGTAATTATTGAGTTAATTAATTGGAAGAATTTTTTTTATTATAATTTAATTATTAATTATTCATCGATAGAAAATAAAATGGTGAAAATTTTGCCGGGAATTTTTCATAGGAGAAGTTATAGGATATGAACGAGTTGAGGTTCCCCCTTTCGAGCCTCAAGTAGCGACTTTCCTTTGACTCCTTCAACATCAACGGTGAAGTTTTTCTCTATTTCATACAAGAAGAAAAATAAAAAGATTAATTAAACGGTGAAGTTTTAGAGTGTTTTTTATTTTAAGACCGTTGCAGATATGGGTTTAGGGTTTAATAGTTATAGTTATTGCCGTGCACTTGGAAGGAAGAGGATTGTGGTTTCTAATAACCATGAAGGTTCTTATTCTGGTGAAGAAGATGAATCAATTTCAGTAAGGTCTCCATTGAAGAGAATGTGCAGCGGAAAATTCAATTCTGTTTCTGAGAAGTCTCGTCTTGAAGCACTTCCTCAACATCTTCTTGTAATTATTGCAATTTCATTTTGATTCACCGTTTTCAATTTCGATTATCCTGAAATTTATTTATTTATATAAATTTATTGATTTTTATTTATTTATTAATTGCAGGTTAGTGTTTTGTGTGGTGTGGATCATGATGATTTGGATCGAGTTTTTGATGTTTCTACAACAATTAGAGAAGCAGTAAGTGTTAATTTTCAGGATATAATCATTTTCAATGTTGATTCAATTTGTGTTATTTGATTGATTGTGCTAGTTTTGAAATTTTTTTCTGGGTTTTTGATTTTGCAGTGTGAGATTGCTAAGCAGATGCATTTTGAGTTCAGTACTCCAAAGAAAAACACTGTTGCTGCGCTTTGTTCAGCATTTGATACTGAAAATGAGTGTGATGAAATTGAAGCTCCAAATGCACCATTTATGGTAAAGAAATCAAAGTCAAGGTTGAGTACTAGGAAGCTGGCTGATATCTCAGTTACACTGTTTCCTTGATTTGATTAAAATCATGGAGGAGAATAAGCATTAAATTCCTTGATTTGAGTAAATTTGTAGAGAAAAAAAGCATTAAATTATGATGAAACACAGTTCTGTTGTGTTTTTGATTAGGTTGAGTAAATGGATTGCTCTTTTTGTTCTTGTATATGTAACTATACCTTAGAGATGGGCTTCTTAGAGGTTCAAGATGTTCAAAACTTTGGTTGAAGATTGATTTGTTTTTATGTTTTCTGTACATCTATAGGCTTAATAGATTGTGACAGATTCTATGCCTTTTGTTTGAAGGGATATTATAGGCCCTTCCGGTAGTCTGAAAAATTTGAGTTGCCAATTGCATACTCTTTATGCTTTTTGATCAATTATTAATGTTATTGTTTTTCCTTTTCTTATTAAATTTGTTTCTTGGTGTTTTGTTATGTTTTTTTCCTTTCAAATCTTTGTAATAGATTCATTTTTCTTCACAGAATGTTCATAAGTCAGGTGAGTTTCTAGTTTTGATTGTGAAATTGTCTTTGTTAGCTAATTCTTAATAGTGGCCCACTGTAAAGTGGAAAAAAAATAGTATGTTGTATCATCATCATCATCAATCATGGTCCACCAAAATTTGAGGGAAACTTAGACTGAGATACTTGACTCGGTTTGAATGAAAATATTTAGACTTGAAGATTGCAGTGCTATCCCTTTCTCTCTTTTGGTTCACTATTGTTGATATAAATCTATATCTATGGGGTCATTATAAAACCTCAAATTTATGAATGACTAATTGATGTACTATTGTTTATGAATGGGGCCATTAGAAAACCTCGAATTTATGAATGGCTAATTGATGTACTATTGTTTATGAAGGGGGGCCGTCAAAAAACTTCAAATTTATAAAATTGATGTACTATTGTTTATCTTTGTCATTAATATAGACTTTCTTTTAAGGATAATTATCATCAATGATAATAGGTTAGAATTTCCCTTTTATCTATTCACCGCTTGGTGTCTTTGTTGTCGAGTTCGGGTCAGTTGGAAGATGTTACATCTCAATTTAAAATCTTAAGGTGTTAGATAAATGAATCAATGAATCATTTTTCTTATAAATTCAACATTTCACTATTTATAGACGATGTGGAACTTTAATTCTTAGTGTTGCATCTAAAAGTCTTCAATTTCATTTTACTCTAAGACTGCATTATTTTCAGGTTGCATCTAAGAGTCTTCAATTTCATTTTATTATAAGACTGCATTATTTTCAGGACATCTAAACCGAATGAAACTAGCTTATATAACCTAACACATTGAGGCTTTCCATTGGAATAAACTTGAAATTTATGACACCATAGTTTAATAGGTGAACATAGATAAAAATTTATATATATAAATGTGTGAACCAAATTAACTAGAGACGAAGTAGTATATCATCTTAAAATAAGAACATCAATCATATATGGTTTACAAACAATATGGTGGTGGGTATACTAATAATAAAGTTTCCTAAGAAATTCCTTTTCAAAATTATAGTGCAGTCATAAAAACAATACATGATCATAATTAAAAGTTCTTTGACTTTTAAAAAAAAACTTAGTATTTAGCCAATCCAAAACCAACTAATCCATGAGAACAATCCCACTCTTGATTGGTGAATGTCTATTTAAAGTCATAGGAATTCTAGTAGAATTCAAATCTAAAAACTTGATAGGAAAACTCTTATTTTCTAATATTGTTCAAATATTGTCATTCGTCGACAACGAGTTTCCAAGAACTAGGCGACTCTCTCGGTTGAGTGCCATATATCCTAACCAACTAACAAAGGATCTTGTAATTGGGATTAATTTGACTAAATAAAAGGAAGACAATTTTTGTGAGGAATCAATGTTGCTGGCATGTTAAATCATGTTTGGGAATTTTTGACATCTAATATTTAGTGACTTGTTCTTCTAAAAGCTAGGACTATCAAAAGCCACGGTCCACATATTGATTCTTCCATTTGGCTTGGCATAAAAATAAGCTATATGAAAGACCACATTATTTACAATCACAGATCTAAATAACATTTCTGTGGGCCATTCTCATTATGAATGAGTTGCAAGCATTGTCAGAAACAAAAGTTGGAATCTAAAAGCAAACTGATATTGGATTCAGATTCTCTGGATTCATCAAAATCCAAGGTTGTTACAATCAACACATCTCTACCATTGAATTGAGAGCGAATGGCTCACATATTTGAAAGCCTAATCCTCTGATTCTGCGCGTATGTTGATCTCGCCCTATACTGCATCCTAATTTACAAGGTATCTTACACCATTAGCAGAAATGTGATTGGAAAATATGTTCGCCAGTGCATTTTTGAATGGATTTACCAGAAACCTCGGCAAGAACATAAACCATCCTTGAAATGGTGAAATCGGTTTGAATCTCTCAATAAAATTTCCCTATTGGTTGTCTTGGACATGAACTTTCCCATCTCATGACAATCCGCGCATACTCTTCGATTCTTCGTAACCCTAACGGTTCTCCCAGGCGGCAAATTTAATATACCAAAAGCCATTGCTAGCTTTTCACTGTGTCCACACTGAATCACTTCCTTCTCCATATCATCTTCATTAATCAATGCATACCTCAACTTAGTAGAGTAATCTCCATTCTTCGCTTGCAAACTCAATTTTCTCAGCAATGCGTCTATCCTTTTTGCTTGAGGGTGTTTCGTGTTCCCAGCGACAAAGATATTAAACTTTCCTCCGAACTCTATCCAACTACAACCTGGATTCTGTTTGAATCTTTTTTTATGCATCTTTTCTTGCAACTTTTTCACTTCTTCCCACTTTTCTGCCTCCGCGTAGACATTCGCTAGAACAACATAATACCTTGTGTTGTCTGGCTCTAGCTCAAAAATATGTTCTGCTACTTTTTCTGCTAGCTTCACATCATGATGAATCCTGCATCCTGAAAGCAATGCACCCCAAATTGAAGCATCTGGGTCAATTGGCATGGACTCGATGAACTTGTACGCCTTTGATAGATTTCCAGCGCGGGAAAGGTGATCCACCATGCAGGCATAGTGTTCTAACTTCGGTTCGATACCACATTCATTTCTCATAAAGTTAAAGAATCTCCAACCCTCGTGCAGTAATCCAGAATGACTGCAAGCATTAAGTATGGCAGCAAAGGAGGACTCGTCAGGCTCGATACCCGCAATCCTCATCTTTTTGAATGTGGAAATCGCCTCATTTCCAAATCCATGCATGCTGTATCCAGCTATCATAACAGTCCATGAAATCAGATCCTTTTGAGGAATCATATCAAAAAGTAACTGTGCTAGAACAAGTAACCCACATTTGGCATACATATCAACAAGTGCACAAGCTACATGCAAATCTAAGTACCCTCTTCTTAATATGTGTCCATGTATCTCTCTTCCTTTGTCTAGAGCTGCCAAGCCTGTGCAAGCTGGAAGGACACAAGCCATTGTATTGTTGTCTGGTTTTAACTGTTTTTGCATGTCTGAAAAGAGCTCTAGAGCTTCATTGGGAAGAGAATTTTGTGAATAACCTCCAATCATTGTATTCCACGAAACAATGTCCTTAGCTCGAATTTGAGAGAACACTAACCGAGCTTCTTCCACGCTTCCACATTTTGCATACATGTTCATGAGAGCATTAACGACAGGCAAATTCGATCCCATGCCATTCTTTATAATGTAAGTGTGCACATCCCTTCCTTTATCCAAAGAGTTGCTACAAGCACAAGCATGAACAATGCTTGTGACAGTATAGATATCAGGTCTAACACCCTTGCTTTGCATTTCATCAAATAATCCAATAGCATCATTGTATAGACCCTCTCGTACATAAGCAGCAATGATTGAAGTCCAAGAAACAATTGTTGTGTCACCCATCTTTGCAAAAACTTCAGTTGCACTATTTAAATTACCACATTTTGAATACATGTCAAGTAAGGTATTGCTAAACACAACATCCTCACCAAAACAAGCTTTCACTCCAAAAGCATGAAGAGCTCTACCAAACGAAAGGTTGCCAATATTTGCAGAAGCCACAAGAACACTGACCAATGTGGTCAAATTCCAATTAACCCCCATATCCAGCATCTGAATGAAAATCTCAACTCCATTTTTGGGAAAACCATTCACAACACACCCATTTATCACAGAATTCCATGAAACTACATCTCTCTCCGCCAATTCATCAAACAGATTACGTGCACTCTCAACTTCGCCGAATTTAAAATAAGCTGCAATCATCGAATTAACAACAGCAGTATTAGAACCAAAACCAAGTTTGTAAACATACCCATGAACCATTTTACACTCCTTAACCTTTCTCAGTACAGCAAAACACTTCAACACACATGTAAATGTATAAGAATCCCCTGAAACTCCCATCTTCTGCATTTTCTTAAAAAGACTCACACTTTCTCTATAATAACCAATCTTTGCATATTCAGACATCATAAGATTCCAAAGAAAAACCTTATCATTAAGAATCTCATCAAATATCCGTCTCGCATTAACCAAATCACCACAATTCACATACATGAAAACTAGTTTAGCCCCTAAAACTTCATCAATCGCCACGCCATTTGAAATGATAACGGAATGAACCCTTTTTCCATCTTCCAAAGAGTTCTTCTCAGCACAAAGCTGCAAAACGGAACAATAATTACTCACCGCAAGTTCATGCCTTTGTGAAGTTGTGAGCAATTGCATAGCGTTTCTGAGATTACCCATTTGACAGAAGTTGCAAATTTTGGCATTTTGGTTTTCGGTAACATTGCGAGTGACAGTGGCACGAGAATAAAAATCTAATTTGGAATATAGAAGACATGTTCTCCGAGGTTGTTTGAAAAAGATGAAACGGTTACGGTATTTGTTGTTTTTAGGGTTATGAGAAAGTGAAGAGGTGATTGAGTTTGGTATGGTTTTCATCATACTTGAAAACATTGGTCTCTCCTGTTTTCTATCCAGGACAGGGACAACAACATTGGTCTCTCATGATTTATTAATTATTTTATTTAACTTCAATGAAATTCAGTTCATATGCAATTTTAATTTTTTTTTAATAGAATGATATTTTTTCTTTACCTCAAAATGAGCAAATCTTTATGATCAGAACTCCCTCCCATTAGATTAACCCTATCGGGTTATGCAATTTTAATTCATGTGTTAATTTGTGTTTATTGTTTTTGTTTTTATTCTGAATTGGTTAATGAAACCATGTATAATGTGTGGCACCATGGACAAACGTTGTGAATTTCAAATGCAAACAAGGTTGGCATTACAATTCTTAAATCAAATTATACTTATTCCTTTCAATTTTGTTTTTGTACTTTGAAAATGGAATGTGAGATGGATGTAAAAATGAATGAAAATGCATTGAAGAAATTAACCTAAACTTGTTCTTTTTCTTTTTAGCTCGAGTCAATATTTAGGGTTTAGAGTCCAGTGGATATATGTTATGAGACATGTGTTAAATATTATTTTTGAAGGTATTGTCGGTTTATGGTCTAAGGTATCAACTTTATCCATATACATAAAATTTATTTATATTTGTTAAATTAACGTTGTTAGCTTATCATAATTTAAATATTTATTCAAATTATAGACGTTTAGCAACGAAGTACCATTCTCACAATATGATATATGTGACATTCGATCATGTTGGACCGACGTCTTCCTATTTTATTATGAATCTCAACAACACTGGGTTTTCTTGGTTGTTGTAAGCATTGTATAGAGATTTTGTTATTATAAGTGCAAATATGTATAAATTCAAATTAGTATAGGTTGTCTTTGTAGAGATTTTGTCTATTCCAAATGTCATTATATATATCGTAAACATTTTATGATTTTGTTTTCAAATATGTATACTTTCTTGTGATGTACAATTTTGAATATGTGTACATTTTGTTTTGTAAACAATGTAAATTTGATATTCTGTATTTATGTAATGTATAAAATAAAATGATCTAATTTTGTCATAAAATTTGTAATTTGTAAAAAATATACAGACTAGTCAAAATGGGATTCAAAACAAATTATAAATGACAAAAACAAAAGTTATACCTCTAAGTTATTATATCAAATCAACGTAAATGTTGTTTTCCCTCGAATATTAATAAAAAGTGAGAGGTATGTGGCGCGTGCTGCATAGATTTGAAAAAAAAAGTATCGTTAATGAGGATCGAACTAATGATTATATCTACTATCCCCTCGATTATTTCAAAATCTACAAGTAATGTGACAAGTTTTTATGTCGCTCTTCGTTATCTTGTTTGTATAATCGGGGTAAAATCTCCTTCATGTCTATAATAAAATGGATTTTTTGTTATAGTGATATATTCCTGTATTATATAAATAATATATAAATATAGTATTTTAAAAAAATCTAAAATAAGTAAAAAAAAATTATAGGCGGAATAAAAAGTTAATCTTATTTAATATATTTATTTAATAGTATTTTTTATTTTATTATAGAAAAATTATTTTTCAAAGGTTATACAAAGAAATATCTTAACATTTATAATCAATCATCACAAATTTTGATAGATTTGTCTTAAAAATTTCCAAATTTTCCTCTTTCTAAGGGAATTCTTATTTTCGAAACCACCATGTAGTTATACATATAATTAATTATAATTTTTTATTAATTACAAAATAAATAGGAAATTATTTCTCCTTCATATTACAACCCACTTCCATGATTTCAATTTTTTAAATAAATTTAAAATTTCTTCTCTTCTTATTGGATGTTTATAAGAATATGAATTTATGTGTATTTTCATACAATTATTTCTCTTTTTCTAATTCTTAGAATTTACTAAGACATAAGACTTTTTCAAAATGTGTGTGTGCGCACGCGCATGCGTGTGTCGTTCGAAATGACTTCTCAATTTACTGTGAATGCCTCTGACGCGTGGGGTCATATCGAGAAGAGGAAAAAGGGGGATCCCGTGAACTGACATGCATTACCTCCGAAGCTCGATCAGAGGATATGCTCTCGTTTTCCTGCCCTTCGATTTCCTATATACGAGTTCGCGTTTCGTGAAGTTGGGTACCACTTGCCCATCACGGACTTCCAGGAGGCTGTTTTCACCCACCTTGAGCTCGCGCCTTCTTAACTGCACCCAAATTCCCTGTCGTTCATAAGGGCATTTGAGTTAGTGTGTCTCTACCTGGAGATAGGTGCGACCGTAAGTTTGTTCTTTAGGATATTCCATCTCCATAGAAAGTCTCAGGATGGTCGACACAGCTAGGTGTCGTTGAAGCAAGCGAGCAAGATTTTCAAAGCATACCTGGACTTTATTCGCGATTTCAAGTATCGGTTCTATGTCATTTAGCCGAGCTCGCAAACGGCCAAGGACTCGCTCTATGATAGGGAGATCGTCGACAGTGAGGAAAAGATGGTGGCTCATTTTCCGTTGGAGTGGGTGAACGTCCACTTTCGGCACGCCAGCG
The DNA here is from genome assembly GCA_963966055.1 of Lathyrus aphaca. Lineage (NCBI taxonomy): Eukaryota > Viridiplantae > Streptophyta > Magnoliopsida > Fabales > Fabaceae > Lathyrus > Lathyrus aphaca. Next base: position 112,560,200 of record OZ014521.1, on the reverse strand, counting down.
ACCACTATATAACGAAATCCGAGGATCTCAGCGCCGATGATACGGCGTTGTACAACACACTTTTCAACTTTGTTTCCAGTTTCTGCCCTTTGGAACTCGTGGATTCAGATGTGCATACCCTCTTGAAGCCTGATGGAACATCGGCCACCCAGGCTAGGTTAATAAATGTAAAGGTACAACTCAGTTGCCCAAATGATGATGTGGTGATGCAGATCTTAGGTGGATTTTAGTTTTTCTGATTTGTATCCGAGGATTTAATCGCAACTGACTTGTTTATCTTTTTGTCTTGTAGATAAAATGGCTAAAATACGTGAACCCTTGGTGAAGGCCAATAAGAGAAATTTGAAGAAGGGATCCAAAAGTAGGGTCGAAGTTGTCAAAGACCAGGTTATCCTTGAAGGGTTTGTTGTCACGAGCAACTCTACTCTAGGGAGCACTCCAGTGGGTGGCTCTCCGCTAGGAAAAAGGTCGAGGGTCGAGGAAATGCCTTCCCCTCCAAAGTTTGTTGTGGTGCCTCCGAGCACATTTGTTTTGCCTCAATGTATGACCCAAAGATCATTATTTGATGAGGGGTCGTTAGTCCGGGTCCCCGAGTTGGATGCAGCGGCCATTCTGACTGCTGATCATAAGGACCTGAGAATGGAGTTGTGTCGGGATGTTGCGGGGATGATGCGGATCCTGGAAGTTTCCCTTGCCCTGAATTATGCTGACACTGTACCTCACAAGGACCTTCAAACTGTTAAAGACAGACTTGCTGAGGTGGAACTCGAGAATGCCAAGCTTGAGAATGATCTGCTTCAGGCGAATGGGCATTACGAGAGTAAGCTCGAGATGACGAAGGAGGTCACAAAGATCAGGGACAAGATGGTGGGCCTCACCACTGATAATGAGCGTTTGAAGAAGCGGGTTGCGAAGGCGGAAAGAAAGTTGGTCGCCGAGGAGGATGAGACGGAAGAGTTGGTCGTGATGATAACCAAGGCCGAATTGATTGCTCAGATCCTCTTGCTGGCACATGATAACTTAGCAATGCCCTATTTTGGCTTCCACAACACTGTTGAGCGACTAAAGGTGAAGAATCCTGGGGTGGAATTGGTCGTGGAAGGCATTGCTCCTCTTTATCGCATGGAGAAGGGCGTGGTTATCCCTCTCGACGTGGAATGAAGTTTTCTGGCATGCGTGCCATTTAATGTACTTTTGATGTATGGGACTTAGTCCCCTTTTTATGTAATTTAAGACAATGTCTGACCTTATGGTCGGTATTTTTAGATAAATATATCATTATTTCCCTTTTTACCTTGTTTGTGCACTGTTATTGTAATCATATGTATGCTTTAAATGTTTAGGTTTTAGAATTGGGGATATGCTCGACGTGTTATGATGACCTCGATAGTGTATGGAACTTGCCGAGGGGCGAGATTTGTTCTCGTTAAAGGGGATCGAGGATACGGTTGAGTCCTTTATTTACTTAAGGCTTAGACCTTTCCCATCGCAAACTGGGGGTCTGCCACGCTGGTATGGCAACAACGAATCTCGTTTGAGGTGTCCCCATTAGGAGATTCATCTATCCGACAACCGGGTAAGTGTTTGCTTCACTCGATATGGGCCTTCCCAGTTGGCTACGAGCTTGCCCTCACGAGAGTTCTTCTGATTTCTGCACATGACAAGACTGCCTACCTAGAATTTTCTTTTGATGATCTTGGAGTTGTAGTGCAGTGTGATCTTTTGCTTTAGGGACTCTTCACGGAGAGCTGCCCTTGAGCAGATTTCCTCGACTAAGTCGAGCTCTTACCTTAACGCCTCGTCGTTGAGTTCTTCTTCTAGAGGAGACTCTGTCCGTTGAGAGGGTTCTTTGATTCCACGGGGATGATTTCTTCCGTACCATATGTCATTCGGAATGGAGTTTCCCCAATGGTTGAATGTGGAGTGGTCCGTTAGGCCCAGAGTACACTAGAGTTATTCGACCCACAATTTCTTTTCCTCGCCCATTCTTCGTCTTAAACCTCATAAAATGACTTTGTTGGCGGCCTCGGCTTGTCCGTTGGTCTGGGGGTGCTCGAGTGACGCAAAGTGTTGCTTGGTGTCTGTCTTGGCGAAGAAGTCTGGAAAATTCATGTCTGTGAGATGGGTATCGTTGTTCATGATGAGGGATTGAGGTACGCAGAACCTGGCTAGGATGTTTCTCTTATAAAATCGAATTTTTTTGAATGTAATGATTCTTGCTAGGGCCTCGGCTTCTATTCACTTGGTGAAGTATTCCACAGACACAATCAGATATTTGTTTTGGAAAGAACCCATCGTGAAGGGTCCGAGGATGTCCATGCCCCACTGTGCGAACACCCATGGTGACGACACTGTTTTGAGCGTAACTGGGGGTGTGAGGTGCATTTTCCCGTGACATTGGCATTTGTCGCATTTCTTCATGTGCTTCTTGGTGTCATTCTGCATGGTTGGCCAGTAGTAACATGTCCTTAAGGCCTTTTGGGCCAAGGATCTGTCGCCTGAGTGTTGTGCATTTATACCTTCGTGTATTTCGTGCAAGATGTCTGACACACTTTCTTCCTCGACGCATTTGAGGAGTGGAATGGAAAATCCTCGGTGTTATAGATTTCCGTCTATCAAGACATAGGAGGATGCGTGACGTCTGGCGGCGCTGGCTTTTTTGCTATCTTCGGGCAACTCGCCAGTGGTTAAGTAGTGGTATACTGGAGTCATCCAACAATTGTTGTTACCTATGACATTAATGTCAACAATTTCGCAGGTTTTTTCAATGCTTGGGCAGGGAAGTGTTTCCTAGATGACGGGCTAGTTCCCGCTTTTCTTCCGCGTACTTGCCAAATTTGACAGGACATCTGCTCGTTAATTACGTTCACGGGGGATGTGTTGGACATCCCAAGACTTGAATTGTGCCAACATTTGTTGTACTAATGCTAGGTATTCAACCATATGGTCTTTTTTCACCTGGTATTCTCCTTTGACCTGTGATGCGACTAGCTAGGAATCAATGTAGATTTTAATTTCCTGTGTGTCCATGTCTTTGGCTAACCAGATTCCTGCTAAGAAAGCTCCATACTTATCCTTTTTATTAGATGTCGGAAAGGAAAGGACTAGAGAAACTTCAATCATGAGGCCTTCTTCGTTTTCAAGGATGATCCTTGCTCCACTTCCTGATGAACTAGACGCTCCGTCGACATAGATGGCCCACTTATGAGTGCTTTCAGGTGCAGCTTCTGTTGGGGTCATTTTGGCCATGAAGTCGGCCAGGGCTTTAGCTTTTAAAGCTTTCCTTCTTTCATAGTGTATGTCAAATTCTGACAATTATAGGGACCATCTCAGCATTCTTCCAGCTATATCTGGTCGGGCAAGTAGTTACTTGATAAGTTAGTTGGTTCGTACGACCATAGTGTGTGTCAGGAAATAGTGTCATTGTCTCCTGGCTACATTCACGAGCACGAGGGCGACCTTCTCTATTTACTGGTACCTGAGCTCTGGCCCTTGTAGGGCTTTACTCGTAAAATATACGGGCTTTTGCCCCTTTGGGTCTTCCCTTACGAGAGTTGCGCTGATGGGTTCGACATTAACAAAACGATATAGGTAGAGGATCTCCCCGGATGTTGGCCCGGACAAATTGAAGGTTCTGATAGTGCTCACTTTAGGTGCTACAAGGCCTGCCTGCATTCCTCTGTCCATTCAAATATTGCTTCCTTGTGAATAAATTTGAAGAAGGGTGAGGCGTGTTAGGCGGATTTTGCTACAAAGCGAGACAACAAGGTGAACATGCCATTTAGGGACTGAATTGACTTCTTCGAGTTAGGCATAAGACATTTTGAGAAAGTGCGACATTTGTCGGGGTTAGCCTTGATTCCTCTTTTCGTAAGATAAAAGTCGAAGAACTTTCCTGTCCTTACACGAAAGGTGCATTTATCAGGGTTAAAGCGCATCCTGCACTTCCTCGCCTGGTTAAAGACTTCTTGGAGATGAGAAGTGTGATTGGATTCTTGGGTGGACTTGATGATCATGTCGTCCATGTAAACTTCGAGCATGTCCCCAATCTATGATTGGAAGACCTTGTTCATCATGCGTTGATATGCGACTCTCGCGTTCTTCAACCCGAAGCAAATTACATTTTAGTAATAATTTCCCTTCGGGGTCATAAACGCGGTATACCTTTTATGTTTATCGGCAATGGGTATCTGATTGTACCTAGAATAAGCATCCATGAAAGATAATAGTTTAAAACTTGCATAATTGTCTAACAATTTGTCTATGTTAGGCAGAGGGTAAGAATCTTTCGGGCTAGCCCAATTGAGATCAGTGTAGTTAATACATAGGCGAAATTTCCCATTAGATTTCTTTACGAGTACAGTGTTTGAGAGCCAGGTTGTATACCTGGCCTCAGTTACAAAATTGGCCTCTAAGAGGTCCTTAACTAATTTTTCAGCAGCTAAAGTTTTCTCTTTGGACTGCTTGCGTATGCGCTGAGCAATTGCGCGTGCTAATGGATTGATGGTGAGCTCGTGACATGCGATCTCAGGGGAGATGTCGGGAATATCAGTGGCGCTCCAAGCAAAGAGGTTTGCATTGCTGCACAAGCATTGTGTCAGCTGCTCATTCACATCGTCGGGGAGCCCTGTGCCGATGCAAACTCCTTTATTTGGGTTATCTCCGAAGATTATGACTTCGAACTCTCCTACAGGCAAATGGCGCATGATGGCTACTTTCTCTTCATCAGTGTTGTCCTCAGAAGCTGCTGGGATGCAGGAGTCGAGGTCGACTGTATTGATTTGAAGAATTGGCTTCTTCTCGGGCTGAACCTCTTTAGTTGGGGTGTCCTCGTCCCTTGCGCGCTTGTTGTTCTTTGGTGCAATCTCTATCATGGTCTGGCCTTTGGTCGCTTCCTTAAAACATCATCGTGCTGCTTCAGTATCTCCGTGAAGAGTAGTTATGTGCCCTTTCACTGTATAATATTTCATTTTTGAGATGGACCGTAGATGGGACGACAATGAGTTTGACTAATGTTGGCCTTCCCAAGATGCATTGGTAAAGGGATGGAAAATTGATCACCATGAAATGCGTCTTGATTGTCTTGGAGGCATCTCCTTCTCCAAATGTGATCATCAAATTAATGTTACCCCAGGGTTTAGCGGTAGCCCCGTTGAACCCTTGCAAATCAGATCCAACGTATGGACAGGTTCTTTTGATCGAGTTGTAATGCTTGGAAGAACGAGTTGTACATAATGTCGATCGAGCTTCCCTGGTTGACGTGTATCCTACAAACATCCGTCTTTTCCATCTTGGCACGAATCAACAAAGGGATGTGAGAGTTCGGAGAACCATCGAGGAGTTCTTCCATGTAAAAAGTAATTATTGGGACTTCCCCCTGACTTTCTCGAGAGATGAAAGTTGGTTTGGTGATGAATCGACCAAATGATCGAGCCTTCTTCTGACGGGCCCTACGATCATCTCGTTGTAGCCTCCACCCGAGATAAGCATGGACGATGGGAATGCCTTCTAAGGGTTGTGTGCTACAAAATATCATGTGCTTCTGAGGTGTCAAGGAATGAAGAAATCCTCGGGTCTGGTGACTGACAAGGCGACTGACATGGGATCAGCTTATTTGGAGACTTCGTCGAACCTCTTTGTTTCTTCCTATTAAGGAGCTCCGTCTTTGATATACTTCTTGAGGTGCCCCTCCTTGATGAGGATCTCAATAGCATCTGTAGATGTTTAGAATTGGCAGAATTTTTGACCAACAAGAAGTGTTGAACTTAGTTCAGGATGTCACATCAGATGTTGTGACATTATCAAACAGAGTATAAGTTAATGAACTTAATTCAGGATGTCACACCAGATGTTGTGACATTGTGCAAGTTAATGAAGTAAGTTCAGATTTTAGGATGTCACACCAGATGTTGTGACATCTCAAACCTGCTACCAGAATTAAATAATGCTTAACAGAACTGAGTAAATTCAGGGAATTTATCTGGAATTAATTGTGAATGGATAAAACAGTAGAAGGCACATCTGTAGGGAGATTGGTTATATGATTTCAGTATAACAGAAGAACTGACTCACCTAGAATCAAGGAAGTAACAAACCTTAATTCAAGGGGATGACAACATGCATATCAGGATTGGATAACCTACAGAAAGCCCAAAATTCAAGCACCTATTTAAGCAACAGAAACTCTCAGAATAGAGCACGAAATTAAGAAGACTAAATAGGGTGTTTGTGTTTTAATAGCAGGTTTTATATGTGTATCACTTTATGAGCTTTTAAGCAAAAAGTGTATTGTGTCTTGATTGAAACTGTGAAGTAAAATCAAGCTGTTTTGTTTGAAGTGTGACTTCAATTTTATTAAACTTGTAAACATATCACTGTGTGATTGAGGGGGAGTGAGTTGGTACTCATATCTAAGTTGTGTCTTAGGTAGAAATTGCCTTGGGTAGATATTAAGTGAAAGATTAAACTGAGTGGTTTAAGTCTAGAATTAATATTACTTATATTGGATTTCCTTCCTGGCTTGGTAGCCCCCAGATGTAAGTGTGGAGATACACTGAACTGGGTTAACAATTTCCTGTGTTGTTTACTTTACCTGCACTTTAAGTTTTGTTTAAGTCTTCAAGTGTTTAAACATTTCATTCGACATCACGTACCTGATCCCAGAATTTCAATTGGCATCAGAGCAGGCACCCTGCCTGTTTAACTGGGTGAGATCTAGGGACTGCAAATTTTGGGAACATGGACAGAGATGTAGGATATGTGAATAGACCACCTATATTGGATGGATCAAACTATGACTACTGTAAGCCAAGAATGATAGCATTCTTAAAATCACTTGATAATAGGGCTTGGAAAGCAGTCAACAAAGGATGGGAGCACCCTGTCCAAGACAACAAGGATGGGACAAAAGTGTTGAAACCTGAATAAGAATGGAGTAAGGAGGAAGAAGATTCAGCACTTGGAAATTCCAAGGCCTTAAATGCCTTATTCAATGGCATTGATAGGAACATATTCAGACTTGTGCATCACTGTGAGCTGGCCAACGATGTTTGGGACACTCTCAAAACCACTCATGAAGGAACATCAAAGGTAAAGATATCAAGACTTCAACTTCTCACCACCAAGTTTGAAAACTTGAGAATGAAGGAAGATGAGACAATTCATGAGTTCTACATGAACATCTTGGAAATAGCTAATACTTCTGGTGCTTTGGGAGAAAAGATGAATGATGAAAAACTGGTAAGAAATATTCTCAGATCTTTACCAAAAAGATTTGACATGAAGGTTACAGCAATAGAAGAAGCTCAAGACATATGCAAAATGAAGGTTGAAGAGCTCATTGGTTCCCTTCAAACATTTGAGATGGGAATGAATGATACAATTGTAAAGAAGAACAAAAGCATAGCCTTGGTTTCAAATACTGATAAAGAAGAAGAAAACCATGAAGCAGACCCTGAAGAAAATTTATCAGAAACAATTGCTATGCTTGGAAGACAATTCAACAAGCTTCTCAAAAGAATGGATAGCAGGTCCAGACCAAATGGAAGAAACTCAAACTCTTCTGAGAATAAAAGACCTTATGATGCTAATAGAAGGTCACATTATGATGAAAAGATCAACCAAGAAAAAGGGATTAAATGTCATGGATGTGAAGGATATGGACACATCAGAAATGAATGCCCTACCTATCTAAAGAAGCAGAAGAAAGGTCTCTCTGTGACCTGGTCTGATGAAGACTCAGGATGTGATTCAGAAGAAGAATCAGCAAAGCACATCACTGCTCTAGCTGGAGTATGTGATTCTGAAAGTGGATCCAGTGATGAGGAGCTGACTTTTGAAGAGCTTGAAGAATCATACAGAGAGCTATGTAAAAGGAGCACTGAAGTATGCATGGAGATTATAAAGAAGAAGAAGCAGATTGAGGCATTAAAGGTTGAAAAGACAAGTAATCTAGAAACCATTGACACTTTGAAAAGTGAAGTAAGTCTTCTCAACTCCAAGTTGGAACATATGTCCAAATCTGTTAGAATGCTGAACAGTAGCTCAAACACACTGGATGTCATTCTCAACAACAATAAGCATTCAGGGGATAGAACTGGACTGGGATTTAACAAAGCTCAAAAGGTTGAGACTAGCACTAGCAAAACTACTTCAAATCCCATAAAGTCAAACAAGATGTCCCAACAGATGTTCCAACATCATGAAAAGAACATGATGAAAAAGAAGTATCAAAGATGGAGATGTCATCATTGTGGAAGGTTTGGTCACATCAAACCTCATTGCTACAAGTTGCATGGATATCCAAATGAGATGTATCAGCAACCCCCTAAACAGAAGATAGAGGTTACCAAGAAAGTGCTGCATGGACATCAAAATCAAAGATATCAGCAACCCTCTAAGCAGAAGACAGAGGTTATAAAGAAAGTATGGGTACCTAAATCTAGTCTTCATGCTGATCAAAGCTACATACCCAAGAACAAGTTCAACAAACAACCTTGGAGCTCTAAAAATGGACACAACACAGGGCAGAGGCATCAAAGGAAACCTCACTACAAGCAAAAATGGTCAAAGAAGAGTGTTGCATATATAGCTCATACATCTCTAAGAGTATCAGCTAAAGAAGACTGGTACTTTGACAGTGGATGCTCAAGGCACATGACTGGATTGAAGAATCTGCTGGTAGACTTAAAGTCACATTCATCCAGATATGTAACCTTTGGAGATAGAGCTAAAGGAGAAATCAAGGGAGTTGGGACCTTGGACTGTCCAGATGTACCAAGACTAGATGATGTGCTGCTGGTAAATGGATTGACTGCTAACTTGATCAGCATAAGTCAATTATGTGATCAAGGTTACAGTGTAAACTTTACCAGAACAGAATGCATAGTGTCTGATAGAGAACAGAAGGTTGTCATGAGAGGAGCCAGATCTAAAGACAACTGTTATATGTGGGAACCTCAAGACTTCAGTCTCACTTCAACTTTCTCCTTAGCCAAAGAAGAAGAAGTGAAGCTATGGCACCAAAGACTGGGTCATCTTCATCTCAGAGGGATAAAGAAAATCATATCTATGGAGGTTGTAAGAGGTATTCCAAAACTGAAGATTGATGAAGGCAAAGTATGTGGTGAATGTCAAATAGGCAAGCAAACCAAGATGTCCCATCCAAAGCTCCAACATCTGACAACTTCCAAAGTTTTGGAATTATTGCATATGGATCTTATGGGACCAATGCAGGTTGAGAGCCTTGGTGGAAAAAGGTATGCCTATGTGATTGTAGATGACTTTTCAAGGTATACATGGATAAATTTTATCAAAGAAAAGTCTGATGTGTTTGATGTATTCAAAGATTTGTGCCAAAGAATACAAAGAGAAAAAGCAAGTTGTGTAGTCAGAATAAGGAGTGACCATGGAAAGGAATTTGAGAATAAAAAATTCTCAAATTTCTGTTCTTCAGAGGGTATCAATCATGAGTATTCTTCTCCTATCACCCCTCAACATAATGGGATTGTTGAGAGAAAGAGCAGAACTATCCAAGAATCAGCAAGAGCTATGATTCATGCTAAAAAGTTACCATTGTACTTCTGGGATGAAGCTATGAACATAGCTTGTTACATTCACAACAGAGTCACTCTAAGAAAAGGAAATTTGTCAACCATCTATGAAGTCTGGAAGGGCAGAAAACCTACAGTCAAGTACTTCCATGTGTTTGGAAGCAATTGTTATATTCTGGCTGATAGGGAACAAAGAAGAAAGATGGATCCTAAAAGTGATGAAGGGATTTTCCTTGGATACTCCATAAATAGCATAGCCTATAGAGTATTTAACTCCAGAACCAAGGTTATAATGGAGTCCATAAATGTGATAATTGATGATGCCCCTGCAGATGTTACAGATGATGTTGGAACATCTGCTGACAGTCAGACTGAAGCTGAAATAAAGAGTGATCATCCTGACTTCACTCAAACTGAGGCAAGGACAGAACAATCCAGCAAACCTCCCTCCATCAGAATCCAGAAGGATCATCCTAAAGATTTGATAATTGGTGATCCCAACAGTGGTGTAAGCACTAGATCAAGAGAGGTGATTTCAGGTTCTTGTTTTGTTTCAAAAGTAGAACCTAAAATCATCAAGGAATCCCTTAATGATGAGTACTGGATTTGTGCTATGCAAGAAGAATTAGGTCATTTCACAAGGAATGAAGTGCGGGATCTTGTTCCTAGACCTGATGACATAAATGTGATTGGCACAAAATGGGTGTATAAGAACAAGTCAAATGAGCAGGGAGTTGTTACAAAGAACAAGGCTAGACTTGTAGCTCAAGGATACACACAAATTGAGGGAGTAGACTTTGATGAAACCTTTGCACCAGTAGCAAGGCTTGAATCAATCAGACTACTTTTAGGAATTGCTTGTATCCTGAAGTTCAAGCTATTTCAAATGGATGTGAAAAGTGCCTTTCTAAATGGATATCTTAATGAAGAGGTATATGTGGAGCAGCCTAAGGGATTTGTTGATCCAAGTTGTCCAGAGCATGTTTACAAACTAAGGAAGGCTCTCTATGGTCTGAAGCAAGCACCAAGAGCATGGTATGAAAGGCTGACTACTTTTCTCATAAAGCAAGGGTACAGGAAAGGTGGAATAGACAAAACCTTGTTTGTGAAGGATGAAGAAGGAAATGTCATGATTGCTCAAATATATGTAGATGACATAGTCTTTGGTGGGATGTCAGACAGGATGGTTAAACATTTTGTCACTCAAATGGAATCTGAATTTGAGATGAGCCTAGTAAGAGAACTAACCTACTTTCTTGGACTGCAAATCAAGCAAATGGAGGACTCCATGTTCATTTCCCAAAGCAAGTATGCTAAGAACATTGTCAAGAAATTTGGGATGGACAATGCTACTCACAAAAGAACACCTGCCCCCACTCATTTAAAGCTGACAAAGGATGACAAGGGTGAGAATGTAGACCAAAGCTTATACAGAAGCATGATTGGAAGCCTATTATATCTGACTGCTAGCAGACCAGATATAGCCTTTGTAGTAGGTGTATGTGCAAGATATCAAGCTAAGCCAAAAGTAAGTCATCTAAACCAGGTTAAGAGGATTTTGAAATATGTCAATGTTACTTGTGACTATGGCATAATGTACTTTCATGGATGTAAACCAATTCTTACTGGCTTCTGTGATGCTGATTGGGCTGGAAGTGCTGATGATAGAAAGAGCACATCAGGAGGATGCTTCTTTCTAGGAAACAATTTGATTTCTTGGTTCAGTAAGAAACAAAATTGTGTATCCTTATCCACTGCTGAAGCTGAATATATTGCAGCTGGTAGCAGTTGTTCACAGTTGGTTTGGATGAAGCAAATGCTCACAGAATACAATGTCCCACAAGATGTCATGACATTGTACTGTGACAATTTAAGTGCCATCAACATATCAAAGAATCCTATCCAACATAGCAGGACCAAGCACATTGATATCAGGCATCATTTCATCAGGGATCTAGTGGAAGAGAAGGTGATTTCATTAGAACATGTAGCCACAGATCTGCAATTGGCTGATATATTTACTAAAGCTTTGGATGCTACCCAATTTGAAAACCTAAGGGGTAAATTGGGAATCTGCTTATGTGAAATATAGCAGTTATGGAGAAGTGCCAACATGTCCTATGACATCGTGTGGCATGATCACCAGATGGCAACACCAGTCTGGTCAAAAACTCTGTGTATTCCACTCCTTAAAATTCTCCAAGTAACGACTTTTATAAAGACTTCAGCTTGCTCTCAGCTATTCATCTTCTCATCATATTCTAAAAAAAAATTGCATGCTATAGCTGATTTTCAGAGCTCATCAAAATCAATCAAACCTAAACTCTTCTTCCACCACTTTCGAAAATGTCTCAACATCAAAACCCTAACCTCACTGATGAAAACCTCAACCAAGAAGATATGGTGCATGCAACCCCAATCTCCATGGTTCCAATGGATACTACTCCCATGGACGAAATCAGAGGAAGTGTTCCTCTTGCTCAAAAGCCTAGAACTCCAACTGTGAGAAGAGCAAAGGAACCTGTGTTCAGCAAAAGCAAAGGGGTTCCTTCATCCTCAAACACCACCCTCAAAGCCTCTGAATATGTGGATGCCACCATCAAGCATCTTGTGAGCAGAATACTGTCTGAACAAAGAGTTGTGAGTGGTATCTCTGTCCCTCTGAACACCATGCCAGCTCCACAAGAAGAACAGAGCAATAAGGCTGAAGAGGACACTCCTGCTCAACAGGATGTCCCAATAGATGTTGAAACATATGAGGACCAGAACAAGGCCTCAACTGATGATGATGATGAAGCCACTGATGACCAAGCTTCTGTTGATCCACCTGCTGAAGAGGAGACTACCCAACCTTCTCATGTTAAAGACATAGACAATGACTCTGACACAAAGATCATTGCTTCATTGAACCCTAGCATAGCCAAAAGGCTCAGGGCTAGGAAAGAAAAGAAGACTGCAGGACATGCAACTACTGAAAAGAAACAACCTACTCCAAAGAAAGACAAGGCCAAAGTGTCATTTGGACCTACCAAACAATGGAGCAAAGTAAGTACACAAAAGAGGAAAGTTGTTACTCCTCCAGATTCAGATGTTGAAGAGGATGTCCCAACATCCCAACCAAAGAAGAAACCAACACCTTCAAGGTCTTCCTCTGCTGTTCCAGAAGCTCCTCTGGACAATATATCATTCCATCATGTGTCAAGTGTGAGCATATGGAAATTTGTCTACCAAAGAAGGGTGGCACTTGAAAGAGAGCTAGGCAGCAATGCGCTAGAGTGTACTGAGGTAATAGACCTCATATCATCTGCTGGCTTATTCAAGACAATTTCAAACTTTTCACCATGCTATGAGCTGCTTGTCAAGGAGTTCATTGTCAACCTTCAAGAAGACTGTGCTGATGGTAAGTCAGATGAATTCAGAAAAGTCTATGTAAGAGGGAGATGTGTGGAATTCTCTCATAGGGTTATCAATCATTACCTAGGGAGAGAATCTGATGGGCCTAATGAGCTGGGAAAGACAGACAACCAGATTTGCAAGGTCATCACTGCCAATCAGGTCAAGACTTGGCCAATCAAGGGAAAACTTTCTGTTAGCTTGCTAACAAGGAAGTATGCAATGTTGCATAGGATTGGTACTGTAAACTGGGTCCCTACCAATCATACCTCTTCAATAGCAACTGGATTGGGCAGATTTATTTATGTTGTGGGCACCCAAACAAAGCTGGACTTTGGGGCTTACATATTTGATCAAACACTGAAGCATGCTGGGACATCTGCAACAAAGCTGCCTATTGCCTTTCCAACTCTGCTGTGTGGAATCATCCTCAGCCAGTATCCAGGTATCCTCACTGAGAAGGACACAATCTGCAAAAGAGAAAGTCCTATGGCCTTCCACTACAAGCTGTTCTTAAGCCATCATGCAGCTGATGTTGAAGCTCCCACTGGAACATCTGCTGGACCTTCAAAAGCAAAGTCTCCCATATCCAAAGCTGCCTTGATTGCTGAACTGAAGAGCACTTGCAAAGAGCTGGATGCCAGAAAGCAAAAGCTTGAGGAAATTATTCAAAGGCTGGAAATGGAAGAGAGTGCTCAGAAGGCTGCTGACTCTGGTGATGAATCTGAAGAAGAGGAAGATACTGAATATGAAGATTCTGAGTGAAAATGTGTGAGGAAAGTGTACTGTATCAGCATTGTACTTTTGATTTTGTATTTCTGTCTGCTTATGTAATTTGGCCCCAATTTATGTCTAACAAGGGGGAGAAGAGAACAGAACAACAACAATGTCTGCTGCAGCTTACTGATTAATGAAAAATGCCTTTTGTCTGTTTAATGTCTTCTTTTGAACTAAGTTGTTTTTAATGAAATTTTTTTGTTGAACAAGTCAGAACACATACAGGTTTGAGAGGGAGTAAACTCACACATGACTCAACAGAAAAGAACTGCTGCACTCTGATAAATGAAACTCTGCTGCACTCTGATAAAACAAGAAGATTGTGTTAGCCAAAAATTAGCCAAAGGGGGAGTTTGTAGATGTTTAGAATTGGCAGAATTTTTGACCAACAAGAAGTGTTGAACTTAGTTCAGGATGTCACATCAGATGTTGTGACATTATCAAACATAGTATAAGTTAATGAACTTAATTCAGGATGTCACACCAGATGTTGTGACATTGTGCAAGTTAATGAAGTAAGTTCAGATTTCAGGATGTCACACCAGATGTTGTGACATCTCAAACCTGCTACCAGAATTAAATAATGCTTAACAGAACTGAGTAAATTCAGGGAATTTATATGGAATTAATTGTGAATGGATAAAACAGTAGAAGGCACATCTGTAGGGAGATTGGTTATATGATTTCAGTATAACAGAAGAACTGACTCACCTAGAATCAAGGAAGTAACAAACCCTAATTCAAGGGGATGACAACATGCATATCAGGATTGGATAACCTACAGAAAGCCCAAAATTCAAGCACCTATTTAAGCAACATAAACTCTCAGAATAGAGCACGAAATTAAGAAGACTAAATAGGGTGTTTGTGTTTTAATAGCAGGTTTTATATGTGTATCACTTTATGAGCTTTTAAGCAAAAAGTGTATTGTGTCTTGATTGAAACTGTGAAGTAAAATCAAGCTGTTTTGTTTGAAGTGTGACTTCAATTTTATTAAACTTGTAAACATATCACTGTGTGATTGAGGGGGAGTGAGTTGGTACTCATATCTAAGTTGTGTCTTAGGTAGAAATTGCCTTGGGTAGATATTAAGTGAAAGATTAAACTGAGTGGTTTAAGTCTAGAATTAATATTACTTATATTGGATTTCCTTCCTGGCTTGGTAGCCCCCAAATGTAAGTGTGGAGATATACTGAACTGGGTTAACAATTTCCTGTGTTGTTTACTTTACTTGCACTTTAAGTTTTGTTTAAGTCTTCAAGTGTTTAAACATCTCATTCGACATCACGTACCTGATCCCAGAATTTCAGCATCTTTGAGGTGGATGCAATCCTCGATGACGCGTCCGTGACTGCGGTTAAAGCGACAATATTTGCTTTTGTCGATATTGGCCTTAGAAGCAGTTGTTTTGGGGAAGCGAATGCCTCCTTTCTTGAATTCAGTATTGATGCATTTAGTCAGAATCTTCTCACGGGGAGCTGTGAGGAGGGTATATTTTAAGAAACGACCCGCTGGCCTTCTGCTCTCACGAGGACGCTCGTCTTTGTGCTTTTCGCGTCGAAGAGCTTCATTGTTATCTCTCTACTTATGAGATCATGAATTATCTTGATTCCTTGAATCTCATGTCTTGTATGCGGCCTCCTTCTCCTCATACTGGATATAGGCTTGTACTATGTGGAGCATCTCGACGAGGGACTGGGGAGGCTCGATCCCCATAACTTTACGAAATTCGCTGTTGGGGCGCATGCCCTTCTCCAGGATGTACCGCTTCATGCGTTCGGTAGTGTGTACTTCCACAAATTCTTTGTTGAACCTATCTATGTACTCTCGCAGAGGTTCCTTTTGCCATGTATAATCCCTTCGAGGGTAGCCTTGGACTTAGGATGACGTCTAGACGCAACTGTAACACCCCAAATTTGCCCTCTTCTTTTTAAGCATCATCATCATATCATAATCATCATAAGCATGTCATATCCTTGGCATCTTTGCATATACAAATGAAGCATAACATTCTCATGTTCTAGCATTAGGCATATGATCAACTATTGGTGGATTTGAGGCATCACAAGCTATAGCAAGAGGCCAAGAAGACTTGTCCAAGTCCCATGAAGAGTCTACATGACATTCACAAGTTCAAGATCCTTTACAAGAGCCCAGAAGGTTGAGAGATCATCAGAGAATTCAAGCTAGGGCAAGCTCCTACACAATGGTTCCCAAATTAGGGTTTCACTTTCAAGCTGGATTTCTTTGAGACTTTGGCCATTTCATGTGGGAAAAGTCCTTCATATGATAAGAGGTTCCTATGGATGAAATTTGGTGAGAAAATTCCTTGTGGAAGGCAGTTATTTCATCAGTTGCTTGCATAAGAAGAAATTGGTCAACTGTGCAGTTCAAAAGTCAACTTTGAGAATTCAAAGGGGCCAACCCCATTTTTCAAGCCAAGGGATGTCCTTAAGACCTTAGAAGAGGTTTGGCAAAGTCAAGGATCAAGAATCAAGGAGTTTTGAAGAACTTTCCATTTTTGGCATATGGCTTGTTTTAGAACTTTCCATTTTTGGCAACTTTTGCCCTAATTTTCAAAGGCCTCTTTCATGGTGAAAATGATCTCAAATGAATTTCCAATAAACATGAAAGTTGTAGGGTATGCTCTCCCATTTTCAGAAAGTACAAGTGCATTTTGATAGCCTTCATGAATCAAAAGTTATGGCCAATCGAAATTCATCCATTTTTAGGGTTTTGTCACATTTCCAAGTTTACACCATTTGCAAAAACTCACCTAAGTCATTTTCAAGACAACTTGTGGACAAATTGAGATCCTAATATCATAAGGCTTGGCATGAAACATATTTGGCTCAAGGAAAAGTTCAAGAATCATGTATGGAATGCAAGATATTTCACTAACGGCAAAAATGCAAAAACATTCACAAAGCATGATTAGCTTATATCTAAGGGATAGGATTGATTCAAAGATAATCAAGGGATAAAACGAGAGCAACATGTGCACATGAGAGAGGATTGCACGAGCAATTTACATCATTGCCAAGTTCATGCATTTTTTGCAAAAGGATCCCTCTCACACGAATTCTGCCACCACTCAATGCAAACCCTAATCAGCACACTACATACACCATATATAAATCATTTATGAGAAGAATGAAGCCTCATGCTCACTGATCCTCTCATTCTCAAGTTTTTTCACAATTTGCATTTCTCATCGGATCACTTCATACACTCACTGATTCCTCAAAATCTTTGCACATTCTTTCTCCCTGAGGTGTAAGGAACCTGAAGCTACCATTCATTTAAGCTTTGGTGCAAGTTTCATACCAGTACATAGCAGCTGCATATGGTGTCGAGTTGCTAGATCTAGGAGGATTCAAGTATTTTCTTGCATTTATTTTGCAAGAATAAGCTCAAAGGAGGAGATCTGCATCTTCTGGAAGCTCATCTCAAGCTATTGTGACTTCTGCAAGTTTCAGGTAAGCTCAAAATCCATGGATCTGGAAATGATTTTAGTCGTGTGCTTTATGATCTACTCACTTTACTGATTACTCTGATCTATTTAGATTTGAAAATGCATGACTATTGAGTGAGATATGTGGATTTTCAGTTTGATGTTCAAGAATGTTTGTGTTCGATCCGTTTGATTCCTTGATCTAATGTGAAATCTAAGCTCATTTTTGAATTCAGCATGCTTGAATTGCTTGATCTGGAAAGTTTGATCCATTTATTTGATGATTTGTTCTTGAGCTTGAGTTTTCCGGTGCCGGAGCTAGGGCTCCGGTCACCGGATTCTGGAAATGGTTGAATGAAGAAGATGATCTCACTGCCATTGGATCTATGATCTGGACGATCCGTATCATGCCAGCACATTAAAAAGATCACATCTCCCTCACGTGATTTCATTTTATATTTTAAATCTGAATAAAGCATTATGTTACGCACCACACTGCAATTATCATGAGCACGCACACTGGCCAATGGTTTGGATGACCTATGGTTTTTGTTGACTAATTCTCACACGCTAGATTGATCTGATGGTTTTCTATTTTCCTGATTTTAATTGATTTTCCACCATAATTATCTTAAACCTGCACAAGGCTTATGGGCCTCATGTGCTATTCGCACACCCTCCCTCTCTCATCCCATTGAATTTGAACTGATTTCCTTGCTATTCTCACCCCTGGCCCATTCTTTTCTTTTTATTATTTTATTTTATTTCAGTTTGCTTTTCAATTAATAAAAATAGTTAAAAGTTATTAAAAATTCCACAAAAATTCATGAATGATATTTTGAATTTTCTTTAATTTTTGATATTTTTATTTTTCATTTATTTTCATTTTCCACACTGGAATTAATTATTGCTTTTATTAATTGTTTTTATTTCATTTTAAACACATGCTGACTTGTAGAATTTATATCTTGATCATTAATTTGAATTTTAAATTGATTCTTTTTGCTCTGGATTCACATTGAAGTGTAGTTTGTTTATGATTTTCCTTCTGATTTTTAGAATTTTGCTTGATTATTTTTTATCCTTAACTTGTGTGTGAAGAGTCATAACCCTAATCCATGTTTAGGCACATATTTAACCTACTTAGCTTCTGATTTTGATCCTATCCTTTTGGTATGCTAATGTTAGATGTTTGAGGAGTCTTTGTGCAAATTTGTGGAATTTTTGGATGAATGCTTGATTTGATTTGAATTTTATTCTTTGCTTATCTCCTTTTGCATCCTTTTTGGTCATATGTTTAGTCCTTAGGTTAGGAGGGCACTTGTGCCAACTCCCTTAGGTTGTTTAGAGCCCTTTTAGGATAAGTATACCCCTCTGGTCTTTGAATGATGTTTGTACTTTGAGAAATTTTGTGGTTGCTTGCCTTTGAAGTTCACTCACTTATGTACATGTTCACCTCGCTTCTTAGGCTTATTTATTCCTCATGATGATAATGTTTAAGTTTGTATGCTTCAATTCTTAACCTCTTGTGATGATTAGGCACATTTTTGACATGTTAGGGTTCTGGTCTTGAAGTATGTGATGTTGGTTTGCTTTGTATGCTTTGTGTTATCTCATATTTTGTTTTGTTTTGTCATGACAATCTGTAATGCTTTATGTTGAACTGTTTAATCCTTTTCTCATTTTTGTGTTGTGTGTTTGATCTTGACACTTGTAATTGAGGTTCCAATTCTGGTTGTGATGTCTTGGCTTGATCTTATGCCCATTTTGTGTTTCATTTGATCTTATTTGCTTTTGTCATGATGCTTACTTATGTTACTAACCATTTCAGGGGCTCTGGTAAGTGAGAGGTGTGGAGGAGATTCCCACATCTCCAATTCTTATCTCTTCTCTTTTCATATTTTTTTCCTAATTTTGTTTGATGTGCTTAGGCCATCCTTTCTATCTTCTTCTTTTCTTCATTCTCCTATTTCTTTCCTTATCTCTTCTTCTTTAGGATAGAAAGCCACACTAACCTTAGGAATCCCTTGCATGTTAGCATTAGGATTTATTAGTCCCCCCATTAGATTTTTACCTTTAAGATATTTGGTTCTCTTCTCTTCTCATCTTAAAACAAAAAGCACAAAAACCTTAATAAGGATTGAAGTGGTCTCCTGTGCAATAGCCTTATTCCATGAAACACTTGTAGTTTTCCCATCTTGGGATAGTACAAGCTTGTTCATCATGATGCAGAAGTCTGATCATGAGACCATCTTCATCAAGAAAATCATAAAAAACATTTCTTCAAAAGTTACAAAAACACTTAATAAATTCAACGAGTTAGTGAGCTTAGGCCCTAATCTCTGGAATCAAGTTTTGGGGATCTTCTCCTTACTTGAGTGTGCTTGTTCTATTATTCTATCTTGGAATGTGGTAGCAAGTACACATTCCATGGAAAAGAGCTTGAGTTCACTTCCTTGTGCCACACTCATAAAAATCTTCTAAAAAACACAAACAAACAATAAACGTCTTTCCTTCGGGAATTCTTTTCTCATCTCCTTCGCTCCGTCCGCGAACTTGCTCCTACTTGTCATTTTGCAAGACAGTAACACACTCGTCGTCCGAGCCTGCAACACCTGAGCATTGACATAGGCAGTTCAAGCCTTAATACACAAGCAATATTTTCCACCCCTAGTTAGGGGAACTACGACGACTCTGATCCTCATTGTCCATATGAGGTACGTAGGCAGCGGGGTAGGGCCCGTTCGAGCACAATCTTTATTTTCCCTACATTTTTCCTTTTCATTTCTTTTTCAGTTCCCTTTTATTTTCTCTTATCCAGTTCAATTCATTTTTTTTGTAGCAGCTTTCATTTCTTCACCCTTTGAAACAGATTTCTTTGCAAGCGTGGATTCCGTCGGGTACGGCGGACGATCTGGGTGCTAATACCTTCCCAGGTCGTAACCGACTCCCGAACTCAGTCTCTTTGGTTCGCAGGACCCGTGTCCTTCCTTTTCTTTTCTTCTGGTTTGTGCAGCATTACCATTCCCGTTCCTTCGGGATAAAAATGCCTGACTGGCGACTCTAACCTTTTCCGTGCCACTTTCGCGTTTGTACCAGGATGGAAATCCGGGGAGCGACAACAATGAAATGTCTAGTGAACTGATTCTTTAGGACTTTCCATGACGTTATAGATTCTGTGGGGAGGTGTTTGTACCATGACATGGCGCCTTTGCATAACATGATGGGGAAAAGCCTACACTTGATGGCCATTTCCATATTGTAGTAGTGGAGCATGGCCTCAAGGTTTTCTATGTGTTCATCGGGATCGGTAGTCCCGTCATAGGTGGCCAGCAGAGGGGGCTTCTCGAGACCGCGAAGAATGCAAGTTTCAATAATTTTGCGGCTCAAGGTCTGTGATTGTCCTTGTTGTCGCTGCTCTCGGATGAGGGATATGGGGGACCAACTTCGACGAGAGCTCCTTGTAACACTCCATTTCTATACCCCCAAATCAATTAATCATCTAGGCACAATTAAAAATTCTATCAGAATATAATTAAAACATAGTGTCGTACCCCGAAAAATACGACCTTACGTGATCCGAAAGGACGGAGTCACGCGCCGGACGGACTGAAGAGTCGCCACCTAATTCTATTTATTCCCGAAGAGGGAAAGGGAAGATATAGATATAACCCGGGAAGAGAAGGACGAGGACAAAGGTCAACGGAACCATTGCCTGGGTTCGGGAGTCGGTTATGCAGGGGGAAGGTATTAGCACCCCCTACATCCATCGTACTCGATGGGAACCATCTAAGTTAACGCGCGCAAAAGGATGTCTATGCTTAAACGAATTGCTTGCTAGAGGGAAACGAGTTGAATTATAAGTTAGATTAGACCTAGGTGCTCGGCAAGGATGGAGATCCTCGTGCCTACGTACTCCCACGTGCAATGGGAAAGTCAGAGCCTCGTAGTTCGGCCTACTAAGGGTAATGGTTGTTGATTTTATTACCTTTCATCGATGAAAGGGTTTGGGAGTTGAAATGTACTAAAGACTATGGATAGTTTATCTCGCCCAACAGGACGAGTGTCCTGCGTCGAAATAATCGGAGCGAGTAACGAAAGCTCGTTATCCCCCTTTCTACCGCTTAAGGCTCGTGGCGTACAAATCTTCTCGTATTTATTAAAGTGTTTTTATTTCCTAAAGCCGCTTGACGTTGGATCAAGGGTTTGGATCTAATCGAAACATTTTGGTTTTTTGAGGTTTAGAGGGTGCATGCAAATGGAGTGTATTTTTGTGGTTTTTTTAGCGAGGCACAATGCGCTCGGCTCGCAGGGATAGGTGGATCCTAATAAACGGAAAAAGATAACTGGAAAATAAAGTGCAAGTGTGCAAGTGCAATCGCTTGGCGTTGGACCAAGGATTCAGAATTAAATAAATACAAAAATAAAGTGCGTACAAAGTAAGGGGAGAGGGATACAAAATAAATACAGGGGATTGCGAGAAATAAATGGTCTCGTTGTAATTAGCCCAAGAGAAAGCGTGTGTGCAGTGTGTTTGAACTATTCGAAGGCGTTCGGCCTGTTTGATCGGGACACAACTATTTGAAGGCGTTGGACCTTTTTCGAGCGCAACTATTCGAAGGCGTTGGACCTTTTTGGGACGCGACGAAATTTTGTTCGTTTACTGCCTTAGAATCGGTTCAAAATGGGAACCATTCTATAAGGAGTCGAATCATAATTTGAAATGCAAAAATAAATTAAATAAATTGAATGAATTGAATTTGCTAGAATTGAATTAAATTGAATAATTAAATAAATTAAATAATATTAAGAATAATAAAATAAAATAAATTGATTTACATGTTTGTTTTGTCGGAATGAAAAAATTAAATACAAAGGGGGGCCTCATATTGACCAAAAATCACCGATTAGAATCGGGCGAAAATCGGCCTTTTAATATATCATTGGCCCAAAAATAGAAAATAAATATGAACAACATAAATTACGAAACAATTATAAGAAGCTATTGCATTAAAATGACTTTTAAACAAAAATAGACCCCAAAAAGTGAAAGAGGATAAAAAATATTGCATATTAAAAAAAGAAAATCGAAAATCGGATAAAAAAATAAAAATAAAGAAGTTATGATTAAAATAAAAAATAAGATGCTTTAGTGAAAACGTGGGCTCAAATAGCAAAATGTAAGCCCAAAAAGAAAGAAAAAAAAATGAACTCAACCCACTTCTAGAATATATATATATATATATATATATATATATATATATATATATATATATATATATATATATATATATATATATATAATGAAAACATAAAATGAAACTAGTACAAATTCTAGTAAGGTTATAAAAAAATGCCTATATCACTAACATTAAAACCAATAAAAAAAGAAGCTAGCCTCACACTAAACACCAACAATTGTTAGTTAAAGAAAAAAACGTACAAAGTGATGATAATGTTCATAAATTAAGAAAGCTAGTACAATATGATGTTGATAGAAATTGAATGAAATGTTAGTAACTTTTAAGAACATGAAACCAAAAGTAGTACCATAAAATGAATTAAAAACAGCTACTGACCTAATACTATTTACACACATGAGCTCACAAAATTTCTTATAGTGCTACCATATGTAAAAGATTTCCAACGAGACATAATTGGTACAGGAAAAGCATTGATTGCCAGCATTACTGAAATGAGGGTGCACGGAATTATAAAAAGCTAAAATAGACCTATTGTTAGAAAAAAACAATAAAAAAATGTGAAGAGCCATGCAAATACAGTAGACCAAATAACACTACCACCATTAAAATGCAAAAAATGAAGTTCCAAGCAACATTATAAAAATGCAAATTGATACTATTTTCTTAACCAAAATTCCGCGTAGATTCCAAAAATGCAGTCGGTTTTCAAAAATCTCGAACCATTTTTAAGATTTTCGCACAAACTTGAAATACACCAAAACTAAATCAACCAATTACATGACTTGTAAGCATGGATAATGAACAATAAACATAGATCTAAAATCAGAGAAGCATGGTGAACATCATAACATCAAGAAAAATAGAAAAGCTCACGAAAGTTACTGATACCGCAATGATAAATTGCTCCGAAGATGTGCTCCTTTCTCCCTCCACAGAGCTCCGTTTGATCTGGTTCTTTTTGCTATCTCTTCCTTGTTCTCTCTTCTTGAAATATGGGCAAAGAACTCTTACTATGGTTGCTTGTACAACTCTCACGAGATCAAAAACCAGAGGTGTTTGGCAATATTTTGACAGAATTTCTTTTGCTCTCCAAGCTTGTAAAATGAAATGAAATGAGTCTCTATTTATAGAGAAATGATTCTTAGGGTATGAATGAGGATTAGAAACGAATCAAGAGGTTTGTGGCTTGGTAATTAGATTTGGGAGAGAGAAATATGGAAATTAACACATAAGTGGTGGTGGTTTGGATGGAGGTTTGGAAACCATGCCATGTGCACATGTTTAGGGTTGGATAAGGTGTGAAATTCGTCCACTATGAGCTGGCACAAATGCAACTTGCTGACCAAGTTTCAAACTTATGAAATTTGCATTTTTTGACATGAAAAAATGGTGCATGAAGGCTTCTTTGGATGAGCATAACTTGAGGTAGGAGCATTGAAATGAGGTGTTCTTGGTACCAAAAGAAAGCTTAGAAAAAAGTCTACAACTTTTATCTCTAAGGAAAAAGTGAGAAAAGCCTTGGATTATGGAGAAATTTGCCTTTAAAGTGAGAAAAAAAAAACTTAAGAAACTTTCCAAAAATGAAAAGTTCTAAAATTCTAAATTTCCAAAAATAGTAATTTACCATAATTCTTGATTTTTGAATGTTCTCTTAACTTTTGTTGATCATATCTCATCCATTGATCATGTTTGACTCGTGTGCCACCATTTTGACCGAAAAATTAAGAGTTGACTTTTTCTCTGCACAGTTGACTTTTTCTCAATTTAACTGATTCACGACCATATGAGCACTTGAACCTTCTCTGATTAAAGTTGATGACCGAACTTCCACACATGGATGCATAGTAAGATTTAGATTGTCGTGGAACCATGTATTTCCCAAACAATAAAAAATAATCTTATTATATCCAAAATCCTAATTTAAGCTCGAAACGATAGGAGATGTCGATCAACATTCTGCACCCTACTTCCTCTGAGAAAAATTTGGAAACTCTGGAATAAAATTGCCTTATGTGACATGATGATGTCGATACTTCAAAGATATTGCTTGTGAGAGAATCCACACACTCAAATAATCGAAACCTTAGTACCTTTGATACTGCGCTTAGGAAATGAAGATCGAAACAACATATTTTTTCGGATTTTTTTAATATGCGATTAGACAGAAAATAAAATGGTACATATTTTTTGGATTTTTGAAATAATGGTTAGACAGTAAAATAAAATAAAATAAAATAACATAGTGCAGGTAGGACAAATTTGGGGTATGACAGATGCCCCTATCGAATTGGCTTAGACCGAATAAGATGAACTGGCTCGCGTTCAATCTTTCAAGGTATAAGATAATTAGATATTAACAGACTCCAAATTTGTCTGACAAATGAAATAACTGGAAATGATGGGTGACACAGCAATAAACATATTGACAAAATATATCACTTATCACCAGAGGATGATAAGGAAACTGACTGAAAATAAAATCGCTATCACCAAAAGGATGATAAGGCAACTGACTGAAAATAAAGTTGCTATCACCAAAAGGATGATAAGGCAACTGACTGAAAATAAAGTCGCTATCACCAAAAGGATGATAAGGCAACTGACTGAAAATAAAGTTGCTGTCACCAAAAGGATGATAAGGCAACCCCGAAAATAAAGTCGCTATCACCAAAAGGATGATAAGGCAACCCCAAAAATAAAGTTGCTATCACCAAAAGGATGATAAGGCAACCCCGAAAATAAAGTCGCTATCACCAAAAGGATGATAAAGCGACCCCGACACCAAAAGGATGACGAATAACAAAAATTAAATAATCGCTATCACCAAAAGGATGATAAGGCGACCCCGACACCAAAAGGATGCTGAGAAACAAGAATTAAATAATCACTATCACCAAAAGGATGATAAGGCGATCCCAACACCAAAAGGATGCTGAGAAACAGAAAATTAAATAATCGCTATCACCAAAAGGATGATAAGGCGATCCCAACACCAAAAGGATGCTGAGAAACAGAAAATTAAATAATCGCTATCACCAAAAGGATGATAAGGCGACCCCGACACCAAAAGGATGACGAGTAATGGAAAAGTTAAATAATCTGGAAGAGAAATATCCACCAGGGACGTCCAATGAATAACACATAGGCGAATCTTTGGAATCTTCGGTCGACCCTGGGTTCTAACCTCTGCTGGGGAAAGGCCTGGAATCTTGGATTGATCCCGGATCCTGAACTATGCACGTATGCTTGATTGTTTTGAAATGGTATTCCATAATGATGGAGATACGATGCAAATATTTATGCACTGAGATATAAGTTGAAAATGTTGGGGAAAATAAAAGGTCTGATTTATTGAGGTATGCATATGATGCACATGTTGCGAATGATTGATGTAATGATGCTTTATGACGTTTGATGATGCATAATGATGCATATGAGTAGTTGAAATGTAAAGGTGCCAGCTTGGTGGACTTTTGGTTTGGTAGTTGCCAACAATGATTGGACTTTGGATGGGTGGAGGGCTTGATTCCCCGACACTCGATCTTCGACGATGTATGATCAGAAAATGGATCTGAAAGCTCCAAGTTTAGATATCTGCTGATGAGCGAAGCGACTTAATTGACACATGAAGACTGATTTTTGCTTTGAATGATTTCCAATGTCTGGCAAGGTCTGTTTGCTCAGCTGGGGAGAAGAGATAGGAAGATTTGCTCCTTGTTTGCTTGCCCCTGCTTGTAGGGTATTTGAAAAATTCTAGTGGGGAAGCTTTGACAATGACCATGGCATGATCTGCCCCAGAGTCTGGATTTGGTAGGTGTCTGCCCCTGATCGAGCCTTTGAAGGTGACTTGCCCCTGATTGAACTGATTTTTAAATAAATTGCCCCTGATTGGGCTGTTGAAGATGGTTTGTCCCTGATTGGACTGTTGAGGTAGTCTTGATTCATGTTGGCAATAAAGTTCAAGTTTCTCTTTTGGTTGTCCCTTGTTGGGATTGTACTGATGTCAAGCACTAAATTGCAATTAAATTATTCATACGCGAATGGTAGTGTTAATGTAAAGTTCATGTAAGTTTTGAAAAAGTCAATTTATTTGAATGATTGTGATAGTGTAACGGATGGACTGTTAGTCCAAACGAGGTGCTGATTTAGAAAGTGCGTGAAAGATGCAGCAAAAATAATGTGCTATTAAGATTGAAGATTAGCAAATATATGGGAGTCAATTTACGCAACCTTGTTGGTAGCATGCTTTCAGAATATACCGCGCCTCAATTAGGTCTTTTGAGGGTTGTAATGTGGTCTGGTTAATGGTTAGAGAAACAAAAGATATTAGGCTCAAAGTTTGATTTGTACCCAACCCTTCTTCGTGATATTCTCCAGTCCTATGTTCAGTTAACTCTACATATGCATTTGTTTTGATCTTGCAAGAGTGAAGATGAAGCTTTAAAGTTTTGTTTGAACGTGGCAGTCATCTTTTGCTGGTGACCCTTTGATTCTTGATTTGGTGGTCACTGATCTTTGTCTTGTCTGTGTTTTTTGCTGAGGATTTGAGTTCCTCTTCTGATCTGTTTTTTTTGTCGACTAAATCTCCCTTCGGGTGCTCAACTTAGTGGTTTTTTCTTTTCTATTTTTTTTGTATTTTGTTGAACGTTGTGACTGCCAAGTCATTTATTGATGGTCCTCTGATGGGATGTCTCATCTTGCGATTTGAAGTGTAGTCAGGTTAACTGAACAACTACCCTACCCCGGGTTAAATGTAAGGGTTTGTATCCGAAAGAAACTCCTACTTCTAGGCTCAAAGTGGTTGACTAGGGATTAACTCCTTATATCTCCAGTGTTTGGGGATTTGAACAAATGCCTGTACATCATTGACGAGGTTTTATCCGAAAGCATACCGCAACAGTTATGGGTATTTCGTTTTCATCATCCTCCCTCAAATATTTGCTAAAGTGAAGTGAGGGAAATATTTTTGTGATTTTGTGATAAATGATAAATGATGAGCGAATGCGAATAGATTAATTCAAAACATGCATAAACATAACATTAACAAAACCAAGTACAAATGACAATGTTCAAAGCAAATAGTACTTAAACAAACAATACAAAACAACAGGAATGCGGAAATTATAAATGGCACTGGCTGCCTTGATTTGAGGAATTGAACTTCTCTTGATTGAATGCTTCAAAGTTGGAGACTACTCAGCTTTGGTCTTCGGCAACTTCTTCGAAAGCATTTGTTGAGGGGCCACTTGCGGCGGCACTGGATTGCTCTGGACATTCAGACCCTTCTGAGTAAAGGTGAGGTCCTTAGAGTTGATCATATCTTGAACCACATGCTTGAAGGCGTGGCAATTCTCAATTGTGTGACCTGGAGCGCCTTTGTGATACTCACAGCGGGCATTGGCATCATAATTCCGGGCATTGCTAACCTGAGGTGGCATATCTCTCAACGTAAGAGATCCTTTTGCCATTAACTGATTAAAGATTTCGGCGTATGGCATAAGCAATGGATCAATGTGCCTATCATATCCTCTTCGTTGATATGGTGGACGCTGTTGAGGAGCGCGTTGTTGTTGTTGACCGGGCTGTTGTTGATAAGCCGGTTGCTGGTATGGATAAGCCGGTTGCTGGCATGGTCTAGGTCCATATTGCGCAGCTGCACCCATTGGAGGTGGACGTGGTTGATAAGCCATCGGAGGCGGAAGCAGAGCTTGAATAGCTGGATGAACGGGCATTGAAGGAACAGGCTGATGAGACACAACCATCCTGGCCAAGGCTTGCATGGCCTCATGAATACGATCAATCTTGCTCTTGATTGAGTCAATCTCTCCCCTCATAGCAGCTTGTTCTTGTCGAATCTGATCCATCAGTCTTCTAGTGTTGGCTCGAGTTAAATACAGTCGTCTAGCTCGATACGGGCGTCGGGAAACCAACTTGATTTACTGAAGATGGAGGAACATGAAATGAGTTTTTTTGATTTAGAATGAAATGCAATATGAATAAATGATGCAAATGAAATGATATGCAATGTCAGAATCCAGGATCACAAGATCATGGTCTCACGAGCCCAAGGTACAGATGGAAGATACCCTGATCAAGAACTCACTGGGTAGACTCTAAAGTTTTAAGGATCCCAAAGTTATCAATTCATATGGCTGTTCATCACACACGCCATAAGCATGACGGTTGATTGACTCCGCCACATGAATCTATTTTGGGTGAGATCTTCGTATCGACAACCCACGAGAGCAAATTTTCTCGGGAGTCCATACTACGTGATCACCGACACAAGGTTTAAAACAAAGTCCTGGAGTTATGGAACTTTCTCAACTGTTTGATGCACGTGTCAATTTCATACATTCTTGACAGTCAATCAACTCCATTGAGTAAGTCTATTCCAAGTGAGGTTTTCGTATCGAGCCACGCGAGGGCGAACCCTGGTGCCCCATACTACGCAACCATCAACCGATGTTTCAACCAAAAGGTTCTAAAGGTCCTCAGAGTCGACGACTTTAATGAAAACAACTGAGCACACACGCCAAAAGCTTGACGGTTGTCAGTATTTCCATTAAAATATACTCCGAGTGAGGTTTTCGTATCGACAACCCACGAGAGAGGTTCTCTCGGGAGCCCATACTACACAACCTCACTAACTTAAGTTTGTACTCGCAAGCCCGGGTATAGAGCTTTTCCCTCAAGTTTCTTTTGCAAAGTATCAATCCAAATTATAGTACCAAGGAGCCACAAGATATATAAGATGGAATGCGATAAAGAAAGCGATAAAAATAACAAGCAAGACATAAAAGCAAACATCTAAACAAGCATGGGAACCTAGACTAGGCTTGACTCGCATAGGGGTGAACCATTTCCCCAGCAGATTCGCCAGCTGTCGTACCCCGAAAAATACGACCTCACGCGATCCAAATGGACGGAGCCGCGCGCCGGACGGACTGAAGAGTCGCCACCTAATTCTATTTATTCCCGAAGAGGGAAAGGGAAGATATAGATACAACCCGGGAAGAGAAGGATGAGGACAAAGGTCAACGGAACCATTTCCTGGGTTCGGGAGTCGGTTATGCAGGGGGAAGGTATTAGCACCCCCTACATCCATCGTACTCGATGGGAACCATCTAAGTTAACGCGCGCAAAAGGATGTCTATGCTTAAACGAATTGCTTGCTAGAGGGAAACGAGTTGAATTATAAGTTAGATTAGACCTAGGTGCTCGGCAAGGATGGAGATCCTCGTGCCTACGTACTCCCACGTGCAATGGGAAAGTCAGAGCCTCGTAGTTCGGCCTACTAAGGGTAATGGTTGTTGATTTTATTACCTTTCATCGATGAAAGGGTTTGGGAGTTGAAATGTACTAAAGACTATGGATAGTTTATCTCGCCCAACAGGACGAGTGTCCTGCGTCGAAATAATCGGAGCGAGTAACGAAAGCTCGTTATCCCCCTTTCTACCGCTTAAGGCTCGTGGCGTACAAATCTTCTCGTATTTATTAAAGTGTTTTTATTTCCTAAAGCCGCTTGACGTTGGATCAAGGGTTTGGATCTAATCGAAACATTTTGGTTTTTTGAGGTTTAGAGGGTGCATGCAAATGGAGTGTATTTTTGTGGTTTTTTTAGCGAGGCACAATGCGCTCGGCTCGCAGGGATAGGTGGATCCTAATAAACGGAAAAAGATAACTGGAAAATAAAGTGCAAGTGTGCAAGTGCAATCGCTTGGCGTTGGACCAAGGATTCAGAATTAAATAAATACAAAAATAAAGTGCGTACAAAGTAAGGGGAGAGGGATACAAAATAAATACAGGGGATTGCGAGAAATAAATGGTCTCGTTGTAATTAGCCCAAGAGAAAGCGTGTGTGCAGTGTGTTTGAACTATTCGAAGGCGTTCGGCCTGTTTGATCGGGACACAACTATTTGAAGGCGTTGGACCTTTTTCGAGCGCAACTATTCGAAGGCGTTGGACCTTTTTGGGACGCGACGAAATTTTGTTCGTTTACTGCCTTAGAATCGGTTCAAAATGGGAACCATTCTATAAGGAGTCGAATCATAATTTGAAATGCAAAAATAAATTAAATAAATTGAATGAATTGAATTAAATTGAATAATTAAATAAATTAAATAATATTAAGAATAATAAAATAAAATAAATTGATTTACATGTTTGTTTTGTCGGAATGAAAAAATTAAATACAAAGGGGGGCCTCATATTGACCAAAAATCACCGATTAGAATCGGGCGAAAATCGGCCTTTTAATATATCATTGGCCCAAAAATAGAAAATAAATATGAACAACATAAATTACGAAACAATTATAAGAAGCTATTGCATTAAAATGACTTTTAAACAAAAATAGACCCCAAAAAGTGAAAGAGGATAAAAAATATTGCATATTAAAAAAAGAAAATCGAAAATCGGATAAAAAAATAAAAATAAAGAAGTTATGATTAAAATAAAAAATAAGATACTTTAGTGAAAACGTGGGCTCAAATAGCAAAATGTAAGCCCAAAAAGAAAGAAAAAAAAATGAACTCAACCCACTTCTAGAATATATATATATATATATATATATATATATATATATATATATATATATATATATATATATATATATATATATATATATATATATATATATATAATGAAAACATAAAATGAAACTAGTACAAATTCTAGTAAGGTTATAAAAAAATGCCTATATCACTAACATTAAAACCAATAAAAAAAGAAGCTAGCCTCACACTAAACACCAACAATTGTTAGTTAAAGAAAAAAACGTACAAAGTGATGATAATGTTCATAAATTAAGAAAGCTAGTACAATATGATGTTGATAGAAATTGAATGAAATGTTAGTAACTTTTAAGAACATGAAACCAAAAGTAGTACCATAAAATGAATTAAAAACAGCTACTGACCTAATACTATTTACACACATGAGCTCACAAAATTTCTTATAGTGCTACCATATGTAAAAGATTTCCAACGAGACATAATTGGTACAGGAAAAGCATTGATTGCCAGCATTACTGAAATGAGGGTGCACGGAATTATAAAAAGCTAAAATAGACCTATTGTTAGAAAAAAACAATAAAAAAATGTGAAGAGCCATGCAAATACAGTAGACCAAATAACACTACCACCATTAAAATGCAAAAAATGAAGTTCCAAGCAACATTATAAAAATGCAAATTGATACTATTTTCTTAACCAAAATTCCGCGTAGATTCCAAAAATGCAGTCGGTTTTCAAAAATCTCGAACCATTTTTAAGATTTTCGCACAAACTTGAAATACACCAAAACTAAATCAACCAATTACATGACTTGTAAGCATGGATAATGAACAATAAACATAGATCTAAAATCAGAGAAGCATGGTGAACATCATAACATCAAGAAAAATAGAAAAGCTCACGAAAGTTACTGATACCGCAATGATAAATTGCTCCGAAGATGTGCTCCTTTCTCCCTCCACAGAGCTCCGTTTGATCTGGTTCTTTTTGCTATCTCTTCCTTGTTCTCTCTTCTTGAAATATGGGCAAAGAACTCTTACTATGGTTGCTTGTACAACTCTCACGAGATCAAAAACCAGAGGTGTTTGGCAATATTTTGACAGAATTTCTTTTGCTCTCCAAGCTTGTAAAATGAAATGAAATGAGTCTCTATTTATAGAGAAATGATTCTTAGGGTATGAATGAGGATTAGAAACGAATCAAGAGGTTTGTGGCTTGGTAATTAGATTTGGGAGAGAGAAATATGGAAATTAACACATAAGTGGTGGTGGTTTGGATGGAGGTTTGGAAACCATGCCATGTGCACATGTTTAGGGTTGGATAAGGTGTGAAATTCGTCCACTATGAGCTGGCACAAATGCAACTTGCTGACCAAGTTTCAAACTTATGAAATTTGCATTTTTTGACATGAAAAAATGGTGCATGAAGGCTTCTTTGGATGAGCATAACTTGAGGTAGGAGCATTGAAATGAGGTGTTCTTGGTACCAAAAGAAAGCTTAGAAAAAAGTCTACAACTTTTATCTCTAAGGAAAAAGTGAGAAAAGCCTTGGATTATGGAGAAATTTGCCTTTAAAGTGAGAAAAAAAAAACTTAAGAAACTTTCCAAAAATGAAAAGTTCTAAAATTCTAAATTTCCAAAAATAGTAATTTACCATAATTCTTGATTTTTGAATGTTCTCTTAACTTTTGTTGATCATATCTCATCCATTGATCATGTTTGACTCGTGTGCCACCATTTTGACCGAAAAATTAAGAGTTGACTTTTTCTCTGCACAGTTGACTTTTTCTCAATTTAACTGATTCACGACCATATGAGCACTTGAACCTTCTCTGATTAAAGTTGATGACCGAACTTCCACACATGGATGCATAGTAAGATTTAGATTGTCGTGGAACCATGTATTTCCCAAACAATAAAAAATAATCTGATTATATCCAAAATCCTAATTTAAGCTCGAAACGATAGGAGATGTCGATCAACATTCTGCACCCTACTTCCTCTGAGAAAAATTTGGAAACTCTGGAATAAAATTGCCTTATGTGACATGATGATGTCGATACTTCAAAGATATTGCTTGTGAGAGAATCCACACACTCAAATAATCGAAACCTTAGTACCTTTGATACTGCGCTTAGGAAATGAAGATCGAAACAACATATTTTTTCGGATTTTTTTAATATGCGATTAGACAGAAAATAAAATGGTACATATTTTTTGGATTTTTGAAATAATGGTTAGACAGTAAAATAAAATAAAATAAAATAACATAGTGCAGGTAGGACAAATTTGGGGTATGACACATAGTATAAAAGAGGCATGTCACATTATACATGAAATTAAAACATCCAAAACCTGCTCATTTAACGATATGCAACAATGGGGTAACTTGAAACAAAGGGATTTAATCCTTACACCCATATTCAAAATTAAAATAACAGCGGAAACTAAACATTAATCAACATCAATATATATATATATATATATATATATATATATATATATATATATATATATATATATATATCATCAAGTTTGATCCACCACATAATTCATGCTTACAAAAACATACATCACCAAGATACATATATAAATGCATCGCAAAAAGGCATCAAGCCAACCCTAGCTACCCGATGCTATATATCAGAGCCGACCGACCAAAAGAATGAAGACACGCTTCACAAAAAGACCTCTGACAAACCTACTATGCAATGCCTCATAGAGCATCATAAAACAGCAGAAGAGTGAGAAATATTATCATAATAACAATGCATATAATTTTATATCTTAACATAAAAATACACATACACATATTATTACGACAATTCATCACCCATCACACGTATACATCACAATGTATATATATAAACCAAGCATATTCATCATGCACAATTTCACCATTTCACATCATTCTACATAAACATATACATTCATGTTTATTCACCAATTTTCTATCACTCCGCATAAACATACATTATTCATGTTTATTCACCAATTTTCAATTATAGATGATAAATGTAAATCATAGAGACCGACTCACGAATCTATGCAAATGCAATGCGGTACTGACTCAATCATCTCAAGTTCACTCAGGAACTTATTGGAACCATCACTTGGTACCTAAAGTAACTTTCCGTCGGGCATACGATGTTCACCCATTGCTCACACCCCACATGGGCACATAATGTTTATGGATTGCTCACACCCTACACAGGCACACAATCAGATTGCTAACACCCCACACGGGCACACATTGTTTATGGATTGCTCACACCCCACACGGGCATATAATCTGATTTCTCACACCCCATACGGGCACACAATCATGTTGTAATCATCGCTCACACCCTACATGGGCACACGATGTTACAATGGATTCACATAGAATCCCACAATACAAGAATGCATACATTATGCTTCACATGCAAAATGACCCACAACATTCTTGAAAATACATATATATTCACAATATAATTATGCATTCATCTCATACAATCACAAACAAACTATACACATTCGCATCAATTATGCCAAACGACAACGAATTCTTTCATTATCAACATGCATTCATATTCACTTCACGAAAAGCATTTATTTGCCAAACGACCACAATACCATAATCAATCCCACAATTCCTTAACTAACATAATTACGTTTTTTCCCGGAAAAATCAGGTAAAAGTCGGCTAAAAATTACATCTTTTAGCATCATTAGTTTCTACATGTTTTTAGCTTCGAATCGATATAAAGAACACATAAAACGGATAACCGAAACTCAAGTTACGAATTAAAAACACCAAACCAAAAAGTCTCAGGCTCACTGAACGAGAAAAATTCTGGAAAGCTCGTTGAGCGAGAATTGCGATTTTAGCAGCAACTCATTGTAACACGGTGGGAGAACTGACTTTAGTTATGTTGCGGATAGCAAGAGTCGCCACCGACTTTTATTTTATCCAAAGGAAAGGCATAAAAGAACAGGAAAGACCTTTTTAAAAGATTTTTGGGTCCGGGGGGTAGGTTATGTAAAGGGAAGGTGTTAGCACCCTTTACATCCATGGTTATCCATGGGCTCTTAGTTACTTAGCTCACTTTAAAATGTTTTTGAAAAATGTGAAGTGTGTGAATAAAAATTTTCTTAAGAGTTTGATAATGATCCATGTACAGATGCGTAAAAAAACCTTTGTTTGGAAAAATATGAAGTAGTTTGAAATGTTTTGAAGAGTGAGCAAGTAACTATGAGGAACCTACCCTAAGTTTAAGTCTTTTCTGTTCTTGAATCCTTTAAATGGTAAGACTATCCCTATTATTAAGGAATAGGTAGTCATTACCTTGGATGTGAGGGACAAGTGAAGGGACATAGTTGTTTAGGCAACTGTGGGGTGTATAAGCAATTCGAAGGGACTTATCATCTTTATTCGAAAGGGACAAGATCATTACGAAGGCAACATTCGAAGGGACTTGATCTTTTTATCTGTTTAGGGACTAGATGATGTGAGTTTAGGGACTTTGCTTTATACACCCTACTTGACCTTTTGATTAAGCAACATGAGAGGTATCCCTAGAAAGTGAGATGGCGATCCAGGATCGACTTACGTGTGTGAGTGTACAATTTTAATATTTATCTTTAAATTTAATGATCTAAATTAATTTTAAATACAAGTATGTTTACACTCCCTATTTACTAACCATAGCATAAAATATAAATAATAAACATTATAAATAAATATTACACCAAGGAACAATTACATAATAATAATTAAGCAAAATTAAATATAATAAGCAAAATAAATAAATAATTATAATTGGGTTAGTGAAAATAAAATAATACCAAATTAATGGGGTTAGTAATAAATAAATACCACAAGAATATAATTAATAATAATAATGAAGTAAACAAGAATATTATGATAATTAAAAATTCAATTTTATAAACAATTATTATTAAAATATAAACAACTATACTAATTATTATAAAACTTTAAGTTATATGTAAATTATATAAAAAAATTAATTATAAACATGTTATGAAAAATAAAATTATAGTTACAAAATTAAATTAGCAATTTATTTTTAAACATATAATAATTATTCATACAAAAAATTAAGTTATAAACAATTTATGTAATATTTATATATTTAGCAATTTTTAATTTATATACATACAAAATTAAATTATAAACAACTATAAAATATTTACATATTATGAAAATAAATTAAGAATTTTAATTTTTTAAGCAAGATTTAAATTATAAATAATTGTAGAATATATACATATTAGGGTTTAATTATTAAAACATTTAGATTTACTAAAAAATATAAACAAAAAATTATAAATAAACAAATAAATTAGGTTTTAGAAAAAAATATTTTAGGGTTTATATTGATTTATGAAATATATTCTAATTTATTAAATTAAGATTATAGTTTTAATTAATTAATATTTAAAATAAGCAAAACAAATAATAGAAAGAAAAAGAAAAAGAAAAACTTACCTTGGCTGGGAATTGAACCCAGCCCCTCTGCTTTACACAACCCTCAGTCAACAACATCAACCACTGGGCCAACGTGCACTTGGTGATAAGGAAAAGGGTCCAATTGGTTTTGTTCTTTGTTCCTGGAAATATCATGAAAAAACAAAAAAAAACACAAAAGGCCTGGGAGGATCGAACCCAGGACCTTCAAACATCACACAAACACATTAACCATTCCAGCTGGGAGAGCGCACCTATTTAACAAATGACTATAATACATAATATATTATGCCTAATAACTAAACTGAAAAAACAAGAAAAAAAATTGGGAAGCCAGGATTCGAACCCATGCCTATAAGCATCATACGCGCACCCTTCACCACTGGGACAAGCACAATGCTTGTGATACAAAACGGAAACAAAACATTATAATATATCATTACAATTCAAAAATCAGAAACGCGCGCACAGGTCTTCTTCTCCAAATTACCCACGAAATTTCTTACGCATTTTGCTGCAATATTTCCTGCGAATTTCAAAACACAAGAACCTACGAAATTGGAAAAGCATCAAGACAGTGAAATTTCTCAACAATAATCAGTGTTTCATAATCCCCAAGGTCCATAGAATTGTTCTACGTTCTTAGAATTTATTTATATTAGGTTTACAACAAAACCCCAATTCCATGGCCGAAACCCTAACAATGGTGGTTCTTTGATCCTGCATCGAAAACCAAATTAAATTGCCCAGAAACGTTCACAAGCTTGTCATAAACACAAATCCACAATCAAATTCAATTTATATTACATGTATATATGAAAATGAAAAAATCATAAAGATGTCAATGTTTTGATTCAGTTTGAGATGTTCATGAGGTTATGGATGCATATGAGCATTGGTACATGATCAGTGAAGTCCAGGGATCATTGCTATGTCTTTAAAATACCTTCAAATGCCCTCTAGTGAAGAAACCGAAAATTGGATTTTTGATGAATTTTGAAAACCTGAACTTACTCTTTGGAGGCTGAATTTCGTTTTCTATGATTAGGTTTAAGTTATGTACTTATAGTGTGATGAATTTAGTTCAGAAAACTTGATGTTTGTGTGAAAGATTTGATCCAAAAAGATTGAGAAAGATAAGCTTTGAAATTCAAATATTTTTGCATAAACACTTTCTATTTCAAGCCAATCAACTTTATTTTTGTATCAATTTGATCCATATTGAATTCATGACCTTCTAGAACCAAAAATAATTTTAAATCTTCACACTTGATATTTTATTTAAATTTAAAATGATTTTTAATATAAAAAATCATAATAAATAAATTAAATAAAATAAAAATTATGAAAATATCAAATAATTTTCGTGCATGATGTCATGGATTACTTTGGGTCATCAAAAGTTCAACCCATTTAGCAAAATTTGGTTTTAAACCTCCATTTGCTCCATAAACTTCCCTAAAATTTCCCAACTTTGCAAGGGCACACATCCTTCAATTTTAATTCTATGAGGGTGTTCTTGGACATTTTGGAAAGCTTGAAGAGTCCTCTAACCAACCCCACTGGTTTCATGTCCATATCATTTACCATTCTCAAGTTATGCCCTTTTGAAGTTGTTGACTTTTTGTTGACTTTCAAAAGGACCTATAACGTCTTAGCTCATACCTTCCAAATGAAGCATTTTTGGGTTTGGCTTGTGAGACACAAAGTTGTAGAGAATTCAATTTCCTTCAAAATGAGCTTTGGATGGAAACTTGGTGATGAAGCATGTGAAAGTTATGGCTGGTCAAAGTTCAGTTGACTTTTCCTGAGGAAACCCTAATTTAGAAACTCCTGATTCTTGATGATCTGAGCTATCCTTGATGAATCATGATCAAAACTTGATCAAATGATGAATTTTACTTCATATACTTGATGTTGGCAAAAAATCATGAAGTTTGACTTTGGTTTGACCACAGTTGGCCTCAGTTTGACTTTTTAACTGCTTTGACTGATTTTGACTTATCTGATCATCTGACTGAGCAAACTTTTGAGAAAAGTCTTGAAACTTGTCATGGGGATTCTTAAACACATATAAGATGTTATGAAGCTCACTTGAAGTCTTGGAAGTCCATTTAGCCTGATTAAAGTCAAAACCCTAGTTTTGGATGCACTGCTTAGGAGGTGCATTGTCTGAGGGAATTGTCAACTCTTCTGACTATTTGTGAGCTTTGTGAACCTTGTGAACCATCATAAAATGTCTTGTGAACATTGTGAACCTCATGGGAGGTCTTGTGAACCTTGTGAACCTCATAAAGTGTCTTGTAGACTTCATGAACCTCATGAAAGGTCTTGTAAGTATTGTGAACCTTGTGAACCTCATAAAGTGTCTTGTAAACTTCATGAACCTAATGAAAGGTCTTGTGAACCTTGTGAACCTCTTAGTACACAAAGCCTTGTATTGTGAGGGCAAATTTTGGGGTGCACAGCTGCCCCTGTTCAATTTCCTGAAACCTGAGGGGTTAGATTTGTATATGTGCCAGTCGTAACTTGGAAGGTTGAAGGGGATTGAACACAAAAGCCCAAAAATTTGCACTCACCAGTGCGTAGAGTGATACTGATAACTAGTTGAATATGCTTGAGTGGGCTTAAAGATGCCACTTGGAGAACAGTTCTTCAGATATACTTCTTTTGGAGGATAAAGCAGTACAAAATATGAGGATATGGTGATAGCTTTCAGGAAGATAAACAACGTCCCGAGGTAGTAGTATGCTTTTAGGAGGATAAACAACGTCCTGAGGAAGTGATGATGGCTTTCAGGAAGATAAACAACGTCCCAAGGAGCTAATATGCTTTCAGGAGGATATACAACGTCCTGAGGTAATGGTATGCTTTCAGAAGGATAAACAATATTCTGAGGTATAAGTATAACTTTTGGAGGATAAACAATGGCCCAATAGTCATGATATGCTTTCAGGAGGATAAAGCAGTCCTGAGGTGGTAGTATGCTTTCAGAAGGATAAACAACATTCTGAGGTATAAGTATAAATTTTGGGAGGATAAACAACGGCCCAATAGTCATGATATTCTTTCAGGAGGATAAAGCAGTCCTGAGGTGGTAGTATGCTTTCAGAAGGATAAACAACATTCTGAGGTATAAGTATAACTTTTGGGAGGATAAACAACGGCCCAATGTTATGATATGCTTTCAGGAGGATAAAGCAGTCCTGACGTATAATGATGTATCCTTTGGGAAGATAAACAACGGCCCAAGGTCATGATATGCTTTCAGGAGGATAAAGCAGTCCTGAGGTATAAGTGTAACTTTTGGAAGGATAAACAACGGCCTAAAAGAAATGGTAGCTTTCAGGAGGATGAACAACGTCCTGAGGTGATGATATGCTTTCAGGAGGATAAAGAAGTCCTGAGGTAGTATGATGTATCCTTTGGGAAGATAAACAACGGCCCAAGGTCATGATATGCTTTCAGGAGGATAAAGCAGTCCTGAGGTATAAGTGTAACTTTTGGAAGGATAAACAACGACCCAAAAGAAATGGTAGCTTTCAGAAGGATGAACAACGTCCTGAGGTGATGATATAACCTTTGGGAAGATAAACAACGGCCCAAGGTAATGATATGCTTTCAGGAGGATAAAGCAGTCCTGAGGTAGTAGTATGCTTTCAGGAGGATAAAGAAGTCCTGAGGTAATGATATGCTTTCAGGAAGATAAACAACGTCTCGAGGTATAAGAAGCTTTCAGGAAGATAAACAACGTCCTGAGGAAATGATAACTTTTGGGAAGATAAACAACGGCCCAATAGTCACAAATTGTTGATGAAGTCTTGTCTGCTGGAGAATTATCCTGAAAAACAAGATTACAACATTCTGTATGATAATATTAGCTTATGCATTATGTATGCATGTATAATATGATGCACTTAAGTAATGTATTATGTATTTATGTATATGTATGTTATGATGTAAATGATGTATGTATGATATGATGCTACCTGAAGCGTCTGGATATCTTCGTATAACAACTGCTGGCCAGGGAAAATAAATCCCGATTCGTTACTGAAGAATATGAGGAACTTGTTCCCGTCTCGTTTGATAGTATAGTATATATAACCTCCCGTCTTCGTTTGATAGTAGGGTATACATAACCTCCCATCTGCTGAGGATAGTAAGCTATACATAACCTCCCGTCTTCATTTGTCGTACTCTTATTGGAAAGTAAATTCCCGAATATCCGTATGAGGATAAAAGAGATGGATATAAATTCCAGGGGAGATGTGACTTGAAGTATTTATGGAGATGGATTTGCCCTACTGGGGGACTTGTAGCTGTCTTGTAGGGATGAACCGGTGAAGCTTCGTTGAAATCCTTCCCTCGTTCGTCCTTAGTAAATACTATTACTGCATTTTCATGCATTTCTGGTAAACATCAATCATATTAAGCATACATGCATTTCTGGTAAACATCAATCATATTCAAAAGCATACATACATTCAAACACAACCAATGGACGTTTCGCTTATGTAAATAGGGTAAAAGTAAATCTGGATTCAAAAATGGAATTTTATTCATATCAAAAAGTGACCCATACATGGGTAAGTTTGTACAAGGAGAAATAAGTCCTAGTAAGAGGAATTTGTCATAAAGTTTTACAAAACAAAGAAAATCAGCTATGTGGGAAATAATCCTATTGAGTTTCAATTCTACTATTGCCATTATCTTCAAGTATCTCATCTTCTGCTGTCGAGACGAAAACGATTGGATTGAGATTTATCTGTTTGAGCATTGAGTAAGTAACACAACTGGTTGCAGTTTCATGAGTGATCCAAACGAGACATAGTCATACGCTTTAATCTCTAACTTTTGCCTGGATTGCCCTTTCAGGTTTTCAATCCACCGAGATACCCTTTTTTGCCCAAGCCGCCTTTTCAGGTTTTCGACTTGCCGGGTGTACATCTTTTTATATATATCCCTAATT
Organism: Lathyrus aphaca; assembly: GCA_963966055.1. Classification (NCBI taxonomy): domain Eukaryota; kingdom Viridiplantae; phylum Streptophyta; class Magnoliopsida; order Fabales; family Fabaceae; genus Lathyrus; species Lathyrus aphaca. Next base: position 112,518,864 of record OZ014521.1, on the reverse strand, counting down.
TTTGCCCAAACCCTTTTGGTTTGCCGGGATGCCCTTATTTTTGCCTAGGCCTGTCAACCTAGCGGGTCTCTTTTTATGCGTAGTATTTTTTAACTATGTCTGCGTTTACAGGCTGTGGGAAGTCTTCACCATCCATAGTAGTAAGTATCATGGCACCTACTGAGAATACTGTCTTGACTACAAATGGTCCTTCATATGTAGGAGTCCACTTGCCCCTAGGATCACCCTGTGGTAATATGATACGCTTGATTACTAAGTCACCAGCCTGATATACCTTTGGCTTAACCTTCTTGTTAAAAGCTTTGATCATCCGTTTCTGGTACATCTGGCCATGACAAACTGCTGCTAGCCTCTTCTCATCAATCAAATTTATCTGGTCAAGTCGAGTCTGAATCCACTCATCTTCGTCCAAGCCTGCATCCTTCATAATTCTTAAGGAGGGAATCTGAACTTCAATGGGCAGGACTGCTTCCATACCATAGACTAAGGAGAATGGGGTTGCCCCTGTTGAAGTACGTATTGTGGTACGATAACCATGAAGAGCAAATGGTAACATCTCATGCCAATATTTGTAAGTAATAGTCATCTTTTGTACAATCTTCTTAATGTTCTTATTAGCAGCTTCAACTGCCCCATTCATCTTTGGACGATACAGAGAAGAGTTGTGATGCTTAATCTTGAACTGCATGCAGAGATCAATAATCATAGTGTTGTTCAGATTAGAGCCATTGTCAGTAATAATCCTTTCAGGGATGCCATACCTACATATGAGATTATTCTTAATGAATCGAGCCACAACATTCTTGGTAACAGATGCGAATGAAGCTGCTTCTACCCACTTAGTGAAGTAATCAATAGCAACCACGATGAAGCGATGTCCATTAGAAGCAGTAGGCTTGATCTCACCAATCATATCTATGCCCCACATGGCAAAGGGCCAAGGAGCAGTCAACACATTCAATGGTGATGGAGGTATATGTACTTTATCAGCATAGATTTGACACTTGTGACATATTCTGGAGTGTTGATAGCAATCAGCTTCCATGGTAGACCAATAGTAACCTGCTCTTAATATCTTCTTTGCCATAGTATGACCACTAGAATGAGTGCCAAAGATCCCATCATGCATATCTTCCATAATCTCGGTTGCTTCTTTCTTATCCATACAACGAAGCATAGTTGAATCATGGTTGCGCTTATACAAAATGCCATTACTCAGAAAGAACTTGGCAGAAAATCTCCTCAGAAACTTCCTATCTTTGACAGATGACCCTTCAGGGAACTCCTGAGCTTCAAGATATCTTTTCACTTCATAAAACCAAGGCTTTTCCTCTGCTTCTTCAGTACCAATCTCATTGCAGTATGCAGGCTTCTCAAATTTATCAATGGTAATCTTGGGAGCTTCATCATCCCAGCTGATCTCAAACATGGATGCCATGGTGGCTAATGCATCTGCCAACTGATTCTCTCTCCGTGGAATATGTCCAAAGGTAATCTCTTTGAAATGTGGGATCAAAGACAACACATGCTCTCTGTAAGGAATGAGGTTATCATGTTTGGTATCCCAATCTCCTTTAATCTGACTTACTACCAGGGCTGAATCTCCATACACATCAAGGAACTAAATCTTCATATCAATAGCAGCTTTGATACCCAGGATACATGCCTCATACTCAGCCATGTTATTGGTACAATAGAAACAAAGTCTGGCAATAATCAGGGTATGACAACCTTCAGGGGAACTAATCACAACACTAACACCATTACCAAGCGCATTGGAAGCACCATCAAAAACCACAGTCCATCGGGATCCTTGTTCAGGTCCGTCATATTGTCCAGGTTCTTTGGTAATAATCATAACATCTTCATCAGGGAACTCAAAACTCATTGACTGATAATCATCCACCGCTTGATGAGCCAAATGATCAGCCACAACACTTCCTTTAATGGCCTTCTGAGTAGTATACTGTATATCATATTCTGTCAAGATCATTTGCCATCTTGCAATTCTTCCGGAGAGAGCGAGTTTCTCAAATATGTACTTGATTGGATCCATCTTTGAAATCAATAAGGTAGTATGGGTCAACATATACTGTCTTAGTCGGCGAGCAGCCCATGCCAAAGCGCAACAAGTTTTCTCGAGCAGTGAGTATCTTGTTTCACAGTCGGTAAACATTTTGCTAAGGTAGTATATTGCCTGCTCTTTTCGACCAGACTCGTCATGTTGCCCCAACACACACCCTATTGAATTGTCTAACACTGTTAAGTACATAATCAAGGGTCTTCCATCAACTGGTGGCATCAAAATTGGTGGTTCTAGCAGATATCTCTTGATTTCATCAAATGTTGTCTGGCACTCATCATTCCATTCCATCACCTGATCTTTCTTCAACAACTTGAAGATTGGCTCACAAGTGGCAGTTAATTGGAAAATAAATCTTGCAATGTAATTCAATCGTCCCAAGAAACCTCTAACTTCCTTCTCAGTGCGGGGAGCTGGCATTTCTCGTATAGCTTTCACTTTTGCGGGATCTACTTCAATACCTTTTCCACTGACAATGAAACCCAGGAGCTTACCAGACCTAACTCCAAAAGTACACTTGTTTGGGTTCAATCTCAACTTGTATTTCTTCAACCTCTCAAACAACTTATGCAGATGATCAAGATGTTGTTCTTCATTCTGGGACCTGGCTATCATATCATCCACATACACCTCTATCTCGTGATGAATCATATCATGAAACAAAGCCACCATAGCACGCTGATATGTTGCCCCTGCATTCCTCAAACCAAATGGCATCACCTTATAACAAAAAGTGCCCCACTGTGTAACAAATGTTGTCTTCTCCATATCCTCAGGAGCCATCTTGATCTGATTGTAACTAGAGAAACCATCCATGAACGAGAATACTTTGTGCTGAGCAGTGTTGTCTACCAGAACATCAATATAAGGAAGTGGAAAGTCATCTTTAGGGCTGGCCTTGTTCAAATCCCTGTAATCTACACACATACGTACTTTACCATCTTTCTTAGGTACTGGTACCACATTTGCAACCCACTGAGGATAAGAAGTCACTGCCAAGAACCCTGCATTGAACTGTTTCATTACCTCTGCTTTGAACTTCTCTGACATTTCAGGACGCATACGACGAACCTTTTGCTTCTTTGGACGACAATCTTCTTTCACTGGTAAACGGTGAACCACAATGTCTATATCCAACCCTGGCATATCTTCATAAGACCAAGCAAAGATCTCCACATAGTCACGTAACATCTGAATCAGTCTGCTCTTGACACTGTCCTCTAATTCAGCCCCTATCTTGACCTTTTTCCTGTTTTCTTCAGTTCCCAGATTCACAACTTCGACCGTCTCTTCATGTGGTTGTATGGCTTTCTCTTCTTGTTGTAACAACCTAGCAAGCTCTACAGGTACTTCACAATCGTCCTCATTTCCGTCTTCAGTTTGATAGATCGGATTCTCGAAATTATAATTGGCAATAGTAGAACTGTTATCAACAGGATCCAGAGTGGATGAGGATCTACATTTTAGTGACGTGGGTGTGTGTAAGAACACATAGCTGATAAATAAAAATAAAAGAAAGACAAGGAACACAATATTTACGAAAACGAAACGTCCACTGATTTTTATTGAATGAAGTATGCAAATGAAATGACATCCCGTAACAAGCACACCATTGTGCCCCGGGTAAGGCACAAGGCGTGAGAGTTTTAATTGTTCAAGAAATTACAAACTTAAAAGCAACAACACAGTAATAGTATTTACTCCTGACTAAAGGAGATAGGAATAACATCTTCAGCCTTCAAATTATTGAGCCCAACACCCACAGTAGGAAAAATCCAAGCATCCAAGTTGTAGTCTTCATCATAGTCACCCACAGCATTGATCTGGTTCTTCATAATCCCCTGATTGGTGATACGAACAGCCCGAGCACGACAAACAGCCTTCTGGGACTCTGCAGTGAAACCCAAACCAAATTTGTCAGACTTGTATGGGATATCGGGAAGCTGACCCCAAATAGTACAACCACCTTCATCCACCACAGCTCTAGCATCTTTGAGGGAGGCCATTGTTGGAGGTATTCTAGTGACCACATGAACTTTCTTAACAATAGGAGGAGCCTCATAATTATTAACAACCCAAGGAACCACTTCAAATGTCTGACACGGAGTTTCAACATATTCACCTTCCACTTCCAGATACTTTAAAGTGTTCACATGGCTGACAAAATATTTTTCCTCTCCATAGACAGTAACAACCTTTCCTTCTACCGGATATCTCAACTTCTGATGTAATGTAGAGGTTACAACACCTGCCCCATGGATCCAGGGACGTCCCAGCAAACAAGAATACGACGGACGAATATCCATAACATAAAAAGTAGCATTGAAAACCTGAGAACCAACTTTGATTGGGAGATCAATTTCTCCATGCACCACTCTTCTAGAACCATCAAAAGCCTTCACCACTATGTTACTGGGTTTCAGCACGGCATCTTCAGGGCTTAGCTTATTCAGGACTTCTTTGGGCAACACATTCAGAGAGGAACCATTGTCTATCAATACATGTGACAGGGTAGTGCCCCTGCATTCAATTGAGATATGCAGAGCCCTGTTATGATCTCTCTTGGCAGGAGTCAAATCAACATCAGAGAAACCTAACCCATTATCATAGGTCAGGTGGGCAACACAATTCTCAAACTGGTCAACAGAAATTGCATTGGGGACATGAGCAGTCTTCAGAAACTTAATCAAAGCTTTGGCATGAGCTTCAGAACATAACAACAAAGACAACATAGAAATCTTGGAGGGAGTGTGCCCCAACTGATCAACAATATCATAATCACTCTTGCGAATGATTTTCAATACTTCTTCCATCTGCTTGGAGAGATCATCAGCAGCTGGCACATCAGTAGGTATAGGTTCAATAACAGGACCCTTACCCCGAGCATCAGTGGTGGAGGTAGCAGCTGGAGTAACTGCATTCTTGGAGGTAACTGGAGGAGAGAAGACTCTTCCGCTTCGTGTGATCGTACTAGATCCAGCAATATTGTCAACATCAACAGGCACATCAGCTAAGGGTTCCTGCTTAACACCATGGATATAAACATCAGACCCATAATGCCAAGGCACAACTTTATCAGACGTATACGGAATAGGACCAGGAGTGGTAATGACTAGAGGAGCCACTCTAGCTTCAGCAACATTCTTCACAGGGCCTTCAGCAGTAATCTTAATCGGACCCTTATGAGTGATTTTAACAGGACCTTTGGAAGTGTTCCTTACTGGCACTCTATCGACCATATCAACCTCTTCAGTTTTCCTACCTTTAGTAATATGATCCACCATACTCTCCACAGAAGATGGAGTCCTCTCAAACACTATGGTATATTTATCCATGAGACGTTGAATTCCATCTCTCAATCTCCAACAACTATCTGGCTTATAGGTACAATACAAACAATCTTCACGACAACCTGGAAAGAACCCAGCTTGTACTAACTTCCTCTTGATAACAGACAAAGGTGTGGTCAACTCTGCAACTGAATAAATATGTAGATCTTCATCAATTGCATTGACAGTCTTCTCATGATTTGGCATGGGAGCAGTGATCACATTTGGAGTACCCGGAGGGTCAAACTCAATTTCTCCAGCCTCAATCATATCTTGAATTTTGTTCTTCAAGACCCAGCAGCTATTAGTATCATGTCCCTGACATTTCGAATGATATGCACATCGTGCATTAGGATTGTACCTGGGAGAGGTAACATTAGGATTCTGAGGAGCATCTTTCAGAGTGATAAGTTCAGCCTTCAACAAGTGTTGCAATGCCTGAGCCATTGACATGTTGATCTTAGTGAACTGCCTTCTAGCCTTCTGTTGGTTCCCCTGTGGCTGCTCTGGTGTTGTAGGAGTTGGATTTGAGATGTGAACTGCACTCACAGACTGATGCCTTCTATTACGATCAGGTTGACCATAAACAGCATTTGACTCTTTCTTCCCAGTGGGAGGTGTAACACGGTGGGAGAACTGACTTTAGTTATGTTGCGGATAGCAAGAGTCGCCACCGACTTTTATTTTATCCAAAGGAAAGGCATAAAAGAACAGGAAAGACCTTTTAAAAGATTTTTGGGTCCGGGGGGTAGGTTATGTAAAGGGAAGGTGTTAGCACCCTTTACATCCATGGTTATCCATGGGCTCTTAGTTACTTAGCTCACTTTAAAATGTTTTTGAAAATGTGAAGTGTGTGAATAGAAATTTTCATAAGAGTTTAATAATGATCCATGTACGGATGCGTAAAAAACTTGTGTTTTAAAATTGTTTGAAATTGTGAAATGTTTGAAAAGTTTTTAAATAGTGAGCAAGTAACTATGAGGAACCTACCCTAAAGTTTAAGTCTTTCTGTTCTTGAATCCTTTAAATGGTAAGACTATCCCTATTATTAAGGGATAGGTAGTCATTACCTTGGATGTAAGGGACATATGAAGGGACATCTGTTTATATAGGCAACTGTAGGGTGTATTAAGCATTTTTGAGGGACTGTCATCATTATTCGAAAGGGACGAGATCATTATGAAAGGCAACCATTAAGGGACTTGATCTTTTATTGTTAAGGGACTAGATGACTTTATTTGAGGGACTTTTGCTTTATACACCCTACTTGACCTTGTGATTAGGCAACAATGAGAGGTATCCCTAAGGAAGTGAGATGGCGATCAAAGATCGACTTACGTGTGTGAGTGTTCAATTTAATATTTATCTTTTGAATTAAGTGATCTAAATCAATTTTAAATAACAAATAGTTTTTACTCCCTATTTACTAACCATGGCAATAATAATAATTTAAACATTATAAAAAAATTACATCCAGGAGCAATTACAATAATAGTAATAAAAGGCAATTTAAATAAAGTAAAATATATAAAAATTGGGTTAGTGAAAAAAATAATAATAATAGCAATTTAAAGATAAATGGGATTAGTATCAAATAAATATTATATGAACACAATAATAATAATAAACAAACATAATATAATAATTAAAAGTTTAAATTTTGATATAAATAATTATTTAAAGTGAATAAAAAATATGAACAATTAATTATTAAATTACTTGCAAAAATTATAAAAAATAATAAAATTAATTAATTATAAACATGTTAAATTATGATTACAAAATTAAACTAGCAATTATTTTTGAATATATCACAAGATTATTTATATGCCAAATTAAGTTATAAACAAATATAGAATATTTACATATTATGAAAATAAAATTAATTATAATTATATTTACAAATTTAAAGATTATAACAGAATTTTAGTTACTAATTAAAATATAGACAAGAATTATAATTAGGTTTTTTTTAGAAAAAATATTTTAGGGTTTATAAGTTTATAAAATAGGATTAGGGTTTTATATACAAAATTTTAAATATTAAATATTAATTCAATTTATGCAAAATACATATATGTTACCAATTTATAAAAAAAATAAAGTATTAATACAAAATATATAATTTATTTTATGAAAAGTATAACAATTAATTAAAAAAGAATAGAATGAGAAAAAGGAAAATATAAAGAAATTGATTTTCAAAAAAATTGGGAGGCCTGGATTTGAACCCAGGACCTCCCTAGAACCTGGATGAAGACTTTCCACTGGGCCAGCCTGTGCGCATGTGAAGAAGAGATGAGTCCAATTGGTTTTGTGTTTTAATCCTGAAAAATCACAAGAGAAAAAAAACCAAAAGGCCTGGGGAGGAATCGAACCCAGGACCTTGCAAGCAATACACAAACACATTACCATTCCTGCTGGATGAACGCATCTGATATTATAGGCATTACCAATCATTATATTTTAAGTTCAACAATTAAAAGGAAACAAATAAGAAAAACCCTGCAGCCAGGATTCGAACCCCTGCCCTTTAACAATACACGCGCTGGCTTCACCACTGGGACAAGCTGTACGCTTGTGAAATAAAATAGAAATCAAATCATAATATTTTAAAACAACAATTTAAATATGAATTTCGCGCGCAGGCCAACTTCATCTTCTTCCTGGAATTCGTAGGATTTCCTGCGAATTTTCCTGGGGAAATTCCTACGAATTCACATGCGTTTTAAACCTGCGAATCCTATACACCATCCTACAAGTACAGATTCATCAAATTGAACATACAAACATGATCTATGCAATGAATACAGTCCAACCATGGGTCCATTAGTTATTTATATTAGGTATTCCGTGAATCCCCAATTTTGAAGCTCTAACCCTAGCCATGGCCGTTTGCGATTCAAGCCATGAAGCTTTGATTTAACTGTCCAGAAACACTCTATACCACATCACAAACATGATTAAACAAGCAAAATTTTTTAAAACACATTGGATTAGTGAAATCGAAAAAAAATTATTCATGATCAAGAATGCTTCGGGTTATGCTATATGAATGGTTTTGGATGCAAACAAGCATTGGTTTCCACTCAATGATGTCTAGTGATCATGGCTGTGTTCTCAAATTACCTTCAAATGCTTTGTATGATTGAAACCGAATTTGAGTTTGGGAGAGGTTTTTGTGATATGCAAACTTACACTTTTTGAGCTGGAATCCGTGGCTGGTGATTAGGGTTACATTATGTACTTATAGAACAATGTATTAGGTCAGAAAAGATTGATTGTTGTGTGGAAGATTTGATCTAAAAAGATTCAAAATGATAAGCCTTTAAAAGTCAAATATTTTTGTATGAACACCTTCTATTTTAGGCAAATCAACATGATCCTCTTTCCCCTTCAATTCCAATCATATTTATGATTTTCTAGAAGCTTAATCCAATTTAAATCTTAGACTTTTATATTTTATTTTTATTTAAAATGATTTTTAATGAATTAAATCAAAATAAATAAAAATAAAATAATAAAAAATCTTATTTTTGTTGACTTGGGTCGTGCATGAAGTTATAGTATAGATTGGGTCATCATTTGGCAAGCCCATTTGGAAGAAATTGGTTTTAGACCTCCATTTTCCTCATAAACCAACCAAAAATTTCCCAACTTTGCAAGGGCACACATCCTTCAATTTTAATGCTATGAGGGTGTTCTTGGACATTTTGGAAAGATTGAAGAGTCCTCTAACCAACCCCACTGGTTTCATGTCCATATCATTCACCAATCTCAAGTTATGCCCTTTTGAAGTTGTTAACCTTTTGTTGACTTTCAAAAGGACCTATAATGTCTTAGCTCATACCTTCCAAATGAAGCATTTTTGGGCTTGGCTTGTGAGACACAAAGTTGTAGAGAATTCAATTTCCTTCAAAATGAGCTTTGGATGGAGACTTGGTGATGAAGCATGTGAAAGTTATGGCTGATCAAAGTTCAGTTGACTTTTACTGAGGAAACCCTAATTTAGAAACTCCTGATTCTTGATGATCTGAAATCTCCTTGATGACTCATGATCAAACCTTGATCAAATGATGAATTTTACTTCATATACTTGATGTTGGCAAAAAATCATGAAGTTTGACTTTGGTTTGACCACAGTTGACCTCAGTTTGACTTTTTAACTGCTTTGACTGATTTTGATTTATCTGATCATCTGACTGAGTAAACCTTTGAGAAAAGTCTTGAAACTTGTCATGGGGATTCTTAGACACATATAAGATGTTATGAATCTCACTTGAAGTCTTGGAAGCTTATTTAGCCTGATTAAAGTCAAAACCCTAGTTTTGGATGCACTGCTTAGGAGGTGCATTGTCTGAGGGAATTGTCAACTCTTCTGACCAATTGTGAACTTTGTGAACCTTGTGAATCATCATAAAATGTCTGGTGAACCTCATGGGAGGTCTTGTGAACCTTGTGAACCTTTTGAACCTCACAAAGTGGCTTGTAGACTTCATGAACCTCATGAAAGGTCTTGTAAGCATTGTGAATCTTGTGAACCTTGTGAACCTTCTTAGCACACAAAGTCTTGTATTGTGAGGGCAAATTTTGGGGTGCAACAGGAGGCTTCTTTGCAGCACCTGATGAAGAAGTACCCACTTGAATCTTGCCACTCTTTATACCATTTTCCACGCGCTCTCCTGTCATTATCAACTCAGTGAAGCCAAATGATGAGCTTCCAATGAGATGACTGTAAAAAGGACCATTCAATGTACACATGAACATATCAACCAATTCCCTGTCAGTTAAAGGGGGTTGTACTCTTCCAGCTAAATCTCTCCACTTCTGAGCATATTCCTTGAAACTTTCTTTGGCACCCATAAACATACTTTGTAGCTGCATGAGAGTGGGGGCTAAATCAGCATTGTATTGATATTGCTTATAAAAGGCTTCAGCAAGATCATTCCAATCCCGGATGTTGACACTTTCCAACTGATAGTACCATTCCAATTGAGCTCCAGATAAGCTCTCTTGGAAGAAATGGATCCACAGCTTCTTATCAGCAGTATGAGGTTGGATTCTCCTGACATAAGACCTTAAATGCAGCTTGGGACAAGAGACCCCATCATAAACAACAAAAGTAGGAACCTTGAAACTAATGGGTATGACTACCCCAGATATCAAACTCAAATCTTCAAAATCCAGCCCAGAAGACTTCTGCAACTCCATAACATCCATTCTATCCACCAGCATCTTGAATTTGTCTTCATTAGGCTCATGATAGTAGTTAGCCTCAGAATCAGAATCCCCCATAGTGTTGTGGAGACTGCCTCCCTCTTTTTCAGACTCTTCAGACTCATAATCTTCAACCTGTTCTTTGGTCTTGACAGGACCTCTGAACCTCCTTCCCATGTTGATCAGGCCACCTGACCTTCTAGTCTTCTTAGTCTTCTTGGCCAGCAGTGTCTTCAATTCATCCTGCCCCTTGGACAGGTTCAGGATCAGCTCTTGGAACTGTGCATTCTGTTCCTGGAGATCTTTAACTGTTTGTTCAAGAGCCATTGCTGAAATAAACAGCGAGAAGATAAGAAACCTGTGCACCAATAAACCTGTGATGCAATGATATGATATGTTAATGCGTAAGCAATGTTTTCAAGGACCGCAAGATTTAAATTTGTTTAAACAAACAAGAAGGTAAACTTTTATTAGTAATAAATCTGTTTTGCCTCTTGGGCTTACAAAAATGAAATACAATAAATACAAGAGATGGGGTTTTAAGTCTCCCATGGACGTTTCCTTTTAGGTTGAGATATGAGTTGAGATTCCGCTCCTCGTGAAGTTGCTTTGTTAGTTCCAGGATTCTTTCTTGGCATGCTTTGTAATGAGCCTCGAAAGTATCCCTTTGCTCCTTCAACTGGATCCAGGACCTCTGTAAGTCTTCCATGTCAGTAGGCATGTCTGGGTGAAGGATGGTATAAGCAGTATCTCCTTCAGCAACAGGTTCCATGGTAACTGGCAGGATAGCAGGATATGGCATCATGAGAGTCTGAGCACGAGATCACACCCATCTGAGATAAGCCTCCATAGGAATAGTGTACTTAGGCTCCAGAGTCTTGCTGTCAACCTTGTTTACTTTTCCCCATGCTCGTATGAATCTCTGACGGTAACCTGGAAGATCGTTGTCGTAGTCAAACACAATGCCCTGAATCAATATGTCATGTGGTCCATCACTCCGAGCGTAACCAAACTGTCGTAAAGCTAGAGAGGGGTTGTAGGTGATACCTCCTCTTCTGCCTAGAAGTGGCACATTAGGAAACTCCCCACAACGGTCAATGATAGTGACATTCTCCATAGATCTGGAGCACCAATGAATATCTGAATGCGAGAGTGACATGATCCTCTTGGACCACCTGAACCCTTGCTCATTCTTCATTACTGAGCGAGGAAGGTGAGAAATAAACCACCTAGAAAGCAAAGGTATGCAGCACATCAAAGTTCCTCTTGCCCTTGTAGTACGGGTGTGAAAAGAATGTAGAATGTCTCCAAGCAATGTAGGCACTGGATTATGACTCAGGAATATGTTGATGGCATGAACATCTATGAACTGATCCGGATTGGGGAACAACACTAAGCCATAAATCAGCAAGGCTAAGATATCCTCAAAATCATCATAGCTCATAGCCTTCAAAAACATTTGAGCCTTCTCTATCAACACCTTAGCAAGAACACCCTTGACTCCACTTCTCGTTTCTAGAACAATGTCAGACTTCTTCAGATGTAAAGCTGCAGCAATAACCTCAGGTTTAGGCTCTTTCTCCAAGCCTGTGAATGGTTTCTGATCAAGAACAGGTATACCCAGAAGCTTAGAGAATTCTTCCATGGTTGGAACCAGTTGGTAGTCGGGGAATGTGAAGCAATGGTGCTTAGGATCAAAGAACTGAAACAGAACACTCATCATGTCTTCATTGAACCCTGAAATGACTAGGTTCAATAAGTTACCATGTCTCTTGATGAACTGGGAATGATCAGACACTTGAGAAACCAACTCTTTAATCTTAGCAGGTATGCCCACAAAGTTGATCCTGATGGTGTTTCTACGAGCAGAAGCCATGACCTGCAACAAAGAACAAAGATAAATCCCTTGGTCCTTGAAATGGTTAGTGAAAATGTTGTGCTTATGATGCATGATGATGTTATGATGTTATTCTCAATCACAAACATGTGGCACACACAAACAAGTCACACCATAGCCCTAGGTTTAAAGGCTTGCATGAGGTTCAAAGGTAAGTACCCTCCCCTGAAGTTTAGATGGTTCATCAGTCCTACAAAGTAACCAGGTTCTAAGGGATCTCAATATCATTGATCCTTCACAAGGGTGGTTGTTCAGCAGGCAACTTACTTGCCAACCAAAACCCTCCAAGTTTAGAATCTCAATGAGCGTAGTATCGAGTATCAACCAACTTCAGTCTGCACCAAAGCCGGTTATCTCACTACTTTCTAAAGGCCAAGATGGGATGACTAGGGTTCTAAAAGTTAGTTAGTGCATTGACAACATATGGCAGCCTCATATTATCCTCAACTTGACTTAAGGAACATAAGCACCAACCAAGAAGTCACACTAACTATGGCCATCAGATCAACCATATCGGTATACGCCGTACAGTTTCCTTGGTCTACTGCCATTTACCTAAGGTACACGAGATCCGGGTTAGGATCTTTCACACATAAAGCCCAACAAGTAATATAAAACAAACAAGGCAAACAATTTTAAAGTGATTTAATTCCTAAGGGTACCCCTCTTTAATATTAAATCCCCATCAGAGTCGCCAGTTCTGTAACACGGTGGGAGAACTGACTTTAGTTATGTTGCGGATAGCAAGAGTCGCCACCGACTTTTATTTTATCCAAAGGAAAGGCATAAAAGAACAGGAAAGACCTTTTTAAAAGATTTTTGGGTCCGGGGGGTAGGTTATGTAAAGGGAAGGTGTTAGCACCCTTTACATCCATGGTTATCCATGGGCTCTTAGTTACTTAGCTCACTTTAAAATGTTTTTGAAAAATGTGAAGTGTGTGAATAAAAATTTTCTTAAGAGTTTGATAATGATCCATGTACAGATGCGTAAAAAAACCTTTGTTTGGAAAAATATGAAGTAGTTTGAAATGTTTTGAAGAGTGAGCAAGTAACTATGAGGAACCTACCCTAAGTTTAAGTCTTTTCTGTTCTTGAATCCTTTAAATGGTAAGACTATCCCTATTATTAAGGAATAGGTAGTCATTACCTTGGATGTGAGGGACAAGTGAAGGGACATAGTTGTTTAGGCAACTGTGGGGTGTATAAGCAATTCGAAGGGACTTATCATCTTTATTCGAAAGGGACAAGATCATTACGAAGGCAACATTCGAAGGGACTTGATCTTTTTATCTGTTTAGGGACTAGATGATGTGAGTTTAGGGACTTTGCTTTATACACCCTACTTGACCTTTTGATTAAGCAACATGAGAGGTATCCCTAGAAAGTGAGATGGCGATCCAGGATCGACTTACGTGTGTGAGTGTACAATTTTAATATTTATCTTTAAATTTAATGATCTAAATTAATTTTAAATACAAGTATGTTTACACTCCCTATTTACTAACCATAGCATAAAATATAAATAATAAACATTATAAATAAATATTACACCAAGGAACAATTACATAATAATAATTAAGCAAAATTAAATATAATAAGCAAAATAAATAAATAATTATAATTGGGTTAGTGAAAATAAAATAATACCAAATTAATGGGGTTAGTAATAAATAAATACCACAAGAATATAATTAATAATAATAATGAAGTAAACAAGAATATTATGATAATTAAAAATTCAATTTTATAAACAATTATTATTAAAATATAAACAACTATACTAATTATTATAAAACTTTAAGTTATATGTAAATTATATAAAAAAATTAATTATAAACATGTTATGAAAAATAAAATTATAGTTACAAAATTAAATTAGCAATTTATTTTTAAACATATAATAATTATTCATACAAAAAATTAAGTTATAAACAATTTATGTAATATTTATATATTTAGCAATTTTTAATTTATATACATACAAAATTAAATTATAAACAACTATAAAATATTTACATATTATGAAAATAAATTAAGAATTTTAATTTTTTAAGCAAGATTTAAATTATAAATAATTGTAGAATATATACATATTAGGGTTTAATTATTAAAACATTTAGATTTACTAAAAAATATAAACAAAAAATTATAAATAAACAAATAAATTAGGTTTTAGAAAAAAATATTTTAGGGTTTATATTGATTTATGAAATATATTCTAATTTATTAAATTAAGATTATAGTTTTAATTAATTAATATTTAAAATAAGCAAAACAAATAATAGAAAGAAAAAGAAAAAGAAAAACTTACCTTGGCTGGGAATTGAACCCAGCCCCTCTGCTTTACACAACCCTCAGTCAACAACATCAACCACTGGGCCAACGTGCACTTGGTGATAAGGAAAAGGGTCCAATTGGTTTTGTTCTTTGTTCCTGGAAATATCATGAAAAAACAAAAAAAAACACAAAAGGCCTGGGAGGATCGAACCCAGGACCTTCAAACATCACACAAACACATTAACCATTCCAGCTGGGAGAGCGCACCTATTTAACAAATGACTATAATACATAATATATTATGCCTAATAACTAAACTGAAAAAACAAGAAAAAAAATTGGGAAGCCAGGATTCGAACCCATGCCTATAAGCATCATACGCGCACCCTTCACCACTGGGACAAGCACAATGCTTGTGATACAAAACGGAAACAAAACATTATAATATATCATTACAATTCAAAAATCAGAAACGCGCGCACAGGTCTTCTTCTCCAAATTACCCACGAAATTTCTTACGCATTTTGCTGCAATATTTCCTGCGAATTTCAAAACACAAGAACCTACGAAATTGGAAAAGCATCAAGACAGTGAAATTTCTCAACAATAATCAGTGTTTCATAATCCCCAAGGTCCATAGAATTGTTCTACGTTCTTAGAATTTATTTATATTAGGTTTACAACAAAACCCCAATTCCATGGCCGAAACCCTAACAATGGTGGTTCTTTGATCCTGCATCGAAAACCAAATTAAATTGCCCAGAAACGTTCACAAGCTTGTCATAAACACAAATCCACAATCAAATTCAATTTATATTACATGTATATATGAAAATGAAAAAATCATAAAGATGTCAATGTTTTGATTCAGTTTGAGATGTTCATGAGGTTATGGATGCATATGAGCATTGGTACATGATCAGTGAAGTCCAGGGATCATTGCTATGTCTTTAAAATACCTTCAAATGCCCTCTAGTGAAGAAACCGAAAATTGGATTTTTGATGAATTTTGAAAACCTGAACTTACTCTTTGGAGGCTGAATTTCGTTTTCTATGATTAGGTTTAAGTTATGTACTTATAGTGTGATGAATTTAGTTCAGAAAACTTGATGTTTGTGTGAAAGATTTGATCCAAAAAGATTGAGAAAGATAAGCTTTGAAATTCAAATATTTTTGCATAAACACTTTCTATTTCAAGCCAATCAACTTTATTTTTGTATCAATTTGATCCATATTGAATTCATGACCTTCTAGAACCAAAAATAATTTTAAATCTTCACACTTGATATTTTATTTAAATTTAAAATGATTTTTAATATAAAAAATCATAATAAATAAATTAAATAAAATAAAAATTATGAAAATATCAAATAATTTTCGTGCATGATGTCATGGATTACTTTGGGTCATCAAAAGTTCAACCCATTTAGCAAAATTTGGTTTTAAACCTCCATTTGCTCCATAAACTTCCCTAAAATTTCCCAACTTTGCAAGGGCACACATCCTTCAATTTTAATGCTATGAGGGTGTTCTTGGACATTTTGGAAAGCTTGAAGAGTCCTCTAACCAACCCCACTGGTTTCATGTCCATATCATTTACCATTCTCAAGTTATGCCCTTTTGAAGTTGTTGACTTTTTGTTGACTTTCAAAAGGACCTATAACGTCTTAGCTCATACCTTCCAAATGAAGCATTTTTGGGTTTGGCTTGTGAGACACAAAGTTGTAGAGAATTCAATTTCCTTCAAAATGAGCTTTGGATGGAAACTTGGTGATGAAGCATGTGAAAGTTATGGCTGGTCAAAGTTCAGTTGACTTTTCCTGAGGAAACCCTAATTTAGAAACTCCTGATTCTTGATGATCTGAGCTATCCTTGATGAATCATGATCAAAACTTGATCAAATGATGAATTTTACTTCATATACTTGATGTTGGCAAAAAATCATGAAGTTTGACTTTGGTTTGACCACAGTTGGCCTCAGTTTGACTTTTTAACTGCTTTGACTGATTTTGACTTATCTGATCATCTGACTGAGCAAACTTTTGAGAAAAGTCTTGAAACTTGTCATGGGGATTCTTAAACACATATAAGATGTTATGAAGCTCACTTGAAGTCTTGGAAGTCCATTTAGCCTGATTAAAGTCAAAACCCTAGTTTTGGATGCACTGCTTAGGAGGTGCATTGTCTGAGGGAATTGTCAACTCTTCTGACTATTTGTGAGCTTTGTGAACCTTGTGAACCATCATAAAATGTCTTGTGAACATTGTGAACCTCATGGGAGGTCTTGTGAACCTTGTGAACCTCATAAAGTGTCTTGTAGACTTCATGAACCTCATGAAAGGTCTTGTAAGTATTGTGAACCTTGTGAACCTCATAAAGTGTCTTGTAAACTTCATGAACCTAATGAAAGGTCTTGTGAACCTTGTGAACCTCTTAGTACACAAAGCCTTGTATTGTGAGGGCAAATTTTGGGGTGCACAGCTGCCCCTGTTCAATTTCCTGAAACCTGAGGGGTTAGATTGGTATATGTGCCAGTCGTAACTTGGAAGGTTGAAGGGGATTGAACACAAAAGCCCAAAAATTTGCACTCACCAGTGCGTAGAGTGATACTGATAACTAGTTGAATATGCTTGAGTGGGCTTAAAGATGCCACTTGGAGAACAGTTCTTCAGATATACTTCTTTTGGAGGATAAAGCAGTACAAAATATGAGGATATGGTGATAGCTTTCAGGAAGATAAACAACGTCCCGAGGTAGTAGTATGCTTTTAGGAGGATAAACAACGTCCTGAGGAAGTGATGATGGCTTTCAGGAAGATAAACAACGTCCCAAGGAGCTAATATGCTTTCAGGAGGATATACAACGTCCTGAGGTAATGGTATGCTTTCAGAAGGATAAACAATATTCTGAGGTATAAGTATAACTTTTGGAGGATAAACAATGGCCCAATAGTCATGATATGCTTTCAGGAGGATAAAGCAGTCCTGAGGTGGTAGTATGCTTTCAGAAGGATAAACAACATTCTGAGGTATAAGTATAAATTTTGGGAGGATAAACAACGGCCCAATAGTCATGATATTCTTTCAGGAGGATAAAGCAGTCCTGAGGTGGTAGTATGCTTTCAGAAGGATAAACAACATTCTGAGGTATAAGTATAACTTTTGGGAGGATAAACAACGGCCCAATGTTATGATATGCTTTCAGGAGGATAAAGCAGTCCTGACGTATAATGATGTATCCTTTGGGAAGATAAACAACGGCCCAAGGTCATGATATGCTTTCAGGAGGATAAAGCAGTCCTGAGGTATAAGTGTAACTTTTGGAAGGATAAACAACGGCCTAAAAGAAATGGTAGCTTTCAGGAGGATGAACAACGTCCTGAGGTGATGATATGCTTTCAGGAGGATAAAGAAGTCCTGAGGTAGTATGATGTATCCTTTGGGAAGATAAACAACGGCCCAAGGTCATGATATGCTTTCAGGAGGATAAAGCAGTCCTGAGGTATAAGTGTAACTTTTGGAAGGATAAACAACGACCCAAAAGAAATGGTAGCTTTCAGAAGGATGAACAACGTCCTGAGGTGATGATATAACCTTTGGGAAGATAAACAACGGCCCAAGGTAATGATATGCTTTCAGGAGGATAAAGCAGTCCTGAGGTAGTAGTATGCTTTCAGGAGGATAAAGAAGTCCTGAGGTAATGATATGCTTTCAGGAAGATAAACAACGTCTCGAGGTATAAGAAGCTTTCAGGAAGATAAACAACGTCCTGAGGAAATGATAA
The DNA here is from genome assembly GCA_963966055.1 of Lathyrus aphaca. Lineage (NCBI taxonomy): Eukaryota > Viridiplantae > Streptophyta > Magnoliopsida > Fabales > Fabaceae > Lathyrus > Lathyrus aphaca. The sequence continues at coordinate 112,500,278 of OZ014521.1, read as the reverse complement.
CTTTTGGGAAGATAAACAACGGCCCAATAGTCACAAATTGTTGATGAAGTCTTGTCTGCTGGAGAATTATCCTGAAAAACAAGATTACAACATTCTGTATGATAATATTAGCTTATGCATTATGTATGCATGTATAATATGATGCACTTAAGTAATGTATTATGTATTTATGTATATGTATGTTATGATGTAAATGATGTATGTATGATATGATGCTACCTGAAGCGTCTGGATATCTTCGTATAACAACTGCTGGCCAGGGAAAATAAATCCCGATTCGTTACTGAAGAATATGAGGAACTTGTTCCCGTCTCGTTTGATAGTATAGTATATATAACCTCCCGTCTTCGTTTGATAGTAGGGTATACATAACCTCCCATCTGCTGAGGATAGTAAGCTATACATAACCTCCCGTCTTCATTTGTCGTACTCTTATTGGAAAGTAAATTCCCGAATATCCGTATGAGGATAAAAGAGATGGATATAAATTCCAGGGGAGATGTGACTTGAAGTATTTATGGAGATGGATTTGCCCTACTGGGGGACTTGTAGCTGTCTTGTAGGGATGAACCGGTGAAGCTTCGTTGAAATCCTTCCCTCGTTCGTCCTTAGTAAATACTATTACTGCATTTTCATGCATTTCTGGTAAACATCAATCATATTAAGCATACATGCATTTCTGGTAAACATCAATCATATTCAAAAGCATACATACATTCAAACACAACCAATGGACGTTTCGCTTATGTAAATAGGGTAAAAGTAAATCTGGATTCAAAAATGGAATTTTATTCATATCAAAAAGTGACCCATACATGGGTAAGTTTGTACAAGGAGAAATAAGTCCTAGTAAGAGGAATTTGTCATAAAGTTTTACAAAACAAAGAAAATCAGCTATGTGGGAAATAATCCTATTGAGTTTCAATTCTACTATTGCCATTATCTTCAAGTATCTCATCTTCTGCTGTCGAGACGAAAACGATTGGATTGAGATTTATCTGTTTGAGCATTGAGTAAGTAACACAACTGGTTGCAGTTTCATGAGTGATCCAAACGAGACATAGTCATACGCTTTAATCTCTAACTTTTGCCTGGATTGCCCTTTCAGGTTTTCAATCCACCGAGATACCCTTTTTTGCCCAAGCCGCCTTTTCAGGTTTTCGACTTGCCGGGTGTACATCTTTTTATATATATCCCTAATTTTTGCCCAAACCCTTTTGGTTTGCCGGGATGCCCTTATTTTTGCCTAGGCCTGTCAACCTAGCGGGTCTCTTTTTATGCGTAGTATTTTTTAACTATGTCTGCGTTTACAGGCTGTGGGAAGTCTTCACCATCCATAGTAGTAAGTATCATGGCACCTACTGAGAATACTGTCTTGACTACAAATGGTCCTTCATATGTAGGAGTCCACTTGCCCCTAGGATCACCCTGTGGTAATATGATACGCTTGATTACTAAGTCACCAGCCTGATATACCTTTGGCTTAACCTTCTTGTTAAAAGCTTTGATCATCCGTTTCTGGTACATCTGGCCATGACAAACTGCTGCTAGCCTCTTCTCATCAATCAAATTTATCTGGTCAAGTCGAGTCTGAATCCACTCATCTTCGTCCAAGCCTGCATCCTTCATAATTCTTAAGGAGGGAATCTGAACTTCAATGGGCAGGACTGCTTCCATACCATAGACTAAGGAGAATGGGGTTGCCCCTGTTGAAGTACGTATTGTGGTACGATAACCATGAAGAGCAAATGGTAACATCTCATGCCAATATTTGTAAGTAATAGTCATCTTTTGTACAATCTTCTTAATGTTCTTATTAGCAGCTTCAACTGCCCCATTCATCTTTGGACGATACAGAGAAGAGTTGTGATGCTTAATCTTGAACTGCATGCAGAGATCAATAATCATAGTGTTGTTCAGATTAGAGCCATTGTCAGTAATAATCCTTTCAGGGATGCCATACCTACATATGAGATTATTCTTAATGAATCGAGCCACAACATTCTTGGTAACAGATGCGAATGAAGCTGCTTCTACCCACTTAGTGAAGTAATCAATAGCAACCACGATGAAGCGATGTCCATTAGAAGCAGTAGGCTTGATCTCACCAATCATATCTATGCCCCACATGGCAAAGGGCCAAGGAGCAGTCAACACATTCAATGGTGATGGAGGTATATGTACTTTATCAGCATAGATTTGACACTTGTGACATATTCTGGAGTGTTGATAGCAATCAGCTTCCATGGTAGACCAATAGTAACCTGCTCTTAATATCTTCTTTGCCATAGTATGACCACTAGAATGAGTGCCAAAGATCCCATCATGCATATCTTCCATAATCTCGGTTGCTTCTTTCTTATCCATACAACGAAGCATAGTTGAATCATGGTTGCGCTTATACAAAATGCCATTACTCAGAAAGAACTTGGCAGAAAATCTCCTCAGAAACTTCCTATCTTTGACAGATGACCCTTCAGGGAACTCCTGAGCTTCAAGATATCTTTTCACTTCATAAAACCAAGGCTTTTCCTCTGCTTCTTCAGTACCAATCTCATTGCAGTATGCAGGCTTCTCAAATTTATCAATGGTAATCTTGGGAGCTTCATCATCCCAGCTGATCTCAAACATGGATGCCATGGTGGCTAATGCATCTGCCAACTGATTCTCTCTCCGTGGAATATGTCCAAAGGTAATCAAGGGATAAAACGAGAGCAACATGTGCACATGAGAGAGGATTGCACGAGCAATTTACATCATTGCCAAGTTCATGCATTTTTTGCAAAAGGATCCCTCTCACACGAATTCTGCCACCACTCAATGCAAACCCTAATCAGCACACTACATACACCATATATAAATCATTTATGAGAAGAATGAAGCCTCATGCTCACTGATCCTCTCATTCTCAAGTTTTTTCACAATTTGCATTTCTCATCGGATCACTTCATACACTCACTGATTCCTCAAAATCTTTGCACATTCTTTCTCCCTGAGGTGTAAGGAACCTGAAGCTACCATTCATTTAAGCTTTGGTGCAAGTTTCATACCAGTACATAGCAGCTGCATATGGTGTCGAGTTGCTAGATCTAGGAGGATTCAAGTATTTTCTTGCATTTATTTTGCAAGAATAAGCTCAAAGGAGGAGATCTGCATCTTCTGGAAGCTCATCTCAAGCTATTGTGACTTCTGCAAGTTTCAGGTAAGCTCAAAATCCATGGATCTGGAAATGATTTTAGTCGTGTGCTTTATGATCTACTCACTTTACTGATTACTCTGATCTATTTAGATTTGAAAATGCATGACTATTGAGTGAGATATGTGGATTTTCAGTTTGATGTTCAAGAATGTTTGTGTTCGATCCGTTTGATTCCTTGATCTAATGTGAAATCTAAGCTCATTTTTGAATTCAGCATGCTTGAATTGCTTGATCTGGAAAGTTTGATCCATTTATTTGATGATTTGTTCTTGAGCTTGAGTTTTCCGGTGCCGGAGCTAGGGCTCCGGTCACCGGATTCTGGAAATGGTTGAATGAAGAAGATGATCTCACTGCCATTGGATCTATGATCTGGACGATCCGTATCATGCCAGCACATTAAAAAGATCACATCTCCCTCACGTGATTTCATTTTATATTTTAAATCTGAATAAAGCATTATGTTACGCACCACACTGCAATTATCATGAGCACGCACACTGGCCAATGGTTTGGATGACCTATGGTTTTTGTTGACTAATTCTCACACGCTAGATTGATCTGATGGTTTTCTATTTTCCTGATTTTAATTGATTTTCCACCATAATTATCTTAAACCTGCACAAGGCTTATGGGCCTCATGTGCTATTCGCACACCCTCCCTCTCTCATCCCATTGAATTTGAACTGATTTCCTTGCTATTCTCACCCCTGGCCCATTCTTTTCTTTTTATTATTTTATTTTATTTCAGTTTGCTTTTCAATTAATAAAAATAGTTAAAAGTTATTAAAAATTCCACAAAAATTCATGAATGATATTTTGAATTTTCTTTAATTTTTGATATTTTTATTTTTCATTTATTTTCATTTTCCACACTGGAATTAATTATTGCTTTTATTAATTGTTTTTATTTCATTTTAAACACATGCTGACTTGTAGAATTTATATCTTGATCATTAATTTGAATTTTAAATTGATTCTTTTTGCTCTGGATTCACATTGAAGTGTAGTTTGTTTATGATTTTCCTTCTGATTTTTAGAATTTTGCTTGATTATTTTTTATCCTTAACTTGTGTGTGAAGAGTCATAACCCTAATCCATGTTTAGGCACATATTTAACCTACTTAGCTTCTGATTTTGATCCTATCCTTTTGGTATGCTAATGTTAGATGTTTGAGGAGTCTTTGTGCAAATTTGTGGAATTTTTGGATGAATGCTTGATTTGATTTGAATTTTATTCTTTGCTTATCTCCTTTTGCATCCTTTTTGGTCATATGTTTAGTCCTTAGGTTAGGAGGGCACTTGTGCCAACTCCCTTAGGTTGTTTAGAGCCCTTTTAGGATAAGTATACCCCTCTGGTCTTTGAATGATGTTTGTACTTTGAGAAATTTTGTGGTTGCTTGCCTTTGAAGTTCACTCACTTATGTACATGTTCACCTCGCTTCTTAGGCTTATTTATTCCTCATGATGATAATGTTTAAGTTTGTATGCTTCAATTCTTAACCTCTTGTGATGATTAGGCACATTTTTGACATGTTAGGGTTCTGGTCTTGAAGTATGTGATGTTGGTTTGCTTTGTATGCTTTGTGTTATCTCATATTTTGTTTTGTTTTGTCATGACAATCTGTAATGCTTTATGTTGAACTGTTTAATCCTTTTCTCATTTTTGTGTTGTGTGTTTGATCTTGACACTTGTAATTGAGGTTCCAATTCTGGTTGTGATGTCTTGGCTTGATCTTATGCCCATTTTGTGTTTCATTTGATCTTATTTGCTTTTGTCATGATGCTTACTTATGTTACTAACCATTTCAGGGGCTCTGGTAAGTGAGAGGTGTGGAGGAGATTCCCACATCTCCAATTCTTATCTCTTCTCTTTTCATATTTTTTTCCTAATTTTGTTTGATGTGCTTAGGCCATCCTTTCTATCTTCTTCTTTTCTTCATTCTCCTATTTCTTTCCTTATCTCTTCTTCTTTAGGATAGAAAGCCACACTAACCTTAGGAATCCCTTGCATGTTAGCATTAGGATTTATTAGTCCCCCCATTAGATTTTTACCTTTAAGATATTTGGTTCTCTTCTCTTCTCATCTTAAAACAAAAAGCACAAAAACCTTAATAAGGATTGAAGTGGTCTCCTGTGCAATAGCCTTATTCCATGAAACACTTGTAGTTTTCCCATCTTGGGATAGTACAAGCTTGTTCATCATGATGCAGAAGTCTGATCATGAGACCATCTTCATCAAGAAAATCATAAAAAACATTTCTTCAAAAGTTACAAAAACACTTAATAAATTCAACGAGTTAGTGAGCTTAGGCCCTAATCTCTGGAATCAAGTTTTGGGGATCTTCTCCTTACTTGAGTGTGCTTGTTCTATTATTCTATCTTGGAATGTGGTAGCAAGTACACATTCCATGGAAAAGAGCTTGAGTTCACTTCCTTGTGCCACACTCATAAAAATCTTCTAAAAAACACAAACAAACAATAAACGTCTTTCCTTCGGGAATTCTTTTCTCATCTCCTTCGCTCCGTCCGCGAACTTGCTCCTACTTGTCATTTTGCAAGACAGTAACACACTCGTCGTCCGAGCCTGCAACACCTGAGCATTGACATAGGCAGTTCAAGCCTTAATACACAAGCAATATTTTCCACCCCTAGTTAGGGGAACTACGACGACTCTGATCCTCATTGTCCATATGAGGTACGTAGGCAGCGGGGTAGGGCCCGTTCGAGCACAATCTTTATTTTCCCTACATTTTTCCTTTTCATTTCTTTTTCAGTTCCCTTTTATTTTCTCTTATCCAGTTCAATTCATTTTTTTTGTAGCAGCTTTCATTTCTTCACCCTTTGAAACAGATTTCTTTGCAAGCGTGGATTCCGTCGGGTACGGCGGACGATCTGGGTGCTAATACCTTCCCAGGTCGTAACCGACTCCCGAACTCAGTCTCTTTGGTTCGCAGGACCCGTGTCCTTCCTTTTCTTTTCTTCTGGTTTGTGCAGCATTACCATTCCCGTTCCTTCGGGATAAAAATGCCTGACTGGCGACTCTAACCTTTTCCGTGCCACTTTCGCGTTTGTACCAGGATGGAAATCCGGGGAGCGACAACAATGAAATGTCTAGTGAACTGATTCTTTAGGACTTTCCATGACGTTATAGATTCTGTGGGGAGGTGTTTGTACCATGACATGGCGCCTTTGCATAACATGATGGGGAAAAGCCTACACTTGATGGCCATTTCCATATTGTAGTAGTGGAGCATGGCCTCAAGGTTTTCTATGTGTTCATCGGGATCGGTAGTCCCGTCATAGGTGGCCAGCAGAGGGGGCTTCTCGAGACCGCGAAGAATGCAAGTTTCAATAATTTTGCGGCTCAAGGTCTGTGATTGTCCTTGTTGTCGCTGCTCTCGGATGAGGGATATGGGGGACCAACTTCGACGAGAGCTCCTTGTAACACTCCATTTCTATACCCCCAAATCAATTAATCATCTAGGCACAATTAAAAATTCTATCAGAATATAATTAAAACATAGTGTCGTACCCCGAAAAATACGACCTTACGTGATCCGAAAGGACGGAGTCACGCGCCGGACGGACTGAAGAGTCGCCACCTAATTCTATTTATTCCCGAAGAGGGAAAGGGAAGATATAGATATAACCCGGGAAGAGAAGGACGAGGACAAAGGTCAACGGAACCATTGCCTGGGTTCGGGAGTCGGTTATGCAGGGGGAAGGTATTAGCACCCCCTACATCCATCGTACTCGATGGGAACCATCTAAGTTAACGCGCGCAAAAGGATGTCTATGCTTAAACGAATTGCTTGCTAGAGGGAAACGAGTTGAATTATAAGTTAGATTAGACCTAGGTGCTCGGCAAGGATGGAGATCCTCGTGCCTACGTACTCCCACGTGCAATGGGAAAGTCAGAGCCTCGTAGTTCGGCCTACTAAGGGTAATGGTTGTTGATTTTATTACCTTTCATCGATGAAAGGGTTTGGGAGTTGAAATGTACTAAAGACTATGGATAGTTTATCTCGCCCAACAGGACGAGTGTCCTGCGTCGAAATAATCGGAGCGAGTAACGAAAGCTCGTTATCCCCCTTTCTACCGCTTAAGGCTCGTGGCGTACAAATCTTCTCGTATTTATTAAAGTGTTTTTATTTCCTAAAGCCGCTTGACGTTGGATCAAGGGTTTGGATCTAATCGAAACATTTTGGTTTTTTGAGGTTTAGAGGGTGCATGCAAATGGAGTGTATTTTTGTGGTTTTTTTAGCGAGGCACAATGCGCTCGGCTCGCAGGGATAGGTGGATCCTAATAAACGGAAAAAGATAACTGGAAAATAAAGTGCAAGTGTGCAAGTGCAATCGCTTGGCGTTGGACCAAGGATTCAGAATTAAATAAATACAAAAATAAAGTGCGTACAAAGTAAGGGGAGAGGGATACAAAATAAATACAGGGGATTGCGAGAAATAAATGGTCTCGTTGTAATTAGCCCAAGAGAAAGCGTGTGTGCAGTGTGTTTGAACTATTCGAAGGCGTTCGGCCTGTTTGATCGGGACACAACTATTTGAAGGCGTTGGACCTTTTTCGAGCGCAACTATTCGAAGGCGTTGGACCTTTTTGGGACGCGACGAAATTTTGTTCGTTTACTGCCTTAGAATCGGTTCAAAATGGGAACCATTCTATAAGGAGTCGAATCATAATTTGAAATGCAAAAATAAATTAAATAAATTGAATGAATTGAATTTGCTAGAATTGAATTAAATTGAATAATTAAATAAATTAAATAATATTAAGAATAATAAAATAAAATAAATTGATTTACATGTTTGTTTTGTCGGAATGAAAAAATTAAATACAAAGGGGGGCCTCATATTGACCAAAAATCACCGATTAGAATCGGGCGAAAATCGGCCTTTTAATATATCATTGGCCCAAAAATAGAAAATAAATATGAACAACATAAATTACGAAACAATTATAAGAAGCTATTGCATTAAAATGACTTTTAAACAAAAATAGACCCCAAAAAGTGAAAGAGGATAAAAAATATTGCATATTAAAAAAAGAAAATCGAAAATCGGATAAAAAAATAAAAATAAAGAAGTTATGATTAAAATAAAAAATAAGATGCTTTAGTGAAAACGTGGGCTCAAATAGCAAAATGTAAGCCCAAAAAGAAAGAAAAAAAAATGAACTCAACCCACTTCTAGAATATATATATATATATATATATATATATATATATATATATATATATATATATATATATATATATATATATATATATATATATATATATATATATATATATATATATATATATATATATATATAATGAAAACATAAAATGAAACTAGTACAAATTCTAGTAAGGTTATAAAAAAATGCCTATATCACTAACATTAAAACCAATAAAAAAAGAAGCTAGCCTCACACTAAACACCAACAATTGTTAGTTAAAGAAAAAAACGTACAAAGTGATGATAATGTTCATAAATTAAGAAAGCTAGTACAATATGATGTTGATAGAAATTGAATGAAATGTTAGTAACTTTTAAGAACATGAAACCAAAAGTAGTACCATAAAATGAATTAAAAACAGCTACTGACCTAATACTATTTACACACATGAGCTCACAAAATTTCTTATAGTGCTACCATATGTAAAAGATTTCCAACGAGACATAATTGGTACAGGAAAAGCATTGATTGCCAGCATTACTGAAATGAGGGTGCACGGAATTATAAAAAGCTAAAATAGACCTATTGTTAGAAAAAAACAATAAAAAAATGTGAAGAGCCATGCAAATACAGTAGACCAAATAACACTACCACCATTAAAATGCAAAAAATGAAGTTCCAAGCAACATTATAAAAATGCAAATTGATACTATTTTCTTAACCAAAATTCCGCGTAGATTCCAAAAATGCAGTCGGTTTTCAAAAATCTCGAACCATTTTTAAGATTTTCGCACAAACTTGAAATACACCAAAACTAAATCAACCAATTACATGACTTGTAAGCATGGATAATGAACAATAAACATAGATCTAAAATCAGAGAAGCATGGTGAACATCATAACATCAAGAAAAATAGAAAAGCTCACGAAAGTTACTGATACCGCAATGATAAATTGCTCCGAAGATGTGCTCCTTTCTCCCTCCACAGAGCTCCGTTTGATCTGGTTCTTTTTGCTATCTCTTCCTTGTTCTCTCTTCTTGAAATATGGGCAAAGAACTCTTACTATGGTTGCTTGTACAACTCTCACGAGATCAAAAACCAGAGGTGTTTGGCAATATTTTGACAGAATTTCTTTTGCTCTCCAAGCTTGTAAAATGAAATGAAATGAGTCTCTATTTATAGAGAAATGATTCTTAGGGTATGAATGAGGATTAGAAACGAATCAAGAGGTTTGTGGCTTGGTAATTAGATTTGGGAGAGAGAAATATGGAAATTAACACATAAGTGGTGGTGGTTTGGATGGAGGTTTGGAAACCATGCCATGTGCACATGTTTAGGGTTGGATAAGGTGTGAAATTCGTCCACTATGAGCTGGCACAAATGCAACTTGCTGACCAAGTTTCAAACTTATGAAATTTGCATTTTTTGACATGAAAAAATGGTGCATGAAGGCTTCTTTGGATGAGCATAACTTGAGGTAGGAGCATTGAAATGAGGTGTTCTTGGTACCAAAAGAAAGCTTAGAAAAAAGTCTACAACTTTTATCTCTAAGGAAAAAGTGAGAAAAGCCTTGGATTATGGAGAAATTTGCCTTTAAAGTGAGAAAAAAAAAACTTAAGAAACTTTCCAAAAATGAAAAGTTCTAAAATTCTAAATTTCCAAAAATAGTAATTTACCATAATTCTTGATTTTTGAATGTTCTCTTAACTTTTGTTGATCATATCTCATCCATTGATCATGTTTGACTCGTGTGCCACCATTTTGACCGAAAAATTAAGAGTTGACTTTTTCTCTGCACAGTTGACTTTTTCTCAATTTAACTGATTCACGACCATATGAGCACTTGAACCTTCTCTGATTAAAGTTGATGACCGAACTTCCACACATGGATGCATAGTAAGATTTAGATTGTCGTGGAACCATGTATTTCCCAAACAATAAAAAATAATCTTATTATATCCAAAATCCTAATTTAAGCTCGAAACGATAGGAGATGTCGATCAACATTCTGCACCCTACTTCCTCTGAGAAAAATTTGGAAACTCTGGAATAAAATTGCCTTATGTGACATGATGATGTCGATACTTCAAAGATATTGCTTGTGAGAGAATCCACACACTCAAATAATCGAAACCTTAGTACCTTTGATACTGCGCTTAGGAAATGAAGATCGAAACAACATATTTTTTCGGATTTTTTTAATATGCGATTAGACAGAAAATAAAATGGTACATATTTTTTGGATTTTTGAAATAATGGTTAGACAGTAAAATAAAATAAAATAAAATAACATAGTGCAGGTAGGACAAATTTGGGGTATGACAGATGCCCCTATCGAATTGGCTTAGACCGAATAAGATGAACTGGCTCGCGTTCAATCTTTCAAGGTATAAGATAATTAGATATTAACAGACTCCAAATTTGTCTGACAAATGAAATAACTGGAAATGATGGGTGACACAGCAATAAACATATTGACAAAATATATCACTTATCACCAGAGGATGATAAGGAAACTGACTGAAAATAAAATCGCTATCACCAAAAGGATGATAAGGCAACTGACTGAAAATAAAGTTGCTATCACCAAAAGGATGATAAGGCAACTGACTGAAAATAAAGTCGCTATCACCAAAAGGATGATAAGGCAACTGACTGAAAATAAAGTTGCTGTCACCAAAAGGATGATAAGGCAACCCCGAAAATAAAGTCGCTATCACCAAAAGGATGATAAGGCAACCCCAAAAATAAAGTTGCTATCACCAAAAGGATGATAAGGCAACCCCGAAAATAAAGTCGCTATCACCAAAAGGATGATAAAGCGACCCCGACACCAAAAGGATGACGAATAACAAAAATTAAATAATCGCTATCACCAAAAGGATGATAAGGCGACCCCGACACCAAAAGGATGCTGAGAAACAAGAATTAAATAATCACTATCACCAAAAGGATGATAAGGCGATCCCAACACCAAAAGGATGCTGAGAAACAGAAAATTAAATAATCGCTATCACCAAAAGGATGATAAGGCGATCCCAACACCAAAAGGATGCTGAGAAACAGAAAATTAAATAATCGCTATCACCAAAAGGATGATAAGGCGACCCCGACACCAAAAGGATGACGAGTAATGGAAAAGTTAAATAATCTGGAAGAGAAATATCCACCAGGGACGTCCAATGAATAACACATAGGCGAATCTTTGGAATCTTCGGTCGACCCTGGGTTCTAACCTCTGCTGGGGAAAGGCCTGGAATCTTGGATTGATCCCGGATCCTGAACTATGCACGTATGCTTGATTGTTTTGAAATGGTATTCCATAATGATGGAGATACGATGCAAATATTTATGCACTGAGATATAAGTTGAAAATGTTGGGGAAAATAAAAGGTCTGATTTATTGAGGTATGCATATGATGCACATGTTGCGAATGATTGATGTAATGATGCTTTATGACGTTTGATGATGCATAATGATGCATATGAGTAGTTGAAATGTAAAGGTGCCAGCTTGGTGGACTTTTGGTTTGGTAGTTGCCAACAATGATTGGACTTTGGATGGGTGGAGGGCTTGATTCCCCGACACTCGATCTTCGACGATGTATGATCAGAAAATGGATCTGAAAGCTCCAAGTTTAGATATCTGCTGATGAGCGAAGCGACTTAATTGACACATGAAGACTGATTTTTGCTTTGAATGATTTCCAATGTCTGGCAAGGTCTGTTTGCTCAGCTGGGGAGAAGAGATAGGAAGATTTGCTCCTTGTTTGCTTGCCCCTGCTTGTAGGGTATTTGAAAAATTCTAGTGGGGAAGCTTTGACAATGACCATGGCATGATCTGCCCCAGAGTCTGGATTTGGTAGGTGTCTGCCCCTGATCGAGCCTTTGAAGGTGACTTGCCCCTGATTGAACTGATTTTTAAATAAATTGCCCCTGATTGGGCTGTTGAAGATGGTTTGTCCCTGATTGGACTGTTGAGGTAGTCTTGATTCATGTTGGCAATAAAGTTCAAGTTTCTCTTTTGGTTGTCCCTTGTTGGGATTGTACTGATGTCAAGCACTAAATTGCAATTAAATTATTCATACGCGAATGGTAGTGTTAATGTAAAGTTCATGTAAGTTTTGAAAAAGTCAATTTATTTGAATGATTGTGATAGTGTAACGGATGGACTGTTAGTCCAAACGAGGTGCTGATTTAGAAAGTGCGTGAAAGATGCAGCAAAAATAATGTGCTATTAAGATTGAAGATTAGCAAATATATGGGAGTCAATTTACGCAACCTTGTTGGTAGCATGCTTTCAGAATATACCGCGCCTCAATTAGGTCTTTTGAGGGTTGTAATGTGGTCTGGTTAATGGTTAGAGAAACAAAAGATATTAGGCTCAAAGTTTGATTTGTACCCAACCCTTCTTCGTGATATTCTCCAGTCCTATGTTCAGTTAACTCTACATATGCATTTGTTTTGATCTTGCAAGAGTGAAGATGAAGCTTTAAAGTTTTGTTTGAACGTGGCAGTCATCTTTTGCTGGTGACCCTTTGATTCTTGATTTGGTGGTCACTGATCTTTGTCTTGTCTGTGTTTTTTGCTGAGGATTTGAGTTCCTCTTCTGATCTGTTTTTTTTGTCGACTAAATCTCCCTTCGGGTGCTCAACTTAGTGGTTTTTTCTTTTCTATTTTTTTTGTATTTTGTTGAACGTTGTGACTGCCAAGTCATTTATTGATGGTCCTCTGATGGGATGTCTCATCTTGCGATTTGAAGTGTAGTCAGGTTAACTGAACAACTACCCTACCCCGGGTTAAATGTAAGGGTTTGTATCCGAAAGAAACTCCTACTTCTAGGCTCAAAGTGGTTGACTAGGGATTAACTCCTTATATCTCCAGTGTTTGGGGATTTGAACAAATGCCTGTACATCATTGACGAGGTTTTATCCGAAAGCATACCGCAACAGTTATGGGTATTTCGTTTTCATCATCCTCCCTCAAATATTTGCTAAAGTGAAGTGAGGGAAATATTTTTGTGATTTTGTGATAAATGATAAATGATGAGCGAATGCGAATAGATTAATTCAAAACATGCATAAACATAACATTAACAAAACCAAGTACAAATGACAATGTTCAAAGCAAATAGTACTTAAACAAACAATACAAAACAACAGGAATGCGGAAATTATAAATGGCACTGGCTGCCTTGATTTGAGGAATTGAACTTCTCTTGATTGAATGCTTCAAAGTTGGAGACTACTCAGCTTTGGTCTTCGGCAACTTCTTCGAAAGCATTTGTTGAGGGGCCACTTGCGGCGGCACTGGATTGCTCTGGACATTCAGACCCTTCTGAGTAAAGGTGAGGTCCTTAGAGTTGATCATATCTTGAACCACATGCTTGAAGGCGTGGCAATTCTCAATTGTGTGACCTGGAGCGCCTTTGTGATACTCACAGCGGGCATTGGCATCATAATTCCGGGCATTGCTAACCTGAGGTGGCATATCTCTCAACGTAAGAGATCCTTTTGCCATTAACTGATTAAAGATTTCGGCGTATGGCATAAGCAATGGATCAATGTGCCTATCATATCCTCTTCGTTGATATGGTGGACGCTGTTGAGGAGCGCGTTGTTGTTGTTGACCGGGCTGTTGTTGATAAGCCGGTTGCTGGTATGGATAAGCCGGTTGCTGGCATGGTCTAGGTCCATATTGCGCAGCTGCACCCATTGGAGGTGGACGTGGTTGATAAGCCATCGGAGGCGGAAGCAGAGCTTGAATAGCTGGATGAACGTGCATTGAAGGAACAGGCTGATGAGACACAACCATCCTGGCCAAGGCTTGCATGGCCTCATGAATACGATCAATCTTGCTCTTGATTGAGTCAATCTCTCCCCTCATAGCAGCTTGTTCTTGTCGAATCTGATCCATCAGTCTTCTAGTGTTGGCTCGAGTTAAATACAGTCGTCTAGCTCGATACGGGCGTCGGGAAACCAACTTGATTTACTGAAGATGGAGGAACATGAAATGAGTTTTTTTGATTTAGAATGAAATGCAATATGAATAAATGATGCAAATGAAATGATATGCAATGTCAGAATCCAGGATCACAAGATCATGGTCTCACGAGCCCAAGGTACAGATGGAAGATACCCTGATCAAGAACTCACTGGGTAGACTCTAAAGTTTTAAGGATCCCAAAGTTATCAATTCATATGGCTGTTCATCACACACGCCATAAGCATGACGGTTGATTGACTCCGCCACATGAATCTATTTTGGGTGAGATCTTCGTATCGACAACCCACGAGAGCAAATTTTCTCGGGAGTCCATACTACGTGATCACCGACACAAGGTTTAAAACAAAGTCCTGGAGTTATGGAACTTTCTCAACTGTTTGATGCACGTGTCAATTTCATACATTCTTGACAGTCAATCAACTCCATTGAGTAAGTCTATTCCAAGTGAGGTTTTCGTATCGAGCCACGCGAGGGCGAACCCTGGTGCCCCATACTACGCAACCATCAACCGATGTTTCAACCAAAAGGTTCTAAAGGTCCTCAGAGTCGACGACTTTAATGAAAACAACTGAGCACACACGCCAAAAGCTTGACGGTTGTCAGTATTTCCATTAAAATATACTCCGAGTGAGGTTTTCGTATCGACAACCCACGAGAGAGGTTCTCTCGGGAGCCCATACTACACAACCTCACTAACTTAAGTTTGTACTCGCAAGCCCGGGTATAGAGCTTTTCCCTCAAGTTTCTTTTGCAAAGTATCAATCCAAATTATAGTACCAAGGAGCCACAAGATATATAAGATGGAATGCGATAAAGAAAGCGATAAAAATAACAAGCAAGACATAAAAGCAAACATCTAAACAAGCATGGGAACCTAGACTAGGCTTGACTCGCATAGGGGTGAACCATTTCCCCAGCAGATTCGCCAGCTGTCGTACCCCGAAAAATACGACCTCACGCGATCCAAATGGACGGAGCCGCGCGCCGGACGGACTGAAGAGTCGCCACCTAATTCTATTTATTCCCGAAGAGGGAAAGGGAAGATATAGATACAACCCGGGAAGAGAAGGATGAGGACAAAGGTCAACGGAACCATTTCCTGGGTTCGGGAGTCGGTTATGCAGGGGGAAGGTATTAGCACCCCCTACATCCATCGTACTCGATGGGAACCATCTAAGTTAACGCGCGCAAAAGGATGTCTATGCTTAAACGAATTGCTTGCTAGAGGGAAACGAGTTGAATTATAAGTTAGATTAGACCTAGGTGCTCGGCAAGGATGGAGATCCTCGTGCCTACGTACTCCCACGTGCAATGGGAAAGTCAGAGCCTCGTAGTTCGGCCTACTAAGGGTAATGGTTGTTGATTTTATTACCTTTCATCGATGAAAGGGTTTGGGAGTTGAAATGTACTAAAGACTATGGATAGTTTATCTCGCCCAACAGGACGAGTGTCCTGCGTCGAAATAATCGGAGCGAGTAACGAAAGCTCGTTATCCCCCTTTCTACCGCTTAAGGCTCGTGGCGTACAAATCTTCTCGTATTTATTAAAGTGTTTTTATTTCCTAAAGCCGCTTGACGTTGGATCAAGGGTTTGGATCTAATCGAAACATTTTGGTTTTTTGAGGTTTAGAGGGTGCATGCAAATGGAGTGTATTTTTGTGGTTTTTTTAGCGAGGCACAATGCGCTCGGCTCGCAGGGATAGGTGGATCCTAATAAACGGAAAAAGATAACTGGAAAATAAAGTGCAAGTGTGCAAGTGCAATCGCTTGGCGTTGGACCAAGGATTCAGAATTAAATAAATACAAAAATAAAGTGCGTACAAAGTAAGGGGAGAGGGATACAAAATAAATACAGGGGATTGCGAGAAATAAATGGTCTCGTTGTAATTAGCCCAAGAGAAAGCGTGTGTGCAGTGTGTTTGAACTATTCGAAGGCGTTCGGCCTGTTTGATCGGGACACAACTATTTGAAGGCGTTGGACCTTTTTCGAGCGCAACTATTCGAAGGCGTTGGACCTTTTTGGGACGCGACGAAATTTTGTTCGTTTACTGCCTTAGAATCGGTTCAAAATGGGAACCATTCTATAAGGAGTCGAATCATAATTTGAAATGCAAAAATAAATTAAATAAATTGAATGAATTGAATTTGCTAGAATTGAATTAAATTGAATAATTAAATAAATTAAATAATATTAAGAATAATAAAATAAAATAAATTGATTTACATGTTTGTTTTGTCGGAATGAAAAAATTAAATACAAAGGGGGGCCTCATATTGACCAAAAATCACCGATTAGAATCGGGCGAAAATCGGCCTTTTAATATATCATTGGCCCAAAAATAGAAAATAAATATGAACAACATAAATTACGAAACAATTATAAGAAGCTATTGCATTAAAATGACTTTTAAACAAAAATAGACCCCAAAAAGTGAAAGAGGATAAAAAATATTGCATATTAAAAAAAGAAAATCGAAAATCGGATAAAAAAATAAAAATAAAGAAGTTATGATTAAAATAAAAAATAAGATGCTTTAGTGAAAACGTGGGCTCAAATAGCAAAATGTAAGCCCAAAAAGAAAGAAAAAAAAATGAACTCAACCCACTTCTAGAATATATATATATATATATATATATATATATATATATATATATATATATATATATATATATATATATATATATATATATATATATATATATATATATATATATATATATATATATATATATAATGAAAACATAAAATGAAACTAGTACAAATTCTAGTAAGGTTATAAAAAAATGCCTATATCACTAACATTAAAACCAATAAAAAAAGAAGCTAGCCTCACACTAAACACCAACAATTGTTAGTTAAAGAAAAAAACGTACAAAGTGATGATAATGTTCATAAATTAAGAAAGCTAGTACAATATGATGTTGATAGAAATTGAATGAAATGTTAGTAACTTTTAAGAACATGAAACCAAAAGTAGTACCATAAAATGAATTAAAAACAGCTACTGACCTAATACTATTTACACACATGAGCTCACAAAATTTCTTATAGTGCTACCATATGTAAAAGATTTCCAACGAGACATAATTGGTACAGGAAAAGCATTGATTGCCAGCATTACTGAAATGAGGGTGCACGGAATTATAAAAAGCTAAAATAGACCTATTGTTAGAAAAAAACAATAAAAAAATGTGAAGAGCCATGCAAATACAGTAGACCAAATAACACTACCACCATTAAAATGCAAAAAATGAAGTTCCAAGCAACATTATAAAAATGCAAATTGATACTATTTTCTTAACCAAAATTCCGCGTAGATTCCAAAAATGCAGTCGGTTTTCAAAAATCTCGAACCATTTTTAAGATTTTCGCACAAACTTGAAATACACCAAAACTAAATCAACCAATTACATGACTTGTAAGCATGGATAATGAACAATAAACATAGATCTAAAATCAGAGAAGCATGGTGAACATCATAACATCAAGAAAAATAGAAAAGCTCACGAAAGTTACTGATACCGCAATGATAAATTGCTCCGAAGATGTGCTCCTTTCTCCCTCCACAGAGCTCCGTTTGATCTGGTTCTTTTTGCTATCTCTTCCTTGTTCTCTCTTCTTGAAATATGGGCAAAGAACTCTTACTATGGTTGCTTGTACAACTCTCACGAGATCAAAAACCAGAGGTGTTTGGCAATATTTTGACAGAATTTCTTTTGCTCTCCAAGCTTGTAAAATGAAATGAAATGAGTCTCTATTTATAGAGAAATGATTCTTAGGGTATGAATGAGGATTAGAAACGAATCAAGAGGTTTGTGGCTTGGTAATTAGATTTGGGAGAGAGAAATATGGAAATTAACACATAAGTGGTGGTGGTTTGGATGGAGGTTTGGAAACCATGCCATGTGCACATGTTTAGGGTTGGATAAGGTGTGAAATTCGTCCACTATGAGCTGGCACAAATGCAACTTGCTGACCAAGTTTCAAACTTATGAAATTTGCATTTTTTGACATGAAAAAATGGTGCATGAAGGCTTCTTTGGATGAGCATAACTTGAGGTAGGAGCATTGAAATGAGGTGTTCTTGGTACCAAAAGAAAGCTTAGAAAAAAGTCTACAACTTTTATCTCTAAGGAAAAAGTGAGAAAAGCCTTGGATTATGGAGAAATTTGCCTTTAAAGTGAGAAAAAAAAAACTTAAGAAACTTTCCAAAAATGAAAAGTTCTAAAATTCTAAATTTCCAAAAATAGTAATTTACCATAATTCTTGATTTTTGAATGTTCTCTTAACTTTTGTTGATCATATCTCATCCATTGATCATGTTTGACTCGTGTGCCACCATTTTGACCGAAAAATTAAGAGTTGACTTTTTCTCTGCACAGTTGACTTTTTCTCAATTTAACTGATTCACGACCATATGAGCACTTGAACCTTCTCTGATTAAAGTTGATGACCGAACTTCCACACATGGATGCATAGTAAGATTTAGATTGTCGTGGAACCATGTATTTCCCAAACAATAAAAAATAATCTTATTATATCCAAAATCCTAATTTAAGCTCGAAACGATAGGAGATGTCGATCAACATTCTGCACCCTACTTCCTCTGAGAAAAATTTGGAAACTCTGGAATAAAATTGCCTTATGTGACATGATGATGTCGATACTTCAAAGATATTGCTTGTGAGAGAATCCACACACTCAAATAATCGAAACCTTAGTACCTTTGATACTGCGCTTAGGAAATGAAGATCGAAACAACATATTTTTTCGGATTTTTTTAATATGCGATTAGACAGAAAATAAAATGGTACATATTTTTTGGATTTTTGAAATAATGGTTAGACAGTAAAATAAAATAAAATAAAATAACATAGTGCAGGTAGGACAAATTTGGGGTATGACACATAGTATAAAAGAGGCATGTCACATTATACATGAAATTAAAACATCCAAAACCTGCTCATTTAACGATATGCAACAATGGGGTAACTTGAAACAAAGGGATTTAATCCTTACACCCATATTCAAAATTAAAATAACAGCGGAAACTAAACATTAATCAACATCAAATATATATATATATATATATATATATATATATATATATATATATATATATATATATATATATATATATATATATATATATATCATCAAGTTTGATCCACCACATAATTCATGCTTACAAAAACATACATCACCAAGATACATATATAAATGCATCGCAAAAAGGCATCAAGCCAACCCTAGCTACCCGATGCTATATATCAGAGCCGACCGACCAAAAGAATGAAGACACGCTTCACAAAAAGACCTCTGACAAACCTACTATGCAATGCCTCATAGAGCATCATAAAACAGCAGAAGAGTGAGAAATATTATCATAATAACAATGCATATAATTTTATATCTTAACATAAAAATACACATACACATATTATTACGACAATTCATCACCCATCACACGTATACATCACAATGTATATATATAAACCAAGCATATTCATCATGCACAATTTCACCATTTCACATCATTCTACATAAACATATACATTCATGTTTATTCACCAATTTTCTATCACTCCGCATAAACATACATTATTCATGTTTATTCACCAATTTTCAATTATAGATGATAAATGTAAATCATAGAGACCGACTCACGAATCTATGCAAATGCAATGCGGTACTGACTCAATCATCTCAAGTTCACTCAGGAACTTATTGGAACCATCACTTGGTACCTAAAGTAACTTTCCGTCGGGCATACGATGTTCACCCATTGCTCACACCCCACATGGGCACATAATGTTTATGGATTGCTCACACCCTACACAGGCACACAATCAGATTGCTAACACCCCACACGGGCACACAATCATTCGTGATTAAATCACCCATTGCTCACACCCCACACGGGCACACATTGTTTATGGATTGCTCACACCCCACACGGGCATATAATCTGATTTCTCACACCCCATACGGGCACACAATCATGTTGTAATCATCGCTCACACCCTACATGGGCACACGATGTTACAATGGATTCACATAGAATCCCACAATACAAGAATGCATACATTATGCTTCACATGCAAAATGACCCACAACATTCTTGAAAATACATATATATTCACAATATAATTATGCATTCATCTCATACAATCACAAACAAACTATACACATTCGCATCAATTATGCCAAACGACAACGAATTCTTTCATTATCAACATGCATTCATATTCACTTCACGAAAAGCATTTATTTGCCAAACGACCACAATACCATAATCAATCCCACAATTCCTTAACTAACATAATTACGTTTTTTCCCGGAAAAATCAGGTAAAAGTCGGCTAAAAATTACATCTTTTAGCATCATTAGTTTCTACATGTTTTTAGCTTCGAATCGATATAAAGAACACATAAAACGGATAACCGAAACTCAAGTTACGAATTAAAAACACCAAACCAAAAAGTCTCAGGCTCACTGAACGAGAAAAATTCTGGAAAG
Organism: Lathyrus aphaca; assembly: GCA_963966055.1. Taxonomy (NCBI): domain Eukaryota; kingdom Viridiplantae; phylum Streptophyta; class Magnoliopsida; order Fabales; family Fabaceae; genus Lathyrus; species Lathyrus aphaca. Next base: position 112,479,376 of record OZ014521.1, on the reverse strand, counting down.
CTCGTTGAGCGAGAATTGCGATTTTAGCAGCAACTCATTGTAACACGGTGGGAGAACTGACTTTAGTTATGTTGCGGATAGCAAGAGTCGCCACCGACTTTTATTTTATCCAAAGGAAAGGCATAAAAGAACAGGAAAGACCTTTTTAAAAGATTTTTGGGTCCGGGGGGTAGGTTATGTAAAGGGAAGGTGTTAGCACCCTTTACATCCATGGTTATCCATGGGCTCTTAGTTACTTAGCTCACTTTAAAATGTTTTTGAAAAATGTGAAGTGTGTGAATAAAAATTTTCTTAAGAGTTTGATAATGATCCATGTACAGATGCGTAAAAAAACCTTTGTTTGGAAAAATATGAAGTAGTTTGAAATGTTTTGAAGAGTGAGCAAGTAACTATGAGGAACCTACCCTAAGTTTAAGTCTTTTCTGTTCTTGAATCCTTTAAATGGTAAGACTATCCCTATTATTAAGGAATAGGTAGTCATTACCTTGGATGTGAGGGACAAGTGAAGGGACATAGTTGTTTAGGCAACTGTGGGGTGTATAAGCAATTCGAAGGGACTTATCATCTTTATTCGAAAGGGACAAGATCATTACGAAGGCAACATTCGAAGGGACTTGATCTTTTTATCTGTTTAGGGACTAGATGATGTGAGTTTAGGGACTTTGCTTTATACACCCTACTTGACCTTTTGATTAAGCAACATGAGAGGTATCCCTAGAAAGTGAGATGGCGATCCAGGATCGACTTACGTGTGTGAGTGTACAATTTTAATATTTATCTTTAAATTTAATGATCTAAATTAATTTTAAATACAAGTATGTTTACACTCCCTATTTACTAACCATAGCATAAAATATAAATAATAAACATTATAAATAAATATTACACCAAGGAACAATTACATAATAATAATTAAGCAAAATTAAATATAATAAGCAAAATAAATAAATAATTATAATTGGGTTAGTGAAAATAAAATAATACCAAATTAATGGGGTTAGTAATAAATAAATACCACAAGAATATAATTAATAATAATAATGAAGTAAACAAGAATATTATGATAATTAAAAATTCAATTTTATAAACAATTATTATTAAAATATAAACAACTATACTAATTATTATAAAACTTTAAGTTATATGTAAATTATATAAAAAAATTAATTATAAACATGTTATGAAAAATAAAATTATAGTTACAAAATTAAATTAGCAATTTATTTTTAAACATATAATAATTATTCATACAAAAAATTAAGTTATAAACAATTTATGTAATATTTATATATTTAGCAATTTTTAATTTATATACATACAAAATTAAATTATAAACAACTATAAAATATTTACATATTATGAAAAAAAATTAAGAATTTTAATTTTTTAAGCAAGATTTAAATTATAAATAATTGTAGAATATATACATATTAGGGTTTAATTATTAAAACATTTAGATTTACTAAAAAATATAAACAAAAAATTATAAATAAACAAATAAATTAGGTTTTAGAAAAAAATATTTTAGGGTTTATATTGATTTATGAAATATATTATAATTTATTAAATTAAGATTATAGTTTTAATTAATTAATATTTAAAATAAGCAAAACAAATAATAGAAAGAAAAAGAAAAAGAAAAACTTACCTTGGCTGGGAATCGAACCCAACCCCTCTGCTTTACACAACCCTCAGCCAACAACATCAACCACTGGGCCAGCGTGCACTTGGTGATAAGGAAAAGGGTCCAATTGGTTTTGTTCTTTGTTCCTGGAAATATCATGAAAAAATAAAAATAAAAACACAAAAGGCCTGGGAGGATCGAACCCAGGACCTTCAAACATCACACAAACACATTAACCATTCCAGCTGGGAGAGCGCACCTGTTTAACAAATGACTATAATACATAATATATTATGCCTAATAACTAAACTGAAAAAACAAGAAAAAAATTGGGAAGCCAGGATTCGAACCCATGCCTATAAGCATCATACGCGCACCCTTCACCACTGGGACAAGCACAATGCTTGTGATACAAAACGGAAACAAAACATTATAATATATCATTACAATTCAAAAATCAGAAACGCACGCACAGGTCTTCTTCTCCAAATTACCTACGAAATTTCTTACGCATTTTGCTGCAATATTTCCTGCGAATTTCAAAACACAAGAACCTACGAAATTGGAAAAGCATCAAGACAGTGAAATTTCTAAACAATAATCAGTGTTTCATAATCCCCAAGGTCCATAGAATTGTTCTACGTTCTTAGAATTTATTTATATTAGGTTTACAACAAAACCCCAATTCCATGGCCGAAACTCTAACAATGGTGGTTCTTTGATCCTGCATCGAAAACCAAATTAAATTGCCCAGAAACGTTCACAAGCTTGTCATAAACACAAATCCACAATCAAATTCAATTTATATTACATGTATATATGAAAATGAAAAAATCATAAAGATGTCAATGTTTTGATTCGGTTTGAGATGTTCATGAGGTTATGGATGCATATGAGCATTGGTACATGATCAGTGAAGTCCAGGGATCATTGCTATGTCTTTAAAATACCTTCAAATGCCCTCTAGTGAAGAAACCGAAAATTGGATTTTTGATGAATTTTGAAAACCTGAACTTACTCTTTGGAGGCTGAATTTCGTTTTCTATGATTAGGTTTAAGTTATGTACTTATAGTGTGATGAATTTAGGTCAGAAAACTTGATGTTTGTGTGAAAGATTTGATCCAAAAAGATTGAGAAAGATAAGCTTTGAAATTCAAATATTTTTGCATAAACACTTTCTATTTCAAGCCAATCAACTTTATTTTTGTATCAATTTGATCCATATTGAATTCATGACCTTCTAGAACCAAAAATAATTTTAAATCTTCACACTTGATATTTTATTTAAATTTAAAATGATTTTTAATATAAAAAATCATAATAAATAAATTAAATAAAATAAAAATTATGAAAATATCAAATAATTTTCGTGCATGATGTCATGGATTACTTTGGGTCATCAAAAGTTCAGCCCATTTAGCAAAATTTGGTTTTAAACCTCCATTTGCTCCATAAACTTCCCTAAAATTTCCCAACTTTGCAAGGGCACACATCCTTCAATTTTAATGCTATGAGGGTGTTCTTGGATATTTTGGAAAGATTGAAGAGTCCTCTAACCAAACCCACTGGTTTCATGTCCATATCATTTACCATTCTCAAGTTATGCCCTTTTGAAGTTGTTGACTTTTTGTTGACTTTCAAAAGGACCTATAATGTCTTAGCTCATACCTTCCAAATGAAGCATTTTTGGGCTTGGCTTGTGAGACACAAAGTTGTAGAGAATTCAATTTCCTTAAAAATGAGCTTTGGATGGAAACTTGGTGATGAAGCATATGAAAGTTATGGCTGGTCAAAGTTCAGTTGACTTTTCCTAAGGAAACCCTAATTTAGAAACTCCTGATTCTTGATGATCTGAGCTATCCTTGATGAATCATGATCAACCCTTGATCAAATGATTAATTTTACTTCATATACTTGATGTTGGCGAAAAACATGAAGTTTGACTTTGGTTTGACCACAGTTGGCCTCAGTTTGACTTTTTAACTACTTTGACTGATTTTGACTTATCTGATCATCTGACTGAGCAAACTTTTGAGAAAAGTCTTGAAACTTGTCATGGGTATTCTTAAACACATATAAGATGTTATGAAGCTCACTTGAAGTCTTGGAAGTCCATTTAGCCTGATTAAAGTCAAAACCCTAGTTTTGGATGCACTGCTTAGGAGGTGCATTGTCTGAGGGAATTATCAACTCTTCTGACTATTTGTGAGCTTTGTGAACCTTGTGAACCATCATAAAATGTCTTGTGAACCTTGTGAACCTCATGGGAGGTCTTGTGAACCTTGTGAACCTCATAAAGTGTCTTGTAGACTTCATGAACCTCATGAAAGGTCTTGTAAGTATTGTGAACCTTGTGAACCTCATAAAGTGTCTTGTAAACTTCATGAACCTCATGAAAGGTCTTGTGAACCTTGTGAACCTCTTAGTACACAAAGCCTTGTATTGTGAGGGCAAATTTTGGGGTGCAACACTCATGCGCGAACAGTCATATCAAAAACTCCCAAAACTCAACCAAACTTCAACAAACATGATCATTGACATGTATTAGTTATCATACTTTGATTATATCAAGTTCTAACCGATTAATCTACTAATTTCTTAGATTTTCATCAAAAACCCTAAAACCTTATATTCCCTAAACTTCTCCAAAACAAAAACCCAATCAATCTAACACATACATAATCATACACAATGATAAGATAACAATATTTCACACCCTTACCCGATTGTTTCGATTCCTAGGAGCTATCTTGAAGATTTTCCAAGCTTTCCTCTTTTCCTTCTCTTTTCTCTTCTTCTCCTTTTCTTTCCTTTCTATTTCTTTCTATATTTCTTTTTCTTCTCTCTTTACTACTTATATCTTTCTATTTCTATTTTCTATTTTTCTACCAAATATCATTTTCTCTCAAAATTACAATTCTACATAATTTCTAACTTAACATTAATTAGCAAATGTCTAAGATACCCTCCAATCTAATTTTACCCGAAAATTCTCAAAACGGTAAAATAGTATAACATATCAACATATCACATAAACACACCAATTTCATAATTAAAATAATTATCACTCAATTTAAATAAAAGACTCAACAAAAATTGAATAATCGAATCGGGGCATTACACTCCTGCTTCTCTGTCGGGGACGATGGTCCTCATCAAAACGGGACCTCTTCGTACCTTGATCTCTCTTGTCGAGTGAGCATATCGACTTTCGGGGAGGAGACCTAGTGTGTTTCTTGGCCTTTTCTGGTTGTGATCCTCATGGCCTGTCCAAATCTGTCGAGGGAGAAAATGCATAATGTCCTTCCTCTTGTGTTTCCTTGGAGGAGATCGCGAGCGGTGCAGAGGGCTGCGAGAGACTCTGAGGCGACATCTCCTGGTGGGAGAAGGAGAGCGACGATCGCCCTCGAGCATCTGGATACACTCGTTTTGCTGGAAAAGTGTGAGGTTCGCCTTGTTAAGGGAAGTGGTGAGAGACTGAGCGCTAGCATCAACGTCAGACGGGACGGGAATCAGTTTGAATACATGATCCCCGTGAATGACGGACGGTTGTTTCAGATTGTTGGAAGAAGGGGAGGGAGGATGTCCCTTGTGATGGTCGGTAGCATGATGAGTTGCTTCATTGTTGTCGCGGTTGTCTCTGTCACAGATGATGATGGTGGGATGGTTATTCACAGTCTTGTTGAGCTATACTTGAATGAAAACTGTTATTGTAGGTGAACTCAATCAACGCTAAATAACTATCCCAAGCACCACCGTGCTCTAGCATACAAGCATGCAACAAATCCTCCAACGATTCAATTTTCCTCTCGGTTTGACCGTCCATTTGCGGATGGTAAGCCGAACTCAATCTTAGCTTAGAACCCAAAGCCTTTTGCAAACTCTCCCGAAACCTCGATGTAAATCTAGGATCTCTATCCGATACAATACTCTTAGGAACTCCATGCAACCTCACAACCACAAAAACATAAATCTCGGCTAACTTCTCCAAAGAATAACTAATATAAATTGGAACAAAGTGAGCAGATTTAGTAAGTCTATCAACAATTACCCAAATAGCATTATGACCTCTTTGCGTATTCGGCAATCCCGTAACAAAATTCATCGATATAATATCCCATTTCCATTCCGGAATATCCAACGGTTGCATCAAACCACTAGGCTTCTGATTTTCTATCTTAGACTTCTGACAAGTCAAACACACATATACAAAATGAGCTACATCTCTCTTCAATCTGGACCACCAAAAGATCTTCTTCAAATCTTGATACATTTTACTCGCTCATGGATGAATACTTAAGTTACTTCGGTGTCCATCTTCCAATATCATATTTTTCAACTCCACATCATCGGGAATACAAATACGACCCCGGAATCTCAAAACTCCAAAATTATCAACCTTGAAATCCTCATTCTCATTCATCATCAAATCAACAAACTTCAAATCCAACTTTTGCTTTTCACATACAGTTGCAAGAAAATCATTCGTAACATGTAACATACAAAGTCTCACACTTCTCGGCGTCATTTCACAAACTAAACTCAAGTCTCTAAAATCCTCCAAAAGTTCTCATTCTCTCATCATCAATGTGGACATATCTAACAACTTCGGACTCAAAGCATCGACCACCACATTTGACTTACCTGAATGGTAATTCAAACCAAAATCATAATCCTTCAAAAGCTCTAACCACCTTCTTTGTCTCATGTTCAATTCCTTTTGATCAAATAAATACTTTAAACTCTTGTGATCACTAAAACTTCGAATCTTGCACCATAAAGATAATGCCTCCAAATTTTCAAAACAAACACCACGACCGCTAATTCCAAGTCATGCGTAGGATAATTCTTTTCATGCACTCTCAATTGTCTTGAAGCATAAGCCACAACTTTTCCATCTTGCATCAAAACACCACCTAAACCAAACAATGAAGCATCACAATACACCACAAATGGTTCCGTCGAATTTGGCAAAATTAAGATCGGAGTTGTTGTCAACCCCCTCTTAAGTTTAATGAAACTCTCTTCACAATGAATATCCCAAATGAAAGCTTTTCCTTTAAAAGTCAATTGCGTTAACGGAAGTGCCAACTTTGAAAATCCCTCAATAAACCTCCGATAATAACCCGCCAAGCCTAAAAAGCTTTGAATCTCCATGACCGATCTAAGAACTTCCCATTGCATTACCGCATCAATCTTGGATGGTGCAACACTAATACCACCATCGGAAATAACATGTCCAAGAAAACTTACTTTCGACAACCAAAACTCACATTTCGACAACTTAGCATACAATTGTTTCTCTTTCAAAACCTGTAACACAATCCTTAAATGCTCTTCATGTTCCTCTTGAGACTTAGAATAAATCAAAATATAATCGATGAACAAAACCACAAAACGATCCAACTGCTCATGAAAAATACGATTCATGTATTCCATAAACACACCCGGCGCATTAGAAACTTCGAATGGCATCACAGAATATTCGTAATGACCATACCGTGTCCTAAAAGTCGTCTTTTGAATATCCTCTTCTTTCACACGAATCTGGTGATATCCTGATCTCAAATCAATCTTACTAAAAACACGCACACCAACCAATTGGTCCATCAAATCATCGATCCTTGGAAGCGGATACTTGTTCTTAATTGTCACCTTGTTCAACTGTTGATAATCAATGCATAACCGCATACTCCCATCCTTCTTCTTTACCAACAATACCGGAGCACCCCAAGGAGAAACACCTGGCCTTATAAATATCTTGTCCAACAAATCATTCAATTGTTTCTTCAACTCTACCAACTCTGATGTTGACATACGATATGGTGCCATCGAAATCGGTCTAGTACCCGAAACTAGATCAATAGAAAACTCAACTTCTCTCTCCGGTGGTACATCCTCAATATCCTCCGGAAATACTTCTGTAAAATCACACACCACTGGGAACCCATTGAGTTCAACTTCACTCTCCATCGACAATGATGCAAACAAACCAAACAATTGAGCTTCGTCCACTAAAAGTTTCTTCAGCTCTTTCGTGGATAGGATACTCTCATCTTCATCATCATCTAAAAAAGGAAACCTTACTAACTTGTGGTAGCAATCTATATGAACTCGATTAAATTGCAACCAGTTCATACCCAAGATTACGTCCAAACCCTCCAACGGCAAACAAACTAAATCCATAACAAAATATTTACCATACATGGTCAAAGAACAACTTACACACACCAAAGAAGTAGTTACCGACCCTGAAGCAGGAGTCTCAATAACCATCTCATCACCCCAAGAAGACATAAACAAGTTCAAATGCTTAGCACACTCAAGAGAAATGAACGAATGAGTCGCTCCCGTATCAATAATAGCAACTAAAGGCGTACTATTAATAAAACATGTACGTTTAATCAAACGGTCTTCACTAGTAGTGTCCTTCCCTGCTAATACAAACACCTTTCCGCCCGCTTGAACTTGCTTCGGCTTAGTACACTTAGTACTAATGTGACCCACTTCTCCACAATTAAAACACTTCACAACATTCCTTCTACACTCGGTAGTAGCATGTCCAAGACATCCACAGTTTGAACATTTCACTATGTTCTTCCCACACTCAAAAGACTTATGACCCAAATCACCACACTTGTAACACTTAACGGGACCAGAACTCCCTCCACCAGATCTCTTATCAAAGTTTCCCCTATGCTTGCCCTTATCAGCGGGTGTCACATAAGGTCCACTTCTAGCTTGTTGCTTTCCCTTCCTCTCATTCAAATTCTTGTAATGTGTAGAACGAGCCTTGCTACCCTCCTCGAAAATTCTACAACATTCCGCCAAATCCGAAAACCTTCTTATTATTTGATATCCCACAACTTGCTTAATCTCAGGACATAATCCATTCTCATACTTAATACATTTCGAGAACTCAACAGTAGTAGCATAATGAGGATGAAATTGAACCAACTCCACAAACTTAGCAGTATAGTCCACCACAGACATACTACCTTGTTTCAGTTAAGGAACTTCATCTCCTTCTTCCCTTTCAAACTTTCAGGGAAATACTTCCTCAAGAACTCAGTACGAAAAACATCCCAAGTTATCTCTTCATCTTCTTCCTCAAGAGCTTGACTTTTACCGACCCACCAATCATCAGTTTCTTCCTTCAACATGTGAGATCCAAGCCTCACCTTACTCTCTTCAGCACAGTCCATGACTCTGAATATTCTTTCAATCTCTTTCAACCAAACTTGAGCACCATCGGGATTAAATCTTCCCTTGAAGACCGGTGGTTGATTCTTCCTGAACTCATCATTAACATTCACATTCGGAGCACCCTGCACCTCCCTAACCATTGCCTCCAAAGCAGCAGCCATCGCATTGTCATTTCTACCAGCCATATTTTGATTATTCCCAAAAACAATAACAATGGTAAACAACAGTTCAACCATCACAACAACAAGACAGACACAACTGACTCGACACAGGCTCTGATACCACTTAATGTAACACCCCCTTTCTATACCCCCAAATAATCAATTAATCATTTAGGCACAATTGAAAATTCCATCAGAGTATAATTAAAACATAGTATAAAAGAGGCATGTCACATTATACATGAAATTAACATCCAACACCTGCTCATTTAACGATATGCAACAATGTGGTAACTTGCAACAAAGGGATTTAATCCTTACACCCATATTCAAAATTAAAATAACAGCGGAAACTAAAGATTAATCAACATCAAACATATATATATATATATATATATATATATATATATATATATATATATATATATATATATATATATATATATATATATATATATATATATCATCAAGTTTGATCCACCACATAATTCATGTTTACAAAAACATACATCACCAAGATACATATATAAATGCATCGCAAAAAGGCATCAAGCCAATCTTAGCTACCCGGTGCTACATATCAGAGCCGACCGACCAAAAGAATGAAGACACGCTTCACAAAAAGACTTCCAGCAAACCTACTCTGCAATGCCTCATAGAGCATCATAAAACAACATAAGGGTGAGAAATATTATCATAATAACAATGCATATAATTATATATCTTAACAAAAAAATACACATACACATATTCTCACCATAATTCATCACCCATCACACGTATACATCACAATGTATATATATAAACCAAGCATATTCATCATGCACAATTTCACCATTTCACATCATTCTACATAAACATATACATTCATGTTTATTCACCAATTTTCTATCACTCCGCATAAACATACATTATTCATGTTTATTCACCAATTTTCAATTATAGATGATAAATGTAAATCATAGAGACCGACTCACGAATCTATGCAAATGCAATGCGGTACCGACTCAATCATCTCAAGTTCACTCAGGAACTTATTGGAACCATCACTTGGTACCTAAAGTAACTTTCAGTCGGGCATACGATGTTCACCCATTGCTCACACCCCATATGGGCACATAATGTTTATGGATTGCTCACACCCTACACGGGCACACAATCAGATTGCTAACACCCCACACGGGCACAATCATTCGTGATTAAATCACCCATTGCTCACACCCCACACGGGCACACATTGTTTATGGATTGCTCACACCCCACACGGGCATATAATCTGATTTCTCACACCCCATACGGGCACACAATCATGTTGTAATCATCGCTCACACCCTACATGGGCACACGATGTTACAATGGATTCACATAGAATCCCACAATACAAGAATGCATACATTATGCTTCACATGCAAAATGACCCACAACATTCTTGAAAATACATATATATTCACAATATAATTATGCATTCATCTCATACAATCACAAACAAACTATACACATTCGCATCAATTATGCCAAACGACAACGAACTCTTTCAACATGCATTCATATTCACTTCACGAAAAGCATTTATTTGCCAAACGACCACAATACCACAATACCACAATCAATCCCACAATTCCTTAACTAACATAATTACGTTTTTTATCTCGGAAAAGTCGGGTAAAAGTCGGCTAAAAATTACATCTTTTAGCATCATTAGTTTCTACATGTTTTTAGCTTCGAATTGATATAAAGAACACCAAAAACGGATAACCGAAACTAAAGTTACGAATTAAAAACACCAAACCAAAAATTCCCAAGCACGCTGAGCGAGAAAAGTTCTGGAAAGCTCGATGAGCGAGAACTGCAATTTTAGCAGCAACTCATGCACGAACAGTCATATCAAAAACTCCCAAAACTCAACCAAACTTCAACAAACATGATCATTGACATGTATTAGTTATCATACTTCGATTATATCAAGTTCTAACCGATTAATCTACCAATTTCTTAGATTTTCATCAAAAACCCTAAAACCTTATATTCCCTAAACTTCTCCAAAACAAAAACCTAATCAATCTAACACATACATAATCATACACAATGATAAGATAACAATATTTCACACCCTTACCCGATTGTTTCGATTCCTAGGAGCTATCTTGAAGATTTTCCAAGCCTTCCTCTTTTCCTTCTCTTTTCTCTTCTTCTCCTTTTCGTTCCTTTCTATTTCTTTCTATCTTTCCTTTTCTTCTCTTTTTACTACTTATATCTTTCTATTTCTATTTTCTATTTTTCTACCAAATATCATTTTCTCTCAAAATTACAATTTCTACATAATTTCTAACTTAACATTGTCACTCCCTGGATTTCCATCCTGGTACAAACGCGAAAGTGGCGCGGAAAGAGGTTAGAGTCGCCAGCCAAGCATTTTTATCCCGAAGAAACGGGAATGGTAATGCTGCACAAACCAGAAGAAAGAAGAGGAAGGACACGGGTCTCGCGAACCAAATAAACTGGATTCGGGAGTCGATTACGACCTGGGAAGGTATTAGAACCCCAGACCGTCCGCCGCACCCGACGGGATCCACGCTTGCAAATAAATCTGTTTCAAAGGGTGAATAAATGAAAGCTGCTGCAAAACTGAAACTGAAACTGGATAAGAAAATAAAAGGACGGGAGAAAATGTAGGGAAAATAAAGATTGTTCTCGAACGGGCCCTACCCCACTGCCTACATACCTCATATGGACATGAGGATCATAGACGCCGTAGTTCCCCTAACTAGGGGTGGAAAAGGTTGCTTGTGAATTAAGGCTTGAACTGCCTATGCCAATGCTCAGGTGTTGCAGACTCGGGCGATGAGTGCGTAACCGTCTTGCATAATGACAAGAAGAAGCAAGTTTGCGGACGGAGCGAAGGAGATTATTGTTTGTTTGTTTTTTTAGAGCTTTTTTATTAATGTGGCACAAGAGAATGAACTCAATCTCTTTTCCATGGAATGTGTACTTGCTACTACGTTCCAAGATGGAATAATAGAACAAGCACACTCAAGTAAGGAGAATTTATCCAAGACTTGCTTCCAAAGGCAAGGGCCTAAATTCATTGACTTGTTGAATTTATTAAGTATCTTAGTGATTAAAATGAAGAAGTATTTTTTTAGGGTTTTTCTTGATAAAGTTGACTTCATGATCCGACTTGTGCATCATGTTAGACAAATGCATTATTCCAAGATGGAATGAATACATATGCTCCATGGAATAAGGCTATTACACAAGAAGTCACTTCTTTCTTTATTAATGTTTTTTAGGTTTTGGTTTTGAGATGAGAATAGAAAGAACCAAAGGAGCAAAAAGGTAAAATCTAAAATGGGGGAAGACTAAACCTAATGTTGTCATGCAAAATTGGTCCTAAGGTTAGTGAGGTTTCAACTATCCTAAGAAGAGGAAAGAAGAACCAAAGAGGAGCAAGAAGAAGAGGAGGAAAACTAGCAAGCAACTTACTCCTCTAAAGGAGATAAGTTGCTCCTAAAGGGGGAAGAAAAAAGTTGCAACACATAATGGCATAAGGCACATAAAAAAGCACAAAGAGAAAGCAACTTAAAAGGAAAAGGATGAAGATTTGAAATGTGGATGAACATCCACACTTCTCTTACCATGAGCCCCTGCAAGTGTTAGAAAAATCCAGCACATGTTCATCAATAAAATCATGGAATTAACATGCTCAAAGTTCTAGAAAACCAAGTTAAACAAACATGTCAAACTTTGCACATACAAACATTTACGTGTCGAGAACATGGAAGCATGCATCAACCAACAAGCAAATTACCCTAAACAATCATATTCAATGATCATACAATGATCCATGGCATTTAAAACAAGTAAGGGGATCAAACAAGCCTAAAACAACTCAAAAATGGCACCTTGCATCAGTGTTAACCGGTTAACCAAAGCGTTAACCGGTTAACCAATCCAAACCTGCAGAAAACCAGTACAGAAACAGGTGCGTTAATCGGCTAACCAAAGCGTTAACCGGTTAACACCGAAAAAACAACAACAATTTCCTGCAGAAAATCAGTTCAAACCAGCTTATCCAATTAATCTCACACCAGACCAACAATCAATTAAGCATGAAATAAGTGGATTAATTCATATTAATTAACATCATCAAGCTCATGAAGATTAGCACACGGATCCGGTCACAAATCAACCAATCAAATCAAGCAACACAAGCAAATACACAAGCACATGGTGGATCTAAAGCACAAGCATGCAAATAAGCTAAAATAGAGCTAGATCTGAAATTAACCAACCTACAAAGCTGAGGTATGCTTTGGTAGTTGTTGATTAAGCTGGAAATGAGAGATCTCGCGGAAAACTTTAAAGATCCGGTGCTAAGCTTCACGCTCCATGCAAAATAAATTCAAAAACAAGGTATTGATGCAGAATTTCGGATCCAAAAGCACTTCTAAATCCCAAACTAGATCTGAATCACCACTTAAACCAGCAAAATGATGCAAAGAAGCTATGGATGGAGGTCTAGTTCCAAGATCTACACACCTTAAGGCAAGGTTATGTGATCTTCAAAGAGGAACTCTTAGTGAATTTGGAAAATGTGGGAGAGAAAATGAGAGAAAAGTGAGCGAGAATAGTGAAAATTCAGAATGAGAATGAAAATTGTGAGAGAGCCCCCCCTTGGTTTGGAGAGAAATAGATTAAATATGGTTTAGGTTTGGGGCCCAAAATTTAGGCTTGGGATCCAAAAAAAATGGTTTGGCAATGTGATTAGGTCTTAGCAATGGAATTAGGTTTGGATAAATGCTCTAGATCCTTCTCTTTAATTAAAATCAATAAAATAATCAAAAATTTGGAAATTTGGAGCCAAAGTACATGCTGAATTTGCTGCTGGAATTCAAAATTCGCAGCCGTTAACCGGTTAACCAAAGCGTTAACCGGTTAACACCAGTGAATTTTGAATTTTCCCTCCTTTTGGTGGGAAACCTCAGGAATAACCCAGCGTCAACCGTTTTGATCTGATTTTGATCCCCAATCCTTTTTTAAGCTTTGACCATGAAATCAATCTTGCAACATGCCCTGTGAGCTTTGAATTTCCCTGATAATTGATCATATGCCTTATGCTGGAACATGCAAGTGCTATGCTTCATTTTTCTATGCAATATGTTAAGGACATGACATGCTGATGATGATTATGATATGATGATGATGCTAAACAGGAGAGGGCAAATTTGGGGTATTACAGCTGCCCCTATTCAAGCAATTGTTAATCTGAAAAGGACGGTAGCACGGGCTATCGACCGTTCAAGATAAATTGTGATTGAATACCAAGAAGACCTGAAATTTGCACTCTACTGGAGAATGCAAGAAATGGGAAATAAACCCAACCAAATGACGCTTTGGCGACTGAAGCGGGGACAAAGCAGACGAGCTCCTTCCAAGTTGCATTGTTAGTTCGGATAGAAAACCTAGACAGACGAGTCTTCCTCGAACAAACCTGTTACGCCAGGTGCTGGACATATGAGCCCTCATACATTTTGCAATATATGATCCGAGACAGACGAACTTCCTTCGGATAAACCTGTTACGCCAGGACCGGTGATGCACTTAAGTCTGTGGGATAGACATGCATAATCAGGATAGACGAACCCTCCTCATATGTTATCCGTAGACATATGGTCTAAGACAGACGAGCCTTCTTTGAGCAAACCTGTTACGCCAGGTGCAACATTAGTATTTGGCGAACCCTCTTCACAAATCTTGCGTAGACAAGTGGTGCTTGAGACAAACAAACCTCCTTCGGATATACCTGTTACGCCAGGACCGATAACCATTTTGACGTTTAATCCCACCGTCAGGACTTCAAACCTCTTCAACACAGACGAGTATCGGATGATCATCAAGAGAACACTGACGAGTGCCAAAAGTCAATGATACAAACGAATATCAAACGATGATCTAAGAAACACAAACGAGCGCTTCAGGCGATGATATAGAAGAATATTAGCCACTGATACGGATGAATACCAGAGATCCAATACAGACAAGCATTTGGAGCAGCAATACAGACGAGTATCAAAGTGATTATCAAATCAACATTCAAATGGGTATAGGTCAACACAGACGAGTGGGAAGGATGATACAGACGAGTATCCAACAATGTAAACAAGCTTCTGAGAAATAAAAAACATAGACGAGTACTGAGGAATGCAGACGAGCAACACACAAATTCAAACACAGACGATTACCTAGCATCAAACAGGTGTCACACACAGACAAGTGCTGAGAAGTGTGGACGAGCATCGGTATATACCAACCATAGGCAACTGCTGGGGAAATCAAATGATCAACGACAAAGTGTGAACACAGATGAGTGTTAGGGCGATGCAGACGAGCAACTATCAAGCATCAAACACAGACGGGTGCTGCATTGCAGACGAGCATCAACCAAATCAAACACAGACGAGTACTGGGGACACAGACGAGCATCAAGCAGACATCAAACACGGACGGGTGTTGAGAGTTGCGGACGAACAACAAGTAGATATCAACACAAACGACTGTTAGGGAAAGAAAACGAACAACGGCTGCCCAGTAAGAAACACAACTCTGCCAGGGAGAATTGAACGAAGAATATTTCACAAACGAGCAAGCGCTGGGAATGTAGACGAGAAACTATCACACATCAAACACAGACGGGTGTTGAGAGGGATGCAAATGAGCAACTATCAAACGTCAAACACAGACGAGTGTTGTAGAGCATGCATACGAGCACAAAATGGATGCCCAACACAGACAAGTGCTAGGAAATGCAGAATAGCATCAACGGATTCCCAACACAAACGAGTGCCATAAAATGCAGACGAGCATCAAAATGGATACCCAACACCAAATGGAATGCCCTGGTTGGCAACAATAATCCCGACTCTACAGGGGAACCTGGTCAAAGGCTTTGACGATGCCTAACTCTGACTGGGGAGAGAATTCTGAAAATTTCAACTCTATGGGGAAACAAGCATTCAGTTGCTCGTTGGGGATAGCCCATACTGACACAAAGACTCCGATTGAGGACAAACCTCTTCGGTTAGGTTTGAAACTCCGCTGAGGATGCCACTTGCTCTAGCTCAGTTGGGGAAGGTTCCATCTGAACTCTACTAGGGATAACTATGTCTTTCTCGTGAAGAACAACCTCCTCTTGGGGAAGACACCACCTTTGATTAGATTTGACATTCTGCTAGGGATCTCACTGCTATAACTCAGCTGGGGAGCATTCTCTGCTTGGGGAAGTGCAACATCGCCCTGCAAAACCTGCAACAACAGTATACACACAGGTGCCTCGGGGATTTGCATGTTATGATCTGTTCATCCATTGTCACCCGACACCCAAAGATAATTTTAACTGTTTCCCTGCCATGTCAATTTTTTTTCCAGAAAAATCAACATGTTTCAAATGCAATGCTCTTTTTTGCCAAAAATTCAGGACATTTTTGCAAACAGAGTAAACACAACACAACACGACTTTATGACTGAATATTTATTTATTGAGAGGTCTCTGAATAGGAAAAGTTTTACATCAGGAAGTAACTACCTGGAAAGAGGTAACTACCATAGAAATTGAGAAAAGAAACTATCCTAATGGCAATGTACACGACATTCCAATGAGTTTCCTTCCTGCTATGACCAACATGTCTCCAAGACTTTCTGTTCTTGCCTTTTCTTTTTTAAAGAAGATGGGGGGACTTATTCCTATCCATCTGATATTGTCAGACTGCGCGAAACAGTGATTTGGTTCAGATTACCCGGATCGCAATTGTTCGCTTATTCCCTTGTTTTGCATGGATCGCCCTTTCGGGTTTTCAATCCACCGGGATACCCTTTTTTGCCTGAGCTGTCCAATGTGACTTTTCAACTCAGCGGGTGTACATCTTTTCATTTATTTCCCTAACTTTTTCCCGAGCTTTTTATTCTGTTTTTAGCTCGCCGGGATGCCTTTTTCTTGCCTGGACTTTAATTCTATTTTTGTGTCTAGCGGGTCTGTTTATGCGAAGTATTTTTTAACTGCGTCCGAGTTAACAGGAGACTGGAAATCTTCTTCATCCATAATAGTGAGCATCAACGCCCCACCTGAGAAAACTTTCTTCACTATGAATGGGCCTTCGTAGTTTGGGGACCACTTGCCCCTGTGATCTAAACCTGGAGGAATGATCCTCTTGAGCATAAGCTCGCCTACTTGATACTCTCGAGTACGTACTCGTTGGTCGAATGCTCGCTTCATCCTCCTCTGATAAAGCTGACCATGACAGATAACCGCTAATCTCTTTTCCTCAATTAGACACAACTGATTATACCGAGCACGTATCCACTCAGCCTCATCAAGCTTCACATCCATCATCACACGCAATGAAGGAATTTCCACCTCAACAGGCAAGACTGCCTCCATGCCATACACTAATGAGAAAGATGTTGCCCCAGTTGACGTCCTGACTGAGGTTCGGTATCCATGCAATGCTAATGGTAACATCTCATGCAAATCTTCTTAATGTTCTTGTTAGCTGCCTTTACCGCGCCATTCATCTTTGGCCGGTAAGGAGAAGAATTGTGATGTTGAATCTTAAAGTCTCGGCACAGTTCTGCCATCATCTTGTTGTTTAAGTTAGAACCATTATCAGTAATGATTCGCTCGGGCACTCCGTATCTGCAAATGATGTCTCTTTTCAAAAATCTGGCTACCACCTGGCGAGTGACATTGGCATATGATGTTGCTTCAACCCACTTGGTGAAATAATCAATCGCAACCAAGATGAAACGATGACCATTTGAAGCAGTAGGCTCTATCTTTCCGATCATGTCAATGCCCCACATAGAAAAGGGCCAAGGAGATGACATGATGTTGAGCGGGCTAAGAGGAACATGCACTTTGTCTGCATAAATTTGGCACTTGTGGCACTTACGGGCATACGAACAACAGTCTGCATCCATTGTTAGCCAATAGTACCCTGATCTCAATAACTTCTTAGCCATTGCATGTCCTCCTGCATGAGTGTAAACACTCCAAATTTTCCCTCACTCATACCACACCATGGCTTATGATCTTTCATTTTTGTATAAACATAAGCATTACATCTCACATTGCATATTTGTTTCATCTACATAGTTCAAGTTCATCTGCATCTAGGGTTTGTGATCTGAGCATTCCAAGACTCCATCTGAGCCATCCCAAAGGCCTCAAAGTGTTCCAAGAAGGTCCAGGTGTGTTCTATCATCATATTATGTCCCTCAAAGTTCATGAAAGTCAAGAGATCACAAGAACTGGCAAGGCATGGAAGCAGAGCTAGGGTTTTCACTACACAGATGACCAAAATTAGGGTTTTGGTTTCAGAGGCCTTAACTCCAAATTTTTGGGTCATTCTTGTTTCTAATGTTCTTAAGATGTTATAAGGATCATATGTACCAAGTTTGATGAAGAAATTCATTGTGGAAGTCATCTGTTCACTGGGTAACTTCTTGAGCAAGTTAAGTCAAAATCAGGGCATCTGAGGCCCCCAACAATGGAACCAAAGGGATATTTTCATCAAATTGAAGTTCTATGATCTTTATTTGATCTTAGAAGAGGTTGGAAGTTCACAATATTGAATAATTTTGAGCCATTTGCAAACTTGCCAAAAATGGAAATGACTTGTAATGGAAACTTTCCATTTTGGGAAAGTTTTTCAACCTCCTCTTTCTTAACCAAAAATGCTTCAAATGAAAAATTCTTGGTCATGAAAGTTGTAGATTAGGTCTTTCAATTTTCAAAACGTACAAGAACATGTCTTGATTCATCCTATAACTCAAGATATGGCCTTTCAAAGTTGGCAAAAATCCTAAAATTTCAAGTTTCATGTCAAAGAGGGATTTTGCAAAATGACATGTTTAAGCATTCTAATGACCTCTAATCAACTTCTACACTTCATAACATGCCTATGTGACTTCTAAACATCAGAATTGGCCCAAGAACTTGGTATTTTTATGGCTTGATTCACAAGAAATGTCAAAGAGGGAAAATTGCATAAAGCATGATATCTCTTCATCCAAGCCATCCAGTTGCAATCTTTTGATCCAAAGGCCTTCCACAAAGCCAACTGAGGCCAGACATGCCTTGGAACCACTCCTTCCATGACCCATGCCCATAGTACAACCAATGTTGACTTTTTTCAAAAACAACCATACCAATCACACTATGCCACCACCAACTTTCTGACCAATCAAGACCTCTTATGCAAACCCTAAGGAACTCATTTCACACATCACACAAGCCTGCAAGCATCCATAGACTCAGATTACACAAAATCACCATAGAACTTTCCCTCTTCGATTCTCATCACTCAGCCACTAAAAATAAAAAATTCTTTCACCATTCATCTCAAAATCATCCATAGAACACAAAGCACCCTTCACCATGACCTAAAATCCACTCAAACCAAAACACGAATTCTGCAAAACCAGAACTGAATCTTCCAAACCAAGCCATTTAAACTTCATTCAAACCTTCCAAAAGCACAAGGAGATCAAGTGGAGTGGATTAACATCAAGAAAAGGGCCAGAAAGCACCAAACTGTAAAGCTTCATCTCAGGTAGCTTCTTCAAACAATTTTTCCAGAACTTGTATTTTAAGTTACAATATGATTCTTTATGTTCCCCTGATCACACTGATATGATTTGTTTAAAAAATGAGTGAGAGATGAGCTTGTATCGTGCTTCTGAAATTTTTGACCTAAATAATGTTTGATTCGATTCATGTTATTCTTGAAATATAAATGAGTTTTGTTGTTTGATTCGTGTTTAATGATGTTCAATGTTTGATTCTGGAGAGTTTAGTGAGTTTTTGTGGTGTTTTGAGGGAGATGGGGTTAGGAACCCACCAGAGAAGACGACCGGAGCTCGTCTCCGGCCGCCTGAGAGTAGTTAACCCTAATCCTCATTAATTAGCCATTTTTGAATATGGGCCCTTGGATCTGTGCTTGGCGCGTGTTTGGACGGCCAGGATGAGTCATTTAACCCTAAATCTTAATTAATTAGTTTAATTTATTTAATTAAGTCAGATTAAAACGTGGCCTTTGGACTTCATTTAAATATTAGGTTTGAATGTGGGCCTTCAGATCATCATTCCACAAGTCCACGTGACTTTACATCCTGACCACCCATCCATCCAGCTTGCAATCTCAGCCTCTCATTTAGCATACTTTTGTTTTTATTTTATTTTTCTTTGTATTTTATTTCACGAATTTATTTAAAATACCAAAAAGCTTTCAAAAAATATTTCCTTTTGCATTTTTGTTTCAAATATTTTTCTTAATCAGAAAATGATTTTTATTTTACTTTTTGCATATAAAAAGTATTTTTAGAATATTTAAATGTTATTTTTAATTAATTAAAGTCTTTTAATTAATTAAAAATACATTTAGGTTTCTAAAAATCACCAAAAAAACCATGAATCATACCTTTGCATTTAGAAACATTTTCAAACTCTTCACACAAATATATTTTTAGGTTTGATCATAACTTGAGAATTTTCTTTGAATTAAGGGTCATTTAAATCATATTTTTGAACCCTAACTTGAAAAAATCTTTTCTGCCTAACCAAGAAGAGTTTGAAGATGTTTCTTTTTGCATTATTTTGTGCATAACATGTAGTTTATAGGTAATTTATATCATGAGTTTATCTTGCATTTTTGAATTGATTTGCATTTTTCTTTGAGAATCACCCAAAAAACCCTAGAAACTTAGGAAATTAATAACTTTTGAGTGGTAAGGCTTCTGACCTTCTCCTTTGGGGTATGACTTAGTATGGGATTAGGGTTTGTTTGAGTGTGATTTCAAATTTTTATCATGTCATATGCTTCTGTCTTGTTCATGTGCATCCCATACTTCCATATAACCCTAATTTTTCATGTTTACTTGCATTCATCTTGCATATTCATCCATATATGAACTTGCCATGACATTTCTTGCATTAATATGTCATCTTAGGCATCTTAGGACATTTTAAAATCATGCTTGATCATTTCTTCATTCATTTTCCATGATTTGCATTCATTTCATTAACTTTCATGAACTTTCAAACTTCAAAGCATGCTTACATGACATCTCATCTTTGTATGATCATTCTTATGCACTTTGTATACCTTTGCATCATCTTACATGACATTAACATTGCATAAACACTTATGACTTTGGTCATTTCATCTCATCTCATCTCATTTCATTTCATTTCATTTCCTTATTCTTTGAACTTTATGCATTCATGCTAACATTTTCAGGTGGTAAGTTACTTTGAGAAGTGGATTTGCTTTCACTTATCATTCCTCTTTATCTCTTTCATATGCATCTTGCTGGTTTCTTTGAAGTGAACTTGTTCACTTGTGTTCATTCTTTCTCATTTTCTTTCTTTAAGTTACTTATCTTTTTCAATGAAGTAAGTAACTTATTTCTTCTGCTTCTTCCTCCTTTCTGTAACACCCTAATTTTTGCCCTAAGATTTCTTTGCATTTCATTCTGCATTTTGGCATACAAACAAGATCGTACTGGTTTCTCAGTTTCTTCTCAGATGAAGGGTCTATGCTTCGCAGGGGATCACCATTATTTTTACTTCTTTATATTTGTTTATATTTACTAACCTCTAACCAAAATACCAAAAATATGTCGCAGTTTGCTTCTTCTTCTCTCTGTGTTGCAGGATTTAAAAGACAGGGCAGTAATTTCAATCCAGATGCGTTTGTTCAGTCACAATTTGGTTCAGGTGGATGTTTGACCTAATCATTGGTCAAACTATCAGAAGATTGTTTCAAACAGCAAATTATTTGTGCCAGTGGTTTTTTTCTCTGACAGTGTGTATTCAAAGTTCAAGTTGTCGTGCGTCAATAGTCATCAGATTATCGAGAAATGTTGTGTGTGAAGTTCGTTTTGATCCATCAGTTTACCGGTGATTCATCTGGAGATTTATTTTCCTTAGTATGAATTCGAATTATCGAGGAAAATTTCAGACGATGTTTGTGGTTTAGGTGACAAAGTTGCGATTTATTCAGTGGTTTAAGATTGACCATGTTCATCAGTGGCTTGTGAGAAAAATCAGGAGTTGGTCGTGGGCCTAAAAAAATCATCACTTCATATCCATTTATCCACCCATATTTCATTTTTTATATAACCACCTTCATTATCCATTTTTTTCTTTTTTCTTTCCACATTTTTATCCAATCACATTATTTAGATAATATCCATTATTTTTCTAATCCATTTTCAATAACCATTTTCCCAAATATCATTAATAATCCAATTCATTTTATTTTCTCAAATGCCCACATTTTTCCAATTCCCATCATAAAATAAATATAAACCCAATTATTTTTCTTTAAGCCCATATATATATTTTTTTAGAATCCAATTATTAATAAATAAATAAAAAAATTAAAGAAAACCATGACCAAGTCAATTGTTTTTTTATATTTTATTTGTTTTCTTTTCTTTCCCAAAGTCCTCCACGTGAACATCAACAACAACTTCATCTCAAGCCTTTTCCATCAGCGCTTTCCCAGCTTTCACGCCGTACGCGAACAAAATGCAAGCCAAGACCCCAACCTCATGCGTCACTTTCCAAGCCCAAGTCACGCATACGCCTGCTGCACGTGAAAAACAGCCATCAGCCAGCCACACCAACATCACACTTTTTCAAGCCGCATACCGTAAACAGCCAAAGCCTCGGCTGCACTTCAAGTCAACATCCCGCACGCAGAAAACAATCAGCTTCACGCTGTCCTGCACACACGAACAACAGCAGCTCAAAGCACGAATAACAACACTTAAAACACGGGACAGAAGCATTCAAAACGTAAATTCCGTGACAACTCCAAAACGCAGCGTCTCACTCCGTCCCAAATTGCAAGCTGCAGCAACATAAACACCTATGAAACGCAACGAATTTCGAGCAAAACGCAGAAAAATTAAAGGTGAAACGCAGATTTTTTTTGAACGCTCAAACTCAACAATAACACGCGGAAAAGCACCCTCCAAAACGCATCCAAAATCAACACAAAACGCAGCAACCTAACCCTTCCTTCTTCTATAAATTCGGCCTCTCCCTCTCAAATTCGTCAAGCTTAAACAGCCTCCCACTACCCTGTCCAAATATCTCTTCAACATTCTCCTAATAATCAAACCTAAGCTTCCGTTTCAATAACCTTCAAAGATTCAATCACACCAAATTTTCTTCAATCCGTAAAATCAATTCACTTCACAACAATTATGTTTTCAATTTCAAACCAACACCAAGGTTAGCCATAGATCCGAATCGAGAAGCTTTCAGAAGAAGAGGAAAACACGGCTTGAGAAGAAGACGAAATTGCGATTTGTGAGAGGAAGTGAAAGAAGTTGCGGCGTGAGCTATTTCGAAGGTGAGAGATGCCGCCATGAATTGTGATGATTATGCTATGCGGCTGCGTTTAGGAAAGGAGAAGAAGCTTCATATGCTTCTGTTTTTTTTCGTTTTTTTAAATTTAATTGCATTTTCTTTTTGCTGATTTTTTTTAATTCCAATTTGGTTTGGGCCTGCAACCAATTCAATTGCTATCCAGCACCACATTAACCCGCAGATCCCTCCACTCTTCTTTTAACTTTTTTTTTTAAATTTTTTTTATTTAGTTTTGGTTCATTAAACCATTTGTTTTTTTTTAAACTTTATTTGATATAAAATTTAGAAATGAGATTTTAGAAAAGTTTTTTTTAGAAAAAAAGAAATCTATAAAAGTTTTTTTAATTGTTTTATTTGTTATGGATTTTAAAATCTATATTTCTTTTCATTTCCTTTTATTATTTTTATTTTTGGTAGATGAAAATCTCCGATTCGTTGATGGTTGAATTTCGAATATGTTTAATCTTTATTATTTCAAATCTATGGATGAATGATCATTTGGATCATTCTCCATACTGTGGGATCGTAATAGGTTGCATTCGATAATTCGACGAAAATCTCAATTAAGATTAGACCGTTCTTTTTCTTTTTGTGCGACATGTTTTGGGAGAATGATCCACTATATCATTTCTCTAACATTTATTAGTACAAATATTTTCCACCTTAATTGGTGGTGGCCGGCCTCATTTGTAGGGTAATTACTTCGTAAATTACTCGGCGATTGCTTAACATAGACCTAAATTTGTCCCGAATTCGGAATGAGATCCACTTGGATCCGGTTGCCTCGATATTTTTGTTATCTTTTGTGGTTGTGTTTGATTAAGTTCATCATACCACTTATATGTAAATATTATATTACTATTAATATACTAATCCATTTAAATTCAATCTCTCGCACCTTATCCTCTTTATTTCCATTTCTCGCTCCTTATCTCTTTATTATGCTATTATCATATTATATCATATATCATATTGTTTATGTTTATATTGTTGCTTGTGATTTTTCTTTTGTCCATTTGGACACAAAACATTAATAAAGGAGTAAACATTAAAAAAGATTGGTGACTTTAATTTCGGACTATGGTTACTATCCTTAGCATTGGAGTTTGGACTTAGATTTTAGGATCTCTCCCTTTGCTCAAGTTGTGATTGATTGAAGACCTTGGCCTCGAATTAACTTCATTTGTCTTTGAAGATGGAATTCCGTTCACATGGAAGAAATGTTCATAATATGGTTTCATCGCTCTTCTCTTAACTTTTTAATTCAAGTATTAGGATAGTCCCTTCATCTCCTCCCACTTCTTAAATTTTCAAAATTTCTCCCTATTTCAAAAATGTTATTTGTTTTCAAACTTCAAACACTTTCGCAATCAAACCTTGACTTAGGTCAAGCGATTTTATCTTTTTCACTTTATTTTCTTAATCAATGTTAATACATGTAAATATATTGACATTCTTTTCTTAAATACTTTAAAAAAATCCAAAACTCACTCAATTGTTTTTGTGCCTTTGTGCACCTTTTCTTTTCATATGTTTAGATATGATTCATTCTTTCTAGCGGAATTATTCGCTAAAGAATGACGACTTATCTCTACATTTTAAAATTAATGCAACTCATTGTTTCTTTTCAAATTTTGTACCACGAACTACGAGGTTTTGATCTCGCATTGCACTTTGTGGGTACGTAGGCATGAGGCGTTAAAACCTCTTCAAACACAAAAATCTTAAATAAAACATTCTTCTTCTCATCCCTTCAATCTTTTTCAAGCAAACCAATTTCAAACCAAAAAGCAATAAATATTTCAAAGGGCTCCCGTGGAGTACCACAGACAAATTGGGTGCGTAAAACCTTCCCGATTTGTAACCTATCCCCTTACCCGTTCTCTGTTTGTTTCTTTTAGCTTTTGCTTTTAGATTCATTAGGTTTTTATTCGTTCTTTTTCCTTTTTACTTTTGGAATAAAATAAAAGCGCGGTGACAACTATGTTTACCTTGAGTTAAGTTAATCCATAGCTTACACTCATGATTTTACCGCTACAGAAAAGTGGCGACTCTGCTGGGGAGTAATCTCTAAGTGGATTCAGCCTACTTTGATTTATTTATTTCTTTGGTTTGATTTGTTTGTTATTTGGTTGTTCTGCTTTGGTTTTGGTGATCCTCTGTGTGAGATAGATTCTAACCCGGATCTGAGTGGAACTTATGATAGGACGGCGATATTCGAAGCGATAAGCGATGGAGTAGTCCAAAGCTATATCAATTTGATAATATCCACTCGGTTAGGCTCTCTTGGACTATCAATGTCATGATGAGTAATCATACGTGGCATTATTTTCCGACCTTGAGCTGGTCATACTGAGGACCGTAGAACCCTTAACCCATCCAAGCCAATTTAGGAACGTAGTGCGGAAACTGTCTGGGTGTAAACCTAAGGTGGTTGTCACGCGATACTACACTCGGACGAGGTCTATTTTAAGAATGTTATTGGTTGGGGAGTAATCCAACGTACCGATGATATTCTAAAGATGGCTGTTAACTCCGGGCACCTCTGTTAGCACCCTTTTGGTTTTTTGCAGATACAATGAAGACAAAACCTTAGTACTTACCTGTGTGGGTTGGTGTTCTGTTACCTTGACTTCATGCTCGTGACTCGGAACCTAAGCCCGTGTGTTTTGTGTGATCTTGTTTGTGGTTGTTGCATACATGCCATCATGCATTCATGAGCATTGTGTTTGAGATTTCAAGGGACTCATAAGGAACTTTTGCAAAATTTCAGATGTCTATGGCTATGAATTTTGAAAGAAGGAAAACAAAGAAATACACCTTCAAGAATCCTAATATAGTAGAGTTGAGAAAGCTAAGAGCTTTGGTTGTTGATACCCAGGAGTTCCGGAAATGTCATGGGAAGCTTTTGTTTATGCTGGATATCGATGTACCTGAGGGGATTCTCCCTACCTTGGCTCAGTTTTATGATCCGTTGCATCATTGTTTCACCTTTCCTGATTATCATCTTGTGCCGACTTTGGAAGGGTACTCTCATTAGATAGGTTTTCCTATTTTGGATAAGGAATTTCTCTTCAGTGGTTTAGAGAAGGAGCTTACTATCAAAGTTATCGCCAAAGCCCTTTTTCTTAAGGAGTCCGATCTTAATGGGAAGTTTCTTCCAAAGGGGAGTGTTCGTGGTATTAATGCTAAGTTCTTGATGGGAAAAGCTTCTACTTCACTTACTTTGGGTCATAAGGATGCATTTGAGGCTATTCTTGCTTTGCTCATTTATGGGATTGTCTTGTTTCCCAACTTAGATGGTATTGTGGATGAGAATGCTATTCAAATCTTCTTGAAGAAGAATACGGTGCCTACTTTGCTTGGAGATATGTATCATGCTTTTCATTATAGGACCTCCAAAGGTGACAGAGAGATCGTGTGTTGTGCGCCTCTTCTCTATAGGTGGTTTATTTCGCACCTACCCAAGTTCGATGTCTTCAAGGACAATAGAGAGAATCGAAGATGGTCTCAAAGGATGATGTCACTTTCTCATAAGGATATGACATGGTATTGTTCTCATTATGATACTGGAGTGCTTATTGATAGTTGTGGAGAATTTCCTAATGTACCTCTTCTTGGTACACGTGGGGGAATTAGCTACAACCCTATTCTTGCTAGGTGACAGTTAGGATATTGTTTGAAGGACATACCAAAAAATCTTTCCTTGTCCTGTTTCTTCTTTCTTAATGGTGCAGATCATGTAGAAATGAAGAAAAGGATTGCTCATTCTTGGCATGCGGTTCATCGGAAAGAGAAGGGTCAATTGGGAAGACAACACCTTGCTCCCTCCGAGTGTTATATTCAGTGGGTTCGATCTAGGGCTTCCAAGCTCAAGATGCCTTATCCACCTGAGGAGCCTTTGTTTCCCATATTACCATTGTCCGCTTTTCTACCTCCCGTTGATGAGAAGGTGGCTCTTCAGGAAGAGTTGAACAAGATGAAGAAAGAGAAAGAAGAATGGCTACTTGAGAAGACTATGATGCAAGAGCAGTTGAAGGAGAAGGATGATCTCATTGAGCTACTTGAGCGGCGTGTTACGAAGAGGCCAAGAGAGGATTTATTTTCCTCTAGTACTCCATCTACCATTCCTCTTACATCCGGTGCTTGGAAGGCCATTGTTGACAAGTTAGTGAAGGATAAGGAAGATATGGAAGATCGGTACAAGAAAGAGATCAAGAGGATTCGCATGAAGTATCAGCCAGGATTCAGAACTTCTTCGGATATGATTCCCTAGGCCTAGTTTATTTTTTCTCTCATGTATTAGGATTATTGAGGCTTGTACTTCACTTGTAATCCTTACTTTGATTCTAATGAGAATGAGTTTTTAAGTACTTCAAAAGCGTCTCTTTATAAATATTGCAAGTTATCTTATAGTCCTTTGAAATCTTTGCATTTGCATACACATACCATGCATCATATCCGCATTTGTCTTGCTTTTTGAGTGTTCTCCAGGGATCTTATGTTGTTTCTTGGTCTTCATTCAGTTCTCCTGTCAAGCTGACTCACCGATTTGATACTCGAGCTAATCGGAAGAAGGTGATGGAAACCCCACAACAAGAGAATCACGAGCTGCGTGAAGAGGTTACATTTCTGAGGGAAAGCTTGGAAAGAGTTTCTACCATGATGGAAAGCTTGGTGGCTGCTCAAAATCATCCACCTCCTCCTAATTCTCCTGTTCAGAATACCGTTATCTCCGAGATTGTTACCGCATCAATCCCTGTTGAAACTGTCATTTCTCCTTGCTATCGTATGCCTGCTAGCACACCTTGGGGCATGCCGGGTGATTTTATTCCTACTGGTTATCGTCCTCCTCCTCCTGAGACTGCTGCAGTTAATACTCTCCCACCAGTGTGGAATACTCTTCCTCCAGTTGTGACTACTGCACCGCCTGTGGTGCACACTATTCCGCACCATGATGAAATGATTTACCATGCTGAGCCCAATGAAGGCGTTGGAGTGGCTGAAAGACTTGATGATTTCCAGGGATGCTTTGTTGAGATATAGAGGGAGATGAGAGCCTTGAAGCATAAGGATTTGTTCGGAAAAGATGCTTATGATCTTTGTCTGGTCCCTAATGTTAAAGTTCCTTACAAGTTCAAGTTGCCTGAGTTTGAGAAGTATAAAGGCAACACTTGTTCGTTGAGTCATCTAACTATGTATGCTAGAAAGATGTATGTTCAGACTGACAATGATAAGCTGCTGATTCACTATTTCCAGGATAGTTTGACCGGTGCACCCATGAGGTGGTATATGAGTATGGATAATAGCCAAATCAAGACTTTCAATGATTTGGGAGAAGCTTTTGTGAGGCAGTACAAGTATAACGTTGATATGGCACCAGATAGAGATCAACTCCGTACTATGTCTCAGAAGGACAAAGAGACTTTTAAAGAATATGCGCAGAGATGGCGCGAGCTGGCAGCTCAGATTGTTCCTCCGCTGGAAGAGAAAGAAATGACGAAGATCTTCTTGAAGACTTTAGGTTCTTTTTACTATGAGAGGATGATAGCAAGTGCTCCTTCTGATTTCACTGAAATGGTGAGTATGGGGATGCGTTTAGAAGAAGGTGTCCGTGAGGGACAGTTAAGTTAAGAGAATAGTAATGGCTCAAGCTCTAGAAGGTTCAACTTTGGAAAAAAGAAAGAAGGCGAGACTAATGCTGTGTCTCGTGAAAGTTATAGAAGACCTCATGGTCGTGGGAATTTCCATTCGCAACATGTAGCTTATGTAACTCCGATGATTAATGTGGCTCCAACTGCGCCAGCAGTTCCAAAGTACCAACCTCGTTATCAGCAACCTTCTGTGCAACAATGTGGTAATCAACAAGTTCGGGCTAAGCCAAGTTTTGATCCTATTCCGATGTCGTATGCGGACTTGCTTCCATCTTTGATTGCAAAGAATCTTGTGCAAACACGTCCTCCACCTCCAGTTCCAGAGACTATTCCATGGTGGTATAAGCCAGAGGCTCGCTGTGCTTTTCATCAAGGTGCCCCGGGGCACGATGTTGAGAATTGTTATCCATTGAAGTTTGAAGTACAGAAATTGATGAGGAATAATGTTCTGTATTTCAATGATGTTAATCCAAATGTGTAGAAAAATCCGCTGCCGAAGCATGGTAATGCGTCTGTGAATATGGTTGATGGTTGTCCTGGTTTGTTCAAGATCTATGAGGTCTGTCATATTCCAAGGTCTTTGGTTGAGATGCATGCTTTCTTAAGTGAATATCACGATATTGATCACGATTATGCTGGATGTTGTATCTGCTCGGTGAATCCTCGTGGTTGCGTGATTGTTAAGAGAGACATTCAAAAGATGATGGATGATAAGTTGATCGAAGTGACATCAAAAAGAGATGAGTATGAAAATGAAGTGAATGTTATTATGCCTCAGTTCAATCTTCCTGAGAGGGTTGTCCCTGAGAGGGTGGTTATTTCTTTTGATAGCCGTAAAAATGCTGTTACTCCATTGGTGATTAATTTGCCTGGTCCAGTGCCATATGAGTCTGATAAAGCTGTTCCGTACAGGTATAATGCTACGATGATAGAAAATGGTAGGGAAGTTCCTATTCCTACTCCAAATTCTGTAGTTAGCATTGCTGATGTGACAAAGGTCACTCGAAGTGGTAGAGTGTATGCTTCAGATCCTCCGAAGAGAGTTGAAGATACAAGTGCAAGTAAACAGATTATGGATGCTGTGGCCCAATCAGGTCAACCTGGTGATAGTGAAGATGAGGTGTTAAAATTGATAAAGAAAAGTGAGTACAACGTTACTGAGCAGTTGTTGCATACTCCGTCGAAGATATCAGTTTTATCACTCTTGATGTGCTCTGAGGCATAGGCAGTCTTTGCAGAAGATTCTTGATCAAGCTTATGTTGACCATGATGTGACTGTTGATCAGTTTGATAGTATTGTGGCTAATATCACATCGTGCAACAATTTAAGTTTTTGTGATGATGATTTGCCTGAAGAAGGAAAGAATCATAACTTGGCTCTGCATATTTCAGTGAACTGTCAGGAAGATGCTATGTCTAAAGTGATAGTTGATACTGGATCTTCTCTGAACGTAATGTCGAAGTCGACTTTGTCAAAGCTTGCGTATCAAGGTGCTCCCATGAGGCATAGTGGGATTATTGTGAAAGCGTTTGATGGGTCGAAGAAGACAGTGATTGGTGAAGTGGATCTTCCCATTCTTATTGGACCATTTATATTCAAGATTACTTTTCAAGTAATGGATATACGTCCCGCTTACAGTTGTCTCCTCGGAAGACCCTGGATCCATGAGGCAGGAGCTGTGACATCCACTCTTCATCAGAAGTTGAAGTTTGTGAGAGAGGGGAAATTGGTGACCATTGGCGGTGAAAGGGTGATGCTTGTGAGCAATTTGTCTTCTTTCTCCTATATTGATGCTGAAGAAGAGGTGGGAACATCGTTTCAAGCTCTTTTTGTTGTGGATAATGTTGTTAAGAAGAATGCCATGCCCATGTCTTCTTTCCAGGATGCTCTGCGCGTTCTTGAAACTGGTCAGTCTGATGGTTGGGGACGAGTTATTGATGCTGTCGACAACAAGGAAGGATTTGGTATCGGCTTTGCACCAGGTGCGGTTCTCAAAGACCCAAAGACTATTCAGGAAGGTTTCCGAAGTGCTGGATTTATTAACGATCATTCCACTGCTGCCATCATTGAAGATGATGAAGATGAAGAAATGCCTGACTTTGTTACGCATGGAAAGATTTGAAAGAACTGGATTGCTGTTGATGTTCCTTTTATTGTTCATGCTTCAAAGTAATTTGTTTTATTTTCTTTCAAAAATCCTTCCACTCTGCCCAAGGTGAAAGTGATGTTTGTCGGGCTTTGTTTCAAATTTTATCATCATCAATAAAATGTTATTTTTTTATTTCCATATATGTTTTTTTTCCTTTTTGCTTTATTCTGAAAAAACGGTAACATAAAAAACCCAAAATAATAATAATTGTTTATCTGCATAATGTTTGCACTTTTGTTCATACTCTAAAATAAAAATAAAATCATTGTGCATATTGATTGATAAACCCATTGAAAACAATGATCCTATGCCCTCTCCCAACTTTGAATTCCCTGTGTTTGAAGCTGAGGAAGAGGATGTTGAAGAGATTCCTGATGAGATTTCTCGGTTGCTTGAGCACGAGGAGAAGGTTATTCAACCTCATGGAAAGTCTATAGAGATGGTCAACTTGGGTTCTGAAGATGATAAGAAAGAAGTCAAAGTTGGAGTATTGCTTGGTCCTGATGTTAAGAAGAGGATTGTAGAGCTTCTCAGAGAGTATGTTGATGTATTTGCTTGGTCTTATCAAGACATGCCAGGTCTTGATTCTGATATTGTGGAGCATAGATTGCCGTTGAAGCCTGAATGTCCATCTGTAAAGTAGAAGTTGAGAAGAACTCATCCCGACATGGTAGTAAAGATCAAAAAGGAGGTTCAAAAGCAGATTGATGCAGGTTTTCTTGTGACGTCAACTTATCTTGAATGGGTGGCCAATATCGTTCCTGTTCCGAAGAAAGACGGAAAAGTCCGAATGTGCGTTGATTACAGAGATCTGAACAAAGCCAGTCCAAAAGATGATTTTCCATTACCACACATTGATATGTTGGTAGATAATACATTTAAGTTTGATGTGTTCTCCTTTATAGACGGATTTTCCGGTTATAATCAAATAAAGATGGCACCCGAGGACATGGAAAAGACCACATTTATTACACCATGGGGAACATTCTGCTACAGAGTGATGCCCTTTGGATTGAAGAATGATGGTGCGACGTACCAAAGAGCTATGACCACACTTTTTCATGATATGATGCACAAAGAAATCGAGGTATATGTTGATGATATGATCGCCAAAAGTCGAAGACTGAAAAGGATCATGTTGAACATTTGCTGAAGTTGTTTCAGAGGTTAAGGAAGTTTAAGCTTCGTCTGAATCCGAATAAGTGCACCTTTGGTGTACGTTCTGGAAAGTTGTTAGGTTTCATTGTCAGCCAAAGAGGCATTGAAGTTGATCCTGATAAGGTGAAAGCTATTCAGGAAATGCCTGCTCCAAGAACTGAAAAGCAAGTAAGAGGATTCTTGGGCCGTTTGAATTATATTTTGAGGTTTATCTCTCACATGACTGCCACATGTGCTCCGATTTTCAAGTTGCTTCGGAAAGACAAAGGTTGTGTCTAGACAGATGATTGTCAGAAGGCGTTTGAAAGTATCAAAGAATATCTGCTTGAACCTCCTATCCTGTCTCCTCCGGTGGAAGGTAGACCGATGATCATGTACTTGACTGTGTTGGAAGATTCCATGGGTTGTGTTCTTGGTCAGCAAGATGAATCTGGAAGAAAAGAATATTCAATTTACTACTTGAGTAAGAAATTCACTGATTGTGAGTCTCGGTATTCCATGCTTGAAAAAACTTGTTGTGCCTTAGCTTGGGCTGCAAAGCGTCTTCGCCAGTATATGCTGAATCATACAACCTGGTTAATCTCTAAAATGGATCCAATCAAGTATATCTTTGAAAAGCCTACTTTGACTGGGAGGATTGCTCGTTGGCAAATGTTGTTATCAAAATATGATATCGAGTACCGAGCTCAAAAAGCTATAAAAGGTAGTATCTTGGTTGACCATTTGGCACATCAACTGATTGATGATTACCAACCTATCAAGTTTTATTTTCCAGATGAGGATGTGATGTACTTGAAAGTGAAAGATTGTGATGAACCTTTGATTGAGGAAGGGCCAGAGCCTGGATCTCGATGGGGTTTAGTTTTTGATGGTGCTGTGAATGCACGCGGAAGAGGAATTGGGGCAATGATCATTACTCCCCATGGTTCACATATTCCTTTTGCCGCGAGGTTGACTTTTCCTTGTACCAATAATGAAGCTGAGTATGAAGCCTACATTATGGGTCTTGAGGAAGCTATTGATCTGAGGATTAAGCATCTTGATGTGTATGGAGATTCCGCCTTGGTAATCAATCAGATCTAGGGTACGTGGGTAACTCATCAACCCCACTTGATCCCTTATAGAGATTATGCCAGGAAGACATCAACTTTCTTCATTAAAGTTGAGTTTCATTATGTTCCTCGTGATGAGAATCAGATGGAAGATGCTTTAGCAACTATAGCTTCTATGATAAAGGTGCACCAGTGGAATGATGTTCCCATGATCAGTGTGATGCGACTTGAAAGACCAACTCATGTGTTTACAGTTGAAGAGGTCCATGATGACAAGCCTTGGTATCATGATATTAAATGTTTTCTCCAGAGTCAGGAATACCCACTTGGGGCATCCGATAAAGATAAGAGGACTTTGAGGAGATTGGCAGGCAATTTCTTCTTGAATGGAAATGTGCTTTATAAGAGAAATTTTGACATGGTCTTGCTCAGATGCGTGGATAGACACGAAGCAGACATGTTAATGAAAGAAATTCATGAAGGATCTTTTGGCACTCATGCTAATGGGCATGCAATGGCTAAAAAGATGTTGAGAGCAGGTTACTATTGGCTGACAATGGAATCTGATTGTTGCAAGTATGTGAAAAAGTGCCATAAGTGTCAAGTGTATGCGGATAAAATTCACGTGCCACCAGCATATCTCAATGTGGTTTCTTCCCCATGGCCTTTCTCTATGTGGGGAATTGATATGATTGGCATGATTGAACCCAAGGCTTCGAATGGACATCATTTTATTCTTGTAGCAATTGACTACTTCACAAGTGGGTGGAAGCAGCATCGTATGTTAATGTGACCAAGCAAGTCGTGGTTCGGTTTATCAAGAATAACATTATCTGCAGATATGGTGTTCCGAATAGAATCATTACTGATAATGGTTCGAACTTGAATAATAAGATGATGAAAGAGCTTTGTGAAGAATTCAAATTCAACACCATAATTCCCCTCCTTATAGACCGAAGATGAATGGGGCTGTTGAAGCTGCGAATAAGAACATTAAGAAGATCATTCAGAAGATGGTTGTGACATACAAGGACTGGCATGAGATGCTCCCTTTTTCTTTGCATGGGTATCGTACATCTGTCCGCACTTCAACAGGGGCAACCCCTTTCTCACTTATTTATGGTACAGAAGCAGTGCTCCCCATCGAAGTTGAGATCCCATCAATGAGAGTTCTGATGGAAGCCAAGTTGACTGAGGCTGAATGGTTTCAGAGTAGATTTGATCAGTTGAATTTGATTGAGGAAAATAGAATAACAGCTTTGTGTCATGGTCGGTTGTACCAGCAAAGAATGAAGAAAGCTTTTGACAAGAAGGTCAAACCTCGTGTATTCAGAGAAGGCGACCTCGTGCTCAAAAAGATTCAGTCTTTCCTTAAAGATTCTCGGGGCAAGTGGACTCCGAACTATGATGGCCCATATGTTGTCAAGAAAGCCTTCTCTGACGGTTCATTAATTCTTGCAACTATGGATGGTGAGGAGATCACTCGCCCTGTGAATGCGGATGCAGTCAAGAAATACTTCGCCTAAAAAAATAAAAGAACAACTCGCTAAGTTGAAAACCCGAAAAGGCGGCTTAGGCAAAAATGAGCGTCTCGGTGGATTGAAAACCCGAAAGGGTGGTCCAGGCAAAAATTAGAGACAAAAACAGAAATAATTATCCCGGTAGATTGAAAACCCGAAAGGGCAATCTAGGCAAAAGTTAGGGATCATGGCAAGTAACTGCGTCGACAGACTGGATCACTTGTAGCAACCGAGGATTTCAGATTCTATCCCTCAGAAGAATTTCCCATCAAAGATTCTTATTCACTCATCCTTGACTAAAGTTTCGGACACAATGGAGTTCAAAGTTGATAGGTAGAATAAGTGATCATTGTATTTCAATGTAGCCCTTTTCCATGTACTTACCATTTTTCAAACTTGTAATGATCCATGGAGTCATGCCATTTGCTGACTACCATTCTATCAATGAATTTGAGCTTTTATCCAATTGTTTGCAATTATTTATATTGTTTCTGTTTACAAAATTTCAATTTATTGTTGGTGATGATTTTTGAAACAAATTTAATAAATTTAATCTTTGAAGATTATAAAAACATTTTTCTTTTGATATGTGAATAAAGAAAGGATATCAATAGCAATTCCAAGGATGGTAAAGTCTGGATGTGTGTAACTTGTCTCTCCCAAAGCAGGGTTTGATTTGGTTGTGTCCATGCGAAGTTCCTGGATAGTCTTGACAAGTTGATGTTAATGATGTTGAACGGAGGCGATTGTTTTGAGTTCCCATGTTTTCTCCAGAAGATTTGTTGGAAAGGATGTTCTTAAGAATCCCTAACTGAGTTTTGATCTTTCCCTCAGCAAGTTATCTTTAACTTAAGAAGCATTGGGAATCCCCAGCTGAGCTCTTGTTCCTATGTTTGAGTTGTTTGCATCCTTGAATATAGAAGTATTGATATAGCAGTCAGTTTAGAGGTTTTTTTTTACCTGATGGTAGGTCTTGATTTAAAATCCCTCGTAACTGCGTTTTGGCTATATTGTTAACTTCTGATATCCCCATATGGATCCTCAGTAGGTCTGCATGTGTTGGTTTCCAGCAAATTCCTATGTGATTTTTCAGCAGGTCTTGCACTCTATCCCCAAGTGGAGCAGGAGTGGTATGACAGTTATTCCTCGCAAAGTTTGATTTTATCAAGAATACTTCCATCCTCAGCAGATTATTACCTTTCCTCAGCAGGATGATATCCCTAGCAGATGCTGTCTCATCATGATTTAAGCCTTGTAATAGGATTTTATTCCCTTGATGGCTTATGATATTCCCCTGCAGTATTTCAAGTTGAATCTCCAGCATGATTCCCTGCATTTGTTGCCTTGGGATTAGCCGAGTATCTGGTTGTTGTGGTGTTCATGTCACCCGTTTCTTATCTTTATGTCTGTTTTGTCAGCATATTCATAAGCATATTCATACGCATAAGTGATGCGAGTTTTTCACAAGTGTACGAACACGTCAGAGTAATATAAAAGATTGTCGAATCCACAGAGACCAAGTGTCAATCTATCGTACCTGTTGTTATGGTGTGTATCTAAGGCAACTAAATATATGGGTTTTAAGAAGGGTGCAATGGTAAATAAAATAATAATTTTAAACAATAAACAAAGACATGCTCGAATGTAATTCACGTAATCAATGGATAATCCAGTACTTGTTAATGGAACTACTTATGGGCAATGTTTTCTCCTTTGAAAAGAACTAATTTAACAGGAACTGTCGCTTTCGCGTATTCAGAACCGAGTTGTACTCTCTAATCAACCCCTCCTATTGTCACGGATAAAAAGGTGCGTACTGCGTTAGAGTAGTAAACCTATTTTTAAGAAATATAGTAACTTAACCAAGTTGAAAAGTACTTTAACCTGGATTTCTTAGCAAAAAGAGGTTCTCACGAACCAGACTCTAAACTTCATAACGCGTCCGAAAATCGTTTTAAAATCTCTTTTCTTTTTAATCTAAAAACTCCTAATGAACTAGACAAAGTGCTTTTGGCTGTTTTTGAAGTAGTTAAAAACAATTACTTAAATTGAAAGATAAAATAGCCCTTAAGTGTTTCCGCGAACAATTGTACAGATTACTTGTTTAATTACGATCCTTACATTCTAACCTTTATAGAGTTAGTTAGACATGATAATGTAAAAGTTCTTTTTATAATTTTTCATAAAAGTAATTTAGTGCGAGTGCGGAAAGTAAATAAAAGTAGTGCGAGTGCAGAAAGTAAATAAAAGTAGTGCGAGTGCGTGAAATAAAGTAATGTAGTGCTAGTGCGGAAAATAAACGAAAGTAAAGCGAGTGCAGGAAATAAATAAAATAAAGTGCGAGTGCGGATAATAAATGAAAGTAAAGCAGTGCGAGAAATAAATAAAAGTAAAGCAATGCGGAAAGATAAAGTACAAACTGGAATTAAAATGGCGGTAGGATTAACTTCCTCCAGAGTGCTCCAAAATTCGATCACACAGACAGATTACAGACTCGATTGCAGAAACACCCTGATATGGAATGGCAACTGCTTTAAAACTGATATATGCCTAAATAAATCTAAGTTTGGATGAAGAAAAACGAAAATCTAAAGTCCTATTTATAGGAAAACTGAATGCAGGAAAAGACCAGGATGCCCCCTCCACTAAATAGTGGAGGGAACTGCTTTTTGCCTTGTGGCGCCCGCCACAGGCCTATGGCGCCCGCCATGGTGCTAACAGGGAATGGAAGAGTGGGGATCGTGGGTCTTGGCAGTTGTGGAGTGGTCTTGAGACGTGGCCACGTCATGGCTGACCCCATGGCGCCCGCCACGGTGGGTGTCGTAAGTGTAAAACGCTGAATTTCTAGGTTTTCGTCCGTTTCCACTCCTTTTTCGCTCCTTTTCTCGATTCAAGCCCCGATTACATAAAAAACCTGAAAACAAAGAAAAACAAAGTAATAACATAACAAAATAACAATAAAAGCTAAGAATGCATGCGAAATCGGAGTCAGAAATACGGTAAATTTTAGTGTGATCAAATTCTCCCACACTTAGACCTTTGCTTGTCCTCAAGCAAACATTGAAGCTCAAGAAAAAATGGTGTCAACACGTGTCTTCGGGCTAAAGGGCTTCTAAGTTCAAGTCAGGATGTAGTGACAGGTACTAACTAAGTGAACCAAAGGTACCATAGTAATACAAATACAAACTTCAATCCTATATTAACCATTCCATGTCATCCCACAATACCTAGGCCTATCTTTTCATCTTTTTGTGTCCTTTTCATTCAGGCGCAATCACATTAAGCCCGTTATCCGTACATGCTTCATAGTAGAGTGACCGGTTAGTGATTCTGATTCATAACATAAGGTTTCTGGCACATAAGCATGTGTAAACCTGTTTTATTTGACCCAATTGTAGTTGCGGGGGATCAGATCGTAATCCGCCCTACCAAGTTCAGTGACAGATACCTCTGAACCAACTAACAATAGGTGACTTGCAATTTTTTTTCTTTTTGTGGCAAAAAATTTTTTCTTCTCTTTTTTCGGTTTAAATGACTTTGTGAGGGTCACCTATCCCAGAGTTTTCCTTATTTTTCTTTCCTTTTTTATTAGCACTGGATCATTCACTTATGTTCATCAGCCCCCTACGTAGAGCATGCTTAGGCCGGAGCTGACTGCTAGGATAAACTACTTAGGACAATTTTTTGAATGATAATAAAGGCCATGGTGGTGGGGTTTAGGAGTGATTCCTATATTCAAGAGGTCTATGGTGCTAAAATGGTGCTGATGTTTCAAAAAGTTGACCTAAGTCACCACATCCTAATCTAAACCTGTCTCAAAGCCCAAAAAACATGTGAAACAACATTGTTTTCTTTTTTTAAAATTTTTCTGGTAAGGCTAAGGAAATGGGAAAAAATGAAGATGTACTAAAAATACACTATACTGGTGACTCGTCAGACTCATGCATTATCTAAGAAAATTAAACTAAATAACTTACTGAAAAGGGAAATAACTGAAAGGAAATAATTAACTAAAAAGGGAAATGACAGAAAGTAATAAAATCCCCTCCCACACTTAAATCGAACATTGTCCCCAATGTTTCGAAATAAGATAAGGAGGGTAACCTGAAAAAGACTATTGAGGAGGAGCACTGGTGCCCTCGCCGTCCTGCTGTGATGGTCTGGAACGACGGGATCTACTACGATGCTAGTCTCTCCGGTCGAGTCGTGCTGATAAGGCAGCCTGAGCACCCCGGACCTCTCGAAGGTTACCTAAGATGGAACCCTGAGTGGCCTCCACAAGCTGGTAGTGCCGGCGGTTGAACTCTCTCTGACGGTCCTGCTCTAATGAGATATCGTTCAAGGTACGGCAAACGTTGCTGTAAGCACGATCTGAAACCAATCGCGATTGTTGCATGAAGCTCATGTTGTCCGTCAGTTGTTGTGAAATAGTAGAGAGAAGGCCGTATCACCTTTCCTCTCTAGCTGTCATATCACGCCACATCTCCTCGGTGACATAGAATCCAGGAGTAGCACCTGCAACAGGGTTAGAGCAAGATGGTGCGGTGTGTGACTGTGAAGGACGATGGGGGGACATGTGAGGCATGGGAGACTGCTCTCTCCGATCATACTCTTCATCAGTGTCATGTGCCTCCCCATCAGGAATATTAGGAGGAAGTGGACCCAAAACAGGTGGAGCATTCAGATCATAGGTCCAGTTCCTTTCATTACATACATCAGTACGTCTACTGCAAGGTAAAGCAACAAATGAGATAGCTACCCCATGAAACATCAACTCATAACCACCTTCTCTACTCGTTCGGCACAATTTCATGTCTTTCAGAAATTTTAAATTAATTGTGCGAGGAGGTAGTGGTTCAAGTGTAGCTATCTCATCGTTCAGGCCAAGAGCCCGAGCAATATACGTAACAAGCCCTCCAAAAACAATCGGTCCTGTTTT
Organism: Lathyrus aphaca; assembly: GCA_963966055.1. Taxonomy (NCBI): domain Eukaryota; kingdom Viridiplantae; phylum Streptophyta; class Magnoliopsida; order Fabales; family Fabaceae; genus Lathyrus; species Lathyrus aphaca. The sequence goes on along the minus strand of OZ014521.1, from coordinate 112,439,474 downwards.
ATTAGTAAGTAAAGCCATGTGTGCAAGCATAAACGGGACCGGATTGATATGGGTACTAGTGAGGCATCCTTGCAAAAATAGGAGTTCTCTAGCATTTACCTTGTTTGGACTCTCCCGGCCAAAAATAGTACATGCCAAAAGATATCTGAAAACTCTTATGGTCGGGTTATGAATGGTCGACGCAAGTATTCCTTCAAAAGAATTTATTGAAGTACTTGAAAGCCTTTGCCAGAAGGAAAATACCTCGGCCGACCATTCCGCATCCAAAGGTGCCTCACAAATCGCACCTTCCCTATGAGGGATTCCTAACAAGCCTGCTAGCTCGTTGGTACTGAATTCATATTCAATTCCAAACAGTCTAAAAATAACAGTACCGATTGTGCTAGCAGTGTTAGGACTGATAGTGTATATCAATGAACTTAAAAACTCAACTGTCAGCCTCTCATAGGTAGGTTCCTGATTAACGAAAATATTATGCAAGCCTAAAAAATCTAATAAATTAAAAACACTATGATAAATACCCAAAGCATACAGACAGTTATCATCGACGTACCTAGTCGAGAGAATTTCTCGACTCTGAAGCCTCTGAATAATTTTCCTTTGCCTATCACCCGGTCTTCCATCACGAAGAAGAAATCCATTGAACTTCATTGTTGATTGCTCCTTAGGAAGTGAAAAATGGTAGAAAATGGTTTATGAGAGAAATGATAAAGTTTTGATTTTTATGGTTTGTGGTGGATGAAAATGAAAATGGATTTTGGATAGGTTTTATGGATGGTGGGTATTTTGGAAATGGGGGAGCTTTAATGGGGTTCAAGGAGGTTTTTGAAAGTTGCAAAAATGGGTTTTTGGAGAAGGAAGGTATGAAAATGGTGAAAATGGATATTCAGCCCCGAAATAGAGGAGAACGCCATGGCGCCCGCCACAAGGCTAAATCCTGATGGGCCTTGGATTTTTTTAAATCCTCCTTTGGGCCCTCTTTGCACCTTCGGTCTTCGGGGGGTCTGGATAGTGTTTTCTTCTCTTTTCCAAGGCATGAGGCTTGCATATTTTTTTATGAAGACAAAAATGAAAATATTTTTGTCTTATATTTTTTTTCTTGCTTGACAAAAAAATAAAATAATTAAAAATCAAAAAAGAAAAGAGAAAAATCGACATTAGTGCATGAAATAATATGTATATATAAGATAAATTCAAAGTACATGAGAAAAAGAAAATATAATAGATGCAATAATGTAAGATATGTCTAGAGATGCGAGAAATAAAATAAAGCATGAAAAAAAAGAAAATTAAATACTTGGGTAATATCGTCAGTGTAAAATGAATCATGTGGTAGGCTTCTCCTCCTGGTTTGATCCACGAATCTCAGCTATCTCCCTCTGAAGCTCTTCAATCTCCTGATATAGAGCATCGACCTCTGAGGCATGAGTGAGATCAGAAACCTGAATTTGTAATACCAAGTCCGCTACTTCCTGCTTAAGCAGGGCAGTCTCCTTACGGAGCTCATAAATCTGGGTTTGTAGATCAGGCGGCTGCAGAGACATATTGTTAGACATAACAGTGATTCGGGGAGTAAGAGGTGTAAGAGTGTACTCAGCGGCGGGAGGTGATTTCGGCTCTTCGACAGTCTCTCCATAACCCTCTAGAGCATAACTCCAATTGGCAGGATCATGGACACTGGTCATCAGCGGGTCTGGTAATGTAAAGTAGTGTATCACTTCTCCGTTGATCAGTAATCTAAACATGTTGGGCTCAAAAGAGGCCCTCCTCATCAGTCCTCTGTCAAGACAAAAGTCAACATCCAGGGTGGTGTAGCAGCAGAAGGTCCTGAGGTGCAATAATTTGCGAGACAAACCCAATGCAGTAGCTATCTGTGTAACAATCCCACCGACATGTATGATGCCTACAGATGATCTGGCAACACTAGCAAGGCCCTTCAGCAGAAAATTGCCACAAGCAACAGGGCGAGACTGAGTCGCACAAAATAGTAGGAAAATCTCCTCTTCACTTAGCAGGGTCTCCGTATCTGGCAAACCTAGGAAAGAATGCGCTAGAATCATCTGGAAGTACCTTAACGCAGGGTTGTGGATTACCTGAGAAAACTGAGTGGAAGGATCTTGGCTTCCTCCACCTGATATTTTAGTCCAAAACTTTTCCACTTCTTTGCTCATAAAATACCCCATCGGTGTCTCTGGAATAGCATCAGGAGTAGTCTGAAAACCTAGTAAATCACCAAACTCTTTGTGAGAGAAGGAGTAGTCAATCCCGAACAACCTGAAAACAGCGTGTCCATCGGGTCCAGCCCAAGGGTCATGATGAAACGAGCTGAGGAACTCAAGAGTCAAGTTCCTGTAAGTGTTGTTCCTATCGTCAAACTGGTCCCACTGGAGTTGATGGCATAAGAATCTGACGCTTGGCTCTATCCCCAAGGCATCCATGCAGTCATGGTCAGGGTACCTGATAGGAGCCATAGGGCGTCTCATGTGGACATAGTAACGCTCTCTCTGTGCGTCGTCTCTAAAGGCCACGTGCATGTCATCGGGGTTCTGCATTCTGTACAAGGTTAGCAAACAAGTCCTGAAAGCACATAAGACATTCAATCGTTAGTCCTGACATAATAATAAAATAAACAAATTAAAATAAAGAAAATAAATAAATAAATAAAAAGTACGTAAATAAGAAAACCATGGGTTGCCTCCCATGCAGCGCTTGTTTAACGTCATTAGCTCGACGACCGATTTTTATACATCATTGGAAGGATATGGTGGATCACTCAGAGTATGGCATGTGTATGTTGTTGGGATTTCACCTCCTTCGTAGGGCTTCAACCTTTGTCCATTGACGATGAACGGTTTACATGTTTGGTTCTTGATTTCAATAGCACCGGATCTTAGGATCTTAGATACTTCGAAAGGGCCAGTCCATCTCGAACGAAGCTTTCCGGGAAAAAGTCGTAACCTAGAATCGAACAAGAGAACAGGATCGCCTATTTTGAAGTCTCTTCTTATGATTCTTTTGTCATGCCAAGCTTTTGTTCTTTCTTTGTATATGATGGCATTTTCGTAGGCGGATTGTCTGAGCTCTTCTAATTTGCGGATATCAAGGATACGTTTTTCACCAGCAGTCAAGTAATCCAAATTCAAAGTTTTGATGGCCCAATAGGCCTTATGCTCCAATTCAAAAGGTAAGTGACATGATTTTCCATAGACCAGTTGATAAGGGGTTGTTCCTATAGGGTTTTTGAAAGCGGTTTTATAGGCCCATAATGCTTCTTGAAGTTTCTGCGACCAGTCTTTTCTCGATATAGAGACAGTCTTCTCAAGAATTTGTTTGATCTCCCTATTAGATACTTCCACTTGTCCATTGGTTTGTGGGTGGTATGGTGTTGCTACTCTATGCTTAACTCCATACTTGCTTAAACATTTATCAAATATTCTCGATATGAAGTGTGATCCTCCATCACTTATGACTAAACGGGGTGTTCCAAACCTGGGAAATATATAGTTTTTGAATAATTTGATGACTACTCTGGTGTCGTTCGTGGATGCGGCGATAGCTTCAATCCATTTAGACACGTAGTCAACAGCTACTAAGATGTATTGATTTCCAAAAGATGGTGGGAACGGTCCCATAAAGTCTATACCCCATACGTCGAAGAGTTCTACTTCTTGGATATTTCTCAGAGGCATTTCATTACGTCTTGAAATATTTCCTGTGCGTTGGCATCTGTCATACTTGACAATGAAAGCATGGACATCACGCCACATAGTAGGCCAGAATAGGCCAGCTTGAAGAATCTTGGCGTAGGTCTTGGATGTGCTCGCATGTCCACCATAGGGTGCAGAGTGACAATGCTCAATTATATTATTTACCTCTTCTTCTGGAACACAACGGCGGAAAATGCCATATTTACCTCTCTTGAAAAGAAATGGTTCGTCCCAATAGAAGTTTCTCACATCACTGTAGAACTTCTTCTTCCGGTGGTAGTTTAGATCAGGGGGTATGATGTCAGCGGCTAGGTAATTAACAAAGTCTGCATACCAAGGTACATTACTTATAGCCAAGGATTTATGAGAATACTTATGTAGGTCTGGGTTATCATCTTCAATAGTTTCTAGTTGGGCTATCAGTCTATCATAGGCAAAATCGTCATTTATGGGTACTGAGTCAGGTTTCAGGTATTCTAGCCTAGATAGGTGATCAGCTACCACATTATCAGTGCCTTTCTTATCACAGATATCTAAATCAAACTCTTGCAGTAATAGAATCCATCGAAGTAACCTAGGTTTGGCATCCTTTTTACTTAGTAAGTAACGAATGACAGCATGGTCGGTGTAAACTATAATTTTGGCTCCTACTAGATAAGATCTAAATTTGTCTATGGCAAAAACTATAACTAGGAGCTCTTTTTCGGTTGTTGCGTAGTTGAGCTGTGCAGTGTCTAGGGTTTTACGGGCATAATAAATTACGTGTAACTTTTTGTCTTTTCTCTAACCTAGAACGGCTCCAACAGCATAATCACTGGCGTCACACATTATCTCAAACGGTTCTGACCAATCAGGGGGTTTCATTATAGGTGCTGAAATCAGAGCTTGCTTCAGAAGATTAAATGCTTCAGTAAATTTTTCATCGAAGATGAATTCAGCATCTTTCATTAAAAGACCAGTTAAGGGCTTTGTTATTTTGGAGAAATCCTTGATTAAACGTCGGTAAAATCCGGCATGTCCAAGAAAACTTCTTATCTCCCTGATAGTCTTCGGCGGTTTTAGATTCTCTATGACTTCTATTTTAGCTTTATCTACCTCTATACCTTTTTCGGAAACTATATGTCCTAAAACAATCCCTTCGGTGACCATGAAATGATATTTTTCCTAATTTAGCACAAGGTTTACCTCCACACATCTCTCCAGGATTTTCTCAAGGTTGATAAGACAATTTTGGAAATCTGATCTACAAACTGAGAAATCGTCCATAAATACTTCCATGATTCCATCTAAATAGTCGGCAAAGATAGACATCATGCAGCGTTGGAAAGTGGCAGGAGCATTACAGAGTCCAAAAGGCATTCTTCTATAGGCAAAAGTTCCAAATGGGCATGTAAAGGTAGTTTTTTCTTGATCTTCGGGGTGAATAGGTATTTGGAAGAATCCTGAATATCCATCTAGGTAACAAAAGTAAGAGTGTCTGGCTAGGCGCTCCAACATTTGGTCTATGAATGGTAATGGGAAATGGTCCTTCCTAGTTGCTTTATTTAATTTTCTATAATCTATGCACATACGCCAACCTCCATCGGTTCTTTTTGCTACAGGTTCGCCCTTCTCGTTTTGCACGACTGTGATGCCTCCCTTTTTAGGTACTACATGCACAGGACTCATCCATTTACTGTCCGAGATCTGATATATTATACCTGCCTCTAGTAACTTAAGAAATTCAGTCTTAACTACAGTACTCATTATAGGATTTATTCTTCGTTGGTGTTCTCTGGAGGGTTTTGAATCTTCTTCAAGCAAAATCCGATGCATGCATACGGATGGGCTTATTCCTTTTAGATCTAAGATCTTATATCCTAAGGTTGAGGGGTACCTTCGTAAAACATCTAACAATTGGTTGGTTTCTTCTTGGTTTAAGGTAGCACTGACTATAACTGGACGGTTCATTTCTTCATCGAGAAATTCATATCTCAGGTTTTTAGGCAGTTCCTTAAGTTTTACGGTCGGTTTCATAGGGCAAGGCATAGGATCTGGGGTAAGAGATAAAAATTCGTGAAGGTTATCATCAATGTAGGATCTTTTATAATTGTCATCTTCCAAAATAAGGGTTGATGGCAATTTTATAGATTCAGTTTCTTCTTCTTGTTCTAATTCCCTAATGCATTCTTCGATGATATCTAAGGCATAACAAGCATCTCCTATCACAGGTACCATAAGAAATTTTGAAAGTATAAATTCTATCTTCTCGTCACCTACCTCAAAAGTTAGTTTCCCTTTTTTAACATCTATTACGGCTCCAGCAGTCGATAAGAACGGTCTACCTAGGAGGATTGGTATGTCGTCATCTTCTTTAATGTCCATGACAACAAAATCAGTAGGTATAAATAGCTGACCTATCCTAACAGGGACGTCTTCAAGTATGCCTATAGGGTATTTAACGGATCTATCGGCTAATTGAAGTGACATCTTAGTAGATTGTAATTCTCCTAAGTTTAATCTCTCACAAACTGCTAAAGGCATTAAGCTCACACTAGCTCCTAAGTCTAGAAAAGCTTTTTCGATGACCTGATTCCCTAAAACACAAGGAATGGAAAAATTTTCGGGATCTTTATCTTTCTTTGCTAACCTATTTTTGGAAATAAAATTACATTCCACGGGTTTCGGATCTTCAAGTCTACGTTTATTCGTAAGTATGTCTTTGAGAAACTTAGCGTAAGAAGGTATTTGGGTGATGGCTTCTGTAAAGGGGATTTCTACGTGAAGTTTTTCTATAACCTTAACGAATTTTTGATACTGATTATCGATTTGGGTTTTCTTTAATCTTTGAGGGTAAGGTATAGGTGGTTTGTATGGCGGTGGTGGTACATAGGTTTTATTTTTAGGTTCTTCTCTTTTTTCTTGACTTTCCGGGGTTTCAGACTCCTCTGGTTCCTTCTCCTCATTCCTCTCAGAAGTTTCGGGCTCACTTAATCTAGGGTTCAAAGGTTCCTTATAAGCGGTTCCACTTCGTAGAGTAATGGCATTAGCTTGCCCTTTCGGGTTTTGTTGAGGTTGTCCAGGGAACTGTCCTCCAGGTGTAGTCTGTGGGGCTTGGTTTAAAGCTACCTGAGAGATCTGGGTTTCAAGCATCTTATTATGAGTAATGATTTGATCAACCTTGGTTCCTAACTGGGTAATCAGTTCGTTAACATGGACATTTTGGTTCATGAACTCTTTGTTTTGTTGTGTTTGAGCGATGATAAATTTTTTTACAATTTCCTCAAGGCTCGGACTTGGTGGTACAGGTTGCATAGGTTGATTTGTTCTTGGGGCTTGGTTGTTGTCTCGGAGGTGCGGTATTTTGAATAGGGTTATTATTTTTGTAGGAGAAGTTTGGGTGATTCCTCCATCCAGGGTTATATGTGTTTGAAAATGGGTTCCCTTGGGTGTAGTTCACTTGCTCAGTGTTGGTCTCATTCAACAGATTGCATTCGGAGGATTGGTGTCCTTGCATTCCACATATCTCACAATTCGGCGAAACTGCGGCTACAGTATTCGGAGTTGTACACATATGTTCGACTCTAAGGGCCAACGCGTCCATTTTAGCCTGCATCATGTCTATAGAGATTAGCTCATGTATTCCTCCTTGGGCCTCCTTCTTTTCCACCGTCGCTCGTTCTACTCCCCATGATTGATGGTTTTGGGCCATATCCTCGATAAGGGCACTAGCTTCAGGGTAAGGTTTGTTCATTAGTGCGCCACCAGCGGCAACATCCATGGTCATCTTCGTGTTATAATGAAGTCCATTATAGAAGGTTTGAATGATTAACTAATTATCTAAGCCATGATGTGGGCATGCTCTTAATAGTTCTTTATATCTCTCCCAGGCTTCGAACAACGACTCTCCTTGGTGTTGGGTAAATCTGGTTATTAGGTTTCGAAGAAGAGCAGTCTTACTTGGGGGAAAATATCTAGCAAGGAAAACTTTCCTAAGGTCATCCCAAGTTGTTATTGAGTTGGGTCGAAGGGAATCTAACCATGATAGAGCTTTATCTCTGAGGGAAAAGGGAAATAATCTTAAGCGTATCGCCTCAGGAGAAGCTCCATTGGTTTTAAAGGTGTCTTCTAACTGAAGAAAGTTTTTTAAATGTTGGTTCGAGTTATCAGTAGCGAGACCTGCGAATTGTCTCTGTTGCACTAATTGCAGCAGGGATGGTTTAAGTTCAAAATTATTGGCTGGGATAGCGGGGTTTACTATACTGGAACTAGGTTCCTCGTTTGATGGTTGGGCGAAGTCCTTAAGAGGTCTTCGGTTTTGAGCTTCGGCCATAGCTTTCCTATTCTTATGGAAAAACAAACGTGCGCGAGCGTAACGTTCAAGTTCAGCTAGAGGATCTACTAAACTTCCGGCACTGCGAGTCTTTCGCATTGACCGGTGGGTAACAACCTTAGTCTAAACGGTATAACTACAAGGTAATGAAATTTGATGAAATTGGTCCCCGGCAACGGCGCCAAAAACTTGATGCGTGTTTTTCACAAGTGTACGAACACGTCAGAGTAATATAAAAGATTGTTGAATCCACAGAGACCAAGTGTCAATCTATCGTACCTGCTGTTATGGTGTGTATCTAAGGCAACTAAATATAGGAGTTTTAAGAAGGTGCAATGGTAAATAAAATAATAATTTTAAACAATAAACAAAGACAGGCTCGAATGTAATTCACGTAATCAATGGATAATCCAGTACTTGTTAATGGAACTACTTATGGGCAATGTTTTCTCCTTTGAAAAGAACTAATTTAACAGGAACTGTCGCTTTCGCGTATTCATAACCGAGTTGTACTCTCTAATCAACCCCTCCTATTGTCACGGATAAAAAGGTGTGTACTGCGTTAGAGTAGTAAACCTATTTTTAAGAAATATAGTAACTTAACCAAGTTGAAAAGTACTTTAACCTGGATTTCTTAGCAAAAAGAGGTTCTCACGAACCAGACTCTAAACTTCATAACGCGTCCGAAAATCGTTTTAAAATCTCTTTTCTTTTTAATCTAAAAACTCCTAATGAACTAGACAAAGTGCTTTTGGTTGTTTTTGAAGTAGTTAAAAACAATTACTTAAATTGAAAGATAAAATAGCCCTTAAGTGTTTCCGCGAACAATTGTACAGATTACTTGTTTAATTACGATCCTTACATTCTAACCTTTATATAGTTAGTTAGACATGATAATGTAAAAGTTCTTTTTATAATTTTTCATAAAATTAATTTAGTGCGAGTGCGGAAAGTAAATAAAAGTAGTGCGAGTGCGGAAAGTAAATAAAAGTAGTGTGAGTGCGTGAAATAAAGTAATGTAGTGCGAGTGCGGAAAATAAACGAAAGTAAAGCGAGTGCAGGAAATAAATAAAATAAAGTGCGAGTGCGGATAATAAATGAAAGTAAAGCAGTGCGAGAAATAAATAAAAGTAAAGCAATGCAGAAAGATAAAATACGAACTGGAATTAAAATGGCGGCAGGATTAACTTCCTCCAGAGTGCTACAAAACTCGATCACACAGACAGATTACAGACTCGATCACTCGATTGCAGAAACACCCCGATGTGGAATGGCAACTACTTTAAAACTGATATATGCCTAAAGAAATCTAAGTTTGGATGAAGAAAAACGAAAATCTAAAGTCCTATTTATAGGAAAACTAAATGCAGGAAAAGACCAGGATGCCCCCTCCACTAAATAGTGGAGGGAACTGCTTTTTGCCTTGTGGCGCCCGCCACAGGCCTATGGCGCCCGCATGGTGCTAACAGGGAATGGAAGAGTGGGGATCGTGGGTCTTGGCAGTTGTGGAGTGGTCTTGAGACGTGGCCACGTCATGGCTGACCCCATGGCGCCCGCCACGGTGGGTGCCGTAAGTGTAAAACGCTGAATTTCTAGGTTTTCGTCCGTTTCCACTCCTTTTTCGCTCCTTTTCTCGATTCAAGCCCCGATTACATAAAAAACCTGAAAACAAAGAAAAACAAAGTAATAACATAACAAAATAACAATAAAAGCTAAGAATGCATGCGAAATCGGAGTCAGAAATACGGTGAATTTTAGTGTGATCAATAAGCATAGCATCGTTTGCTTGCATGCTTGCATTTATCGTTGTTCCCTGCTCTTTGGTGTGGATTTTCCCCACAGAGTGTGTGTGTTGTCTTCCTCTCAAGTTTAGAGTGTCGACCATTAAGCAGAAAGTGTTAATCCTTTCTAATTCCCCACCGAGCTTGTTTCTCGTGGATGATTTTGATTCAGCTTCCTCCCCAGTTTATTATCTGGATGGAATTTTCCCCAGTTGAGATATTTCCTCCTCGGGATGAGTCTTGTTTGACCGTTTCTCTCCAACTTGTTCTTGGATTGAACTTTGGTCCCCTTTTGTGGGTAATATTTGGAATTAAGCTATCATTGTTTGATAGTGGGCAACATTTTCTCCAGCTTGAGTATATTACTTTGGAATTAAGCTATCAGTAATCGATAATGGGTAATATTACCAATTTGATCAAGTTATTTTACTTGCACTCCTACCCAGTAAACTCGGTAGTCGAGTTTTCTTTCTTCTTACCCAGTAAAAAGGTAATAGAAGTTGTTTCCCTTTGATTGAATTCCTACCCAGTAAATCAGGTAGTTGATCATACTCCTACCCAATAAATCAGGTAGTTGAGAATTTTTCTGCCCAGTAAAAAGGTAGTGGAGTTTATCCCTCTTTATTTTGCTCCTATCCAATAAATCGATAGTCGAGTCTTTTGTTTTCCTACCCAGTAAGCAGGTAGTTGATGATTCTTTTTCAACTCAGTATTTCTCCATTCTTGGATTCGAATACTTTGTTTGGTCGATAGTTCCTGGCAGGGTGTTTACTTTCCCTTGTTGAATCTTATACCTTGATTTTATCATATCGTTTCCCAAGTGGAGTCGGCTATCCAGTGATTTATTTTCCTGGTAAACTCTTTGGTTGTCTGTTGTTGTTTCCCTAGCGGGATTTTCTTCGTTGTCCCCAAGTTTTTGCTTTCCTCTGGTGGTCATATTTTCCCCCCACAGAGATCTTGGGTTGCATATCATATTCATCTCATATCATTGTTCTCTTAGGACAAAAATTGGGTATTCTGTATTTAAGTCTATCCCATCTTGCAGAGACGAAGATGTCAATCTTCATATCTCCGGATTGAAGAAACTTAAATAGGGGCAGCTGTACCACCCTAATTTTTGCCCTAAGATTTCTTTGCATTTCATTCTGCATTTTGGCATACAAACAAGATCGCACTGGTTTCTCAGTTTCTTCTCAGATGAAGGGTCTATGCTTCGCATGGGATCACCATTGTTTTTACTTCTTTATATTTGTTTATATTTACTAACCTCTAACCAAAATACCAAAAATATGTCGCAGTTTGCTTCTTCTTCTCTCTGTGCTGCAGGATTTAAAAGACAGGGCAGTAATTTCAATCCAGATGCGTTTGTTCAGTCACAATTCGGTTCAGGTGGATGTTTGACCTAATCATTGGTCAAACTATCAGAAGATTGTTTCAAACAGCAAATTATTTGTGCCAGTGGTTTATTTCTCAGACAGTGTGTATTCAAAGTTCAAGTTGTCGTGTGTCAATAGTCATCAGATTATCGAGAAATGTTGTGTGTGAAGTTCGTTTTGATCCATCAGTTTACCGGTGATTCATCTGAGGATTTATTTTCCTCAGTATGAATTCGAATTATCGAGGAAAATTTCAGCTGATGTTTGTGGTTTAGGTGACAAAGTTGCGATTCATTCAGTGGTTTAAGTTGTCGTGTTTTATTTTATTTTATTTGTTTTCTTTTCTTTCCCAAAGTCCTCCACGTGAACATCAACAACAGCTTCATCTCAAGCCTTTTCCATCAGCCTTTTCCCAGCTTTCACGCCGTACGTGAACAAAATGCAAGCCAAGACCCCAACCTCACGCGTCATTTTCCAAGCCCAAGTCACGCATACGCCTGCTGCACGTGAAAAACAGCCATCAGCCAGCCACACCAACATCACACTTTTTCAAGCCGCATACCGTAAACAGCCAAAGCCTCAGCTGCACTTCAAGTCAACATCCCGCACGCAGAAAACAATCAGCTTCACGCCGTCCTGCACACACGAACAACAGCAGCTCAAAGCACGAATAACAACACTTAAAACGCGGGACAGAAGCATTCAAAACGCAAATTCCGTGACAACTCCAAAACGCAGCGTCTCACTCCGTCCCAAATCGCAAGCTGCAGCAACATAAACACCTACGAAACGCAACGAATTTCGAGCAAAACGCAGAAAAATTAAAGGTGAAACGCAGATTTTTTTTGAACGCTCAAACTCAACAATAACACGCGGAAAAGCACCCTCCAAAACGCATCCAAAATCAACAAAAAACGCAGCAACCTAACCCTTCCTTCTTCTATAAATTCGGCCTCTCCCTCTCAAATTCGTCAAGCTTAAACAACCTCCCACTACCCTGTCCAAATATCTCTTCAACATTCTCCCAATAATCAAACCTAAGCTTCCGTTTCAATAACCTTCAAAGATTCAATCACACCAAATTTTCTTCAATCCGTAAAATCAATTCTGTTTTCAATTTCAAACCAACACCAAGGTTAGCCATAGATCCGAATCGAGAAGCTTTCAGAAGAAGAGGAAAACACGGCTTGAGAAGAAGAAGAAATTGCGATTTGTGAGAGGAAGTGAAAGAAGTTGCGGCGTGAGCTATTTCGAAGGTGAGAGATGCCGCCATGAATTGTGATGATTATGCTATGCGGATGCGTTTAGGAAAGGAGAAGAAGCTTCATATGCTTCTGTTTTTTTCGTTTTTTTAAATTTAATTGCATTTTCTTTTTCCTGATTTTTTTTTATTCCAATTTGGTTTGGCCCTGCAACCAATTCAATTGCTATCCAGCACCACATTAACCCGCGGATCCCTCCACTCTTCTTTTAACTTTTTTTTTTATTTTTTTATTTAGTTTTGGTTCATTAAACCATTTGTTTTTTTTAAAACTTTATTTGATATAAAATTTAGAAATGAGACTTTAGAAAAGTTTTTTTTAGAAAAAAAGAAATCTATAAATTTTTTTTTAATTGTTTTATTTGTTATGGATTTTAAAATCTATATTTCTTTTCATTTCCTTTTATTATTTTTATTTTTGGTCGATGAAAATCTCTGATTCGTTGATGGTTGAATTTCGAAAATGTTTAATCTTTATTATTTCAAATCTATGGATGAATGATCATTTGGATCATTCTCCATACTTTGGGATCGTAATAGGTTGCATTCGATAATTCGACGAAAATCTCGATTAAGATTAGACCGTTCTTTTTCTTTTTGTGCGACATGTTTTCGGAGAATGATCCACTATATCATTTCTCTAACATGTATTAGTACAAATATTTTCCACCTTAATTGGTGGTGGCCGGCCTCATTTGTAGGGTAATTACTTCATAAATTACTCGGCGATTGCTTAACATAGACCTAAATTTGTCCCGAATTCGGAATGAGATCCACTTGGATCCGGTTGCCTCGATATTTTTGTTATCTTTTGTAGTTGTGTTTGATTAAGTTCATCATACCACTTATATGTAAATATTATAATACTATTAATATACTAATCCATTTAAATTCAATCTCTCGCACCTTATCCTCTTTATTTCCATTTCTCGCTCCTTATCTCTTTATTATGCTATTATCATATTATATCATATATCATATTGTTTATGTTTATATTGTTGCTTGTGATTTTTCTTTTGTCCATTTGGACACAAAACATTAATAAAGGAGTAAACATTAAAAAAGATTGGTGACTTTAATTTCGGACTATGGTTACTATCCTTAGCATTGGAGTTTGGACTTAGATTTTAGGATCTCTCCCTTTGCTCAAGTTGTGATTGATTGAAGACCTTGGCCTCGAATTAACTTCATTTGTCTTTGAAGATGGAATTCCGTTCACATGGAAGAAATGTTCATAATATGGTTTGATCTCTCTTCTCTTAACTTTTTAATTCAAGTATTAGGATAGTCCCTTCATCTCCTCCCACTTCTTAAATTTTCAAAATTTCTCCCTATTTCAAAAATCTTCTTTGTTTTCAAACTTCAAACACTTTCGCAATCAAACCTTGACTTAGGTCAAGCGATTTTATCCTTTTCACTTTATTTTCTTAATCAATGTTAATACATGTAAATATATTGACATTCTTTTCTTAAATACTTTAAAAAAATCCAAAACTCACTCAATTATTTTTGTGCCTTTGTGCACCTTTTCTTTTCATATGTTTAGATATGATTCATTCTTTCTAGCGGAATTATTCGCTAAAGAATGACGACTTATCTCTACATTTTAAAATTAATGCAACTCATTGTTTCTTTTCAAATTTTGTACCACGAACTACGAGGTTTTGATCTCGCATTGCACTTTGTGGGTACGTAGGTATGAGGCGTTAAAACCTCTTCAAACACAAAAATCTTTAAAAAAAACATTCTTCTTCTCATCCCTTCAATCTTTTTCAAGCAAACCAATTTCAAACCAAAAAGCAATAAATATTTCAAAGGGCTCCCGTGGAGTACCACAGACAAATTGGGTGCGTAAAACCTTCCCGATTTGTAACCTATCCCCTTACCCGTTCTCTGTTTGTTTCTTTTAGATTTTGCTTTTAGATTCATTAGGTTTTTATTCGTTCTTTTTCCTTTTTCCTTTTGGAATAAAATAAAAGCGCGGTGGCGACTCTGTTTACCTTGAGTTAAGTTAATCCATAGCTTACACTCATGATTTTACCGCTACACTTTCATCTGCTTCTTCCATTGGTGGCTTCCTTGAAGATCTTTCTTAAGCCTTAAAAACCATAGGAACATCCAAGCATGATAATAATTAGGGTTGTAATTAGTCCCCCTTAGTTTTTACCTTTGAGTCTCCTTGAGTCTCTCTTCTTATCTTCATAATCAGAGACTAAACTCTTAAAGTTTTAGGACTTTGGAATTAGGGTTATGCCTGTATCCTTCTATTAGGATGGAGCGTATAACTTTAATCCTAAGTGTTAAACCTTTAATTTGTTTAAACCTCTTAAATAAATCATCTTAATAAACATTAAGACTTCATCTTGTAACTTGGGCCTTACATTAGGGTTCTAATTCTTCCTTTATGGTTAAGAAGGACTAACCCTAGTGTTTAATGGACAAGTCCCCCTCAAGTTGTCTTACAAACCATAAAACTCATTTCTTAATCTCATCTTTTAATTAAAATCCATTTAATAAAGGTTGTTATATAATGAATTTAATCCATAACCATGGATTAAGTTGAGGTATCTTCCTCAGCTTAAGTGTTCTCATCTATTATCCTTCTATTAGGATGGTGTAATGAGTTCACTAATCTGTGATTAGAGATTAAACTCATTACTTAACACTAAACAAAAACCCAAAAACATCTAAATAATTACAAGTAGGATAATGGTTTTAATCCTACAACATCATGGTAATTAAGTTGATGTGCTTATCTCATACTTAAGTATTCTTATTATCCCTAATAAGGGAGGATATAATGAGTTTACAAACCATTGATTTAGGCTTAAGCTCATTAACTAATGCAAAACACCAAAAACAATAACAAAACTGAAAACACAAAAACAAACAATAATCGTCTCCTTTGGGATTCTTTTCTCATCACACTCATTCACAAGCGAGGACTTGCTTCTTCCATCTAATGCAAGACAATTAGCACTCGAGCCAGACGAGTCATACCCTTGAGCATAGGCAAGCAAGCAGTTCTTCAGTCAATTTATCCTTCAGTCTCTTTGAGTCGAACTACGGTGTTCTGACTTCCTTATTGCACGAGAGGATACGTAGGCATAACTTAACTTTTATCGAACAAAAGTCTCTGTGTCTCCCCCTTTCTTGCAGCATTCTCTTCTAAAGCCTTAGTTCCTGAGCATTCACCTTTTGCACTGACACTTGTATATTCTTTTCCAGCTTTTGCACACAGATAACACATACACTACCCCTTTAAACACAATCTTTTAAGCGTGGATCCCGTCGAGTACGACGGACAATCTGGGTGCTAATACCTTCCCAGGTTGTAACCAACCCCTTTCTCAGTTTCTCTGGTTCGCAACCGTCTCATCCATCTTTTTCTAGGTTTATACAACATTACCTTTCCTTTGGGATAAAAATGCCTAGCTGGCGACTCTATTCAATTCACCTTCATTTCTCTCTTCGCCTATCGTTCGCGCTTGTACCCTATTTGGACCCGGTGTCTTTTCGGGGGACCGACAGCTTGGCGACTCTGCTGGGGACCCTTATCTTGCAACCAGGGCTTCTGGTTCTTTTTGTGGGTTCCTCCTAGCGCTTGTTTGATTTGTGTTTATGGGGGTGTTATGTGCTACTTGTGCTTATTATTTCTTTATTTATCGCATTCTGTACAACTTTATTTATTGCTTTCATCTACAGTTTTATGCATTTCATACTGTTATTACCATATCATTGGTGTTGGATCTCCTGTCTGCTTTGGTGGGTGGGATTGTTGAGTGATTAAGGTTCCATACCAGGAACCTGAGTGACACATAGGCTAGAGTGGCTTCATATTCTTTCCCATTCCATTTCGGTCTGGTGCGGGAATATGAAACACGGTTCACACATGGGTTTCTTCTTGAGAACTCTGTGCTACAGATTTCCTGTAGTGCTAGGGAAATCTGGGAAGCCTGCTAAGTCTGGATGACCTTTTATGACCTTCAGCATCTGAGGTGAATTAGAGGAGGATCTTTTATGGTTATTGTAAACATTGTACCTCCGGGTTAGAAGTGTTTACACTTCTCATAACTGATCCAAGTCTGAGGATCCTTGTTCTATAACAATACATGTGAGAGGGTTGGGATGTTTATAGGTTTGCAGGAACCCTTGGCCTCATCATACCTTGTTACTATATTTGTTAAGATTGTATTATTTTGGACAGTTCTTGTGACACCCTGGACTTGTGACTCTTTATTTGAGTCCCCCACCTGGATACTGGTTTTCTAAGCCTCCATCCAGACTTATGAACACACATGGACCTTATCAAGGCAGATAACAGATCCAGCACTTGATCACAGACCCTTTGCATATCATCCTGCATACATCATTTTGCATCATTTAACATTTGTCTATTTGTTTTACAGGGTATCCACATCTTATCTTTGGTTTGGTTTTGACTTGTTTTGCTGATAAGACTTCTTCAATTATCTGCACCAGCATCATCACCAGTTGTCTTCATCAGAGGCTTTTCTCCAGCACCTTCTCCAGTTATCTTCATCAGCTTTCAGCAGTTACATTCATCAGTGCTTCTCCTCAGTTTTCTTCACCAGCATCCATTGTCAGCATGGACACTTCCAGGAAGAGCAACATCACATACCATTTCTTTGAGCCCACCCTGACAGGCATCAGACAAATCCAGTGTCTCATCACTCCTAATCATGTCCCTTTATTCAGGGAACATTATGGAGGCATATTGGACATGATCATGGACCTGGATGCATCCCAGAGGAGCATGATCCACACTTGCTTGCAGTTTTATGATCCTCCTCTCAGATGTTTCACATTCCCTGATTTTCAGTTGGGACCTTTGCTAGAAGAATTTTCCATGTTGTTAGGTGCCCCCATCAGGAGAGGGATTTCTTTCAACCCTGAGATGGTTGCTCCCAAGAATGAAGATATAGCTAAGGCCTTGCACTTGGAGCCTACCCTCATTGATCAGAGCATGACCACCAAGGCTGGAATCCCAGGCTTTTACTTGGACTTCTTGATCTCCATGGCCACCCTGCATGCTGCAGCAGGGAAGTGGGATGTTGTTTGTGCACTTCTAGCCCTCAGCATATATGGAGTTATCTTGTTTGCAGACGAGCCAAAGTTTGTAAGCAAGATGACATCTTTGTTAGCCATCTGGCTACATACAAATACATTGAGATGGATGGTGAAATCCATGAAACCATGAGCCAGGGGTTCGAGGCTCTGAATGTCAATGAGGCGACGACTGAAGTATTTGCTGCATCCCAGGAGGATAGGATGGGTACTTCAATGTCTCCTATCAGCAAGCCCGGAAGGTTGTTGAAGATGGAAATGCCCAAGGTTGGGGCAAGCTGCTACCGGTGGAGAAGAAGGATGACATATTCGGTTTGGGTTACAAACCATTCCGACAAGATCAATCAGAGGCTGCAAAGGAGCCCAAGTTCATTAGTGGGGGGATGCTCATCCCAGATGCTATTAACAACCTGGAAGACGAGGCGGAAAGCGACCTCAACCTGGAGAGCTGGATACGTCCAAGGATCTCGGGTCACCAAGTCCTTAACTGGTCTTCCCAGGAAATTATAAGGGTTACTCCTGCAGAGTAATTATTATTTCCTGCTTTTTTTTCCAGCATGCATCAAGTCATGCATCTTGCCCAAGGTGTCAGGACTCATTTTGTAATAGGGCCATATTGTAATTTTGTGCAAATGAATTATCAATGAATATCAGACATCTTTTGCAAACAAGTCTCTTTTTCGCTCACTGTCTTTTCATTTTTCACTTTTGTACAGAAAAATAAAATGGCAATGTTTTCAAAATAAATAACTTCATTTCACACTTTTCTAAACAAGATTAAAATTGATCACTAAAACGAACAAATCTCGACCCTTGCAGAGATTATCCTCCAGATTGCACCGACAACAACACTGCTATGACCTTGTATGACTTCGACAATCCGATTAATCAAGCTGATGAAGGGGTTGAAGAAGACTATGAGTTACCTGAAGAGTTAGCCAGGTTGTTGAGGCAAGAAGAGAAAGAGATCACTCCTCATCAGGAGGAGGTTGAGACAGTTAATCTTGGTACCGAAGAGGATTTGAAAGAAGTGAAGATTGGGGCTGGTCTGCAAGCTTTAGTAAAGTAACAACTCATTGACATGCTTCGAGAATACGTCGACGTCTTTGCTTGGTCCTATAAAGACATGCCAGGTCTAGATTCCTATATTGTTATACACAAACTGCCATTAAAGGAAGATTGCCCTCCATTGAAGCAAAAGCTACTCCGTACTCGTCCAGATATCGCCATGAAGATTAAGGAAGAAGTACAAAAACACTGGGACGCAGGTTTCCTTGCTGTAACTAGTGGGACGCCGTGGGTTGCTAATATTGTACCAGTGCCTAAGAAGGATGGCAAAGTACGGATGTGTGTGAATTACCGGGACCTGAACAGAGCTAGCCTGAAGGATGATTTCCTATTACCTCACATTGATGTATTGGTCGATAACACATCTCAGTTCTCGGTATTTTCCTTCATGGATGGATTTTCTAGGTATAATCAGATCAGAATGTCACCCGAAGACATGGAGAAGACAACCTTCATCACACCTTGGGGCACATTTGTTACAAGGTAATGCCTTTTGGACTAAAGAATGTCGGTGCCACTTATCAACGGGCTATGGTGACATTATTTCACGACATGATCCATAAAGAAATTGAATGCTACGTGGATGATATGATTGCCAAGTCCCTCACTGAAGAAGATCATCTAGTAAATCTGCTGAAGTTGTTCAAGCGTCTGTGAAAGTATCAGCTAAAGCTAAACCCCAACAAATGCACATTCGGGGTACGATCCGGTAAACTGCTGGGATTTATTGTAAGTGAAAAGGGAATTGAAGTTGATCCTGACAAAGTCAAAGCCATTCAGGAGATGCCTGCACCTAGGACTGAAAAGGAAGTTCGGGGTTTCTTAGGTAGATTGAACTACATATCAAGGTTCATATCTCATCTTACTGCAACCTCTGAACCCTTGTTCAAACTGTTAAGAAAGGAACAAACGGTCAGGTGGAACAAAGATTGTCAGAAGGCTTTTGACAAGATCAAAGAGTACCTGCAAGAACCTCTGATTCTCATGCCTCCAATTGAAGGAAGACCTCTAATAATGTACCCGGCAATATTAGAATGATCAATGGGGTGTGTGTTGGGCCAGCATGATGAGTCTGGTCGAAAAGAGTATGCAATATACTACCTAAGCAAAACGTTTACCGACTGTGAACAACGTTATTCACTGCTCGAGAAAACTTGATGTGCTTTAGCGTGGGCTGCTCGCCGACTAAGATAGTATATGTTGACCCACACCACTTTATTGATCTCAAAAATGGACCCCGTCAAGTACATATTTGAGAAGCCAGCACTTACCGGAAGGGTTACGAGATGGAAAATGATTCTGAGAGAGTATGACATTCAGTACACATCTCAAAAGGCCATCAAGGGCAGTGTACTGTCTGACTATCTAGCTGAGAAACCCATTGATGATTACCAACCAATGAGATTTGACTTCCCTGATGAAGACATCATGTACTTAAAAGCAAAAGATCATGTAGAGCCTGTTCACACTGAAGGGCCTGATCCAGAAGAAGAATGGACTATGATGTTTGATGGGGATGTCAATATGAATGGTCGTGGAGTTGGTGCAGAGCTCATTACACCTAAAGGAGTTCACATGCCTTTCTCGGTAAAACTCACCTTTGCCTGCACTAACAACGAAGCAGAATACGAAGCCTGTATCATGGGTCTTGAGGAAGCCATTGACCTCAGGACCAAAACATTAACTGTATTCGGAGATTCAGCTTTGGTAATCAATCAGACTAACGGCAAATGGTACACTCACCAAGAGCATCTGATTTCGTACCGTGACTACACGAGGAGATTATTGACTTTCTTCACAACAGTCAAACTAGAGTATATCCCTCGAGACGAAAATCAGTTCGCAGATGCTCTAGCTACCATTTCCTCCATGGTCAAGGTTCAAACTGCCAATTATGTGCCTCGGATTTCAGTATCCAGATTAGACCGACCAACATACGTTTTCTCCGTGGACATTGCTAAAGATGACAATCCATGGTTTCATGACATCAAATGCTTCTTGGAGGATCAAACATACCTGTAACACGGTGGGAGAACTGACTTTAGTTAAATGTTGCGGATAGCAAGAGTCGCCACCGACTTTTATTTTATCCAAAGGAAAGGGCATAAAAGAACAGGAAAGACCTTAAAAGATTTTTGGGCTCGGGGGGTAGGTTATGTAAAGGGAAGGTGTTAGCACCCTTTACATCCATGGTTATCCATGGGCTCTTAGTTACTTAGCTCACTTTAAAATGTTTTTGAAAATGTGAAGTGTGTGAATAGAAATTTTCATAAGAGTTTGATAATGATCCATGTACGGATGCGTAAAAAACTTGTGTTTGAAAATTGTTTGAAATTGTGAAGTGTTTTGAAAAGTTTTTGAATAGTGAGCAAGTAACTATGAGGAACCTACCCTAAAGTTTAAGTCTTTCTGTTCTTGAATCCTTTAAATGGTAAGACTATCCCTATTATTAAGGAATAGGTAGTCATTACCTTGGATGTGAGGGACCAGTAAGGGTCATTTGTTTAATGTAGGCAACTGTGGGGTGTATTAAGCATTTTTGGAGGGACTATCATCATTATTCGAAAGGGACAAGATCATTATGAAGGCAACCATTTAAGGGACTTGATCTTTTATTGTTTAAGGGACTAGATGACTTTAATTTGAGGGACTTATGCTTTATACACCCTACTTGACCTTTTGTTTTAGGCAACAATGAGAGGTATCCCTAAGGAAGTGAGATGGCGATCAAAGATCGACTTACGTGTGTGAGTGTTCAATTTAATATTTATCTTTTAAATTAAGTGATCTAAATTAATTTTAAATGACATACATGTTACACTCCCTATTTACTAACCATAACATAAAATAAATAATAAACATTATTAATAAATATTTACACCAAGGAGCAATTACAATAATAATAATAATAAAGCAATTTAAATAAATAAGCCAAAATATTAATAAAAATAAAGTAAGTAATTATAATTGGGTTAGTGCAAATAATAATAATAACTATTTAAAAATAAATGGGGTTAGTAATAATCATTTAAACATAATTAATAATAATAATAATAAGCAAAAATAATATAATAAACAAAATTTAAAAATTAAATAAGAAAATACAAACAATCATATTAAAAATTAAATCAATTATGAACATATTATTATAATTATTAAATTTGCAATTTTTAGAAATTATTTACATGTATAATTATTTATAAACAATTAATGAATATTTTCATAAAAAATAAATTAGGCATTTTAATTTTTACACATATTTATGTACAAAATTTTAAATTATGAACAATTTATGTACTTAATAAAAATTAGATTGAATATAAATAATAATATTAAACAAAAATAAAAGAAAAAGAAATTAGGGTTTTGAAAGTTAATATGATTAATTAGGGTTTGTAGAAAAAAAATATATTTTTAGGGTTTATAAGTTTATAAAATAGAATTAGGGTTTTTAGAAAATGATATGATTAAATTAGGGTTTTATTATATATTAACTAATTTATTTATACAAAATATATGTTATTAATACTATATAATAAAATAAATATTAAATAATTTTTTAACAATAAATTTTAATTTTGAAAATATAAGTTTGAGATTATATACAAGAAAATAAAATAACAATTTGATTTTTTAACATTTATTTATTAAAGAAATTGATTAAATATATTATAACAAAACAAAATAAGAGAAAAAATGAAAAAAAAAAAACATACCTGGGGCTGGGATTCGAACCCAGGCCCTAGGCTTTACAAGCTCCAAGACAAACAAGCCAACCACTGGGCCAGCTGCATGCTGGTGATAGTCAATGGCGTCCAATTGTTTTTATTTTAAACCTGCGAAACAAAAAGAAATTGAAGCAAAAACTTGCTCCTGGCTGGATTCGAGCCCTTGACCTCAGCTTCACACGCGCGCGTCTCAACCAACTGAGCTAACCAGCATTGGTGAAATAAATTACAAACAGTTTCATAAAATATTAAAACAAAGATTCAAATATCATCTGCGCGCCAAAACTCCTTCTTCCTCCTTGAGACTTGCGAATTTAGCTGCGAAATTATCCACAGAATTTCCTGCGAATTTACCTGCGCACGAATTTTACAGAAAACCTAGATTTTTGAAACACCATGAAAATCGTACCAATCTTAACAATTAACAGCCCAGATCAATTATTCATAGCTCATACATTCCTGCCACGATCTTATTATTCATTTAAATTAAGTGGATGATGAAACCCTAATTCAAAGGTTCTAACCCTAACAATGGCCATTTTCGGTTTATGTCCTTATCCTTCAATTTCTTTGTCCAGAAAGCATCTAAACATCATCACTAACACAAATATATAGTTAGAATTCATTATAATGGCATAAATAATCCAAATCGAAAAAAGTAAGAATATGAACAATATGAATTCGGGTTGGTCATATGCGCATGATTTGAATGAGTGTGAGGGTTGGGATAGACTCAGTGATGTCCAAAGATCATCTCCATGTCCTTGAATTACCTTCAAATGCACTGGAAGATTGAAACCGAATTTGAAGTTTTGGGAGATTTTTTGAAATTGTGAAACTTACTCTTGGGGCTGGAAATTCGTGCCCTTGTGTTAGGGTTGTGTCATGTACTTATAGTGTGATCAATTAGGTCAGAAAAATTCATTGCTTGTGTGAAGAATTTGATCTAAAAAGATTCAAAATGATAAGCCTTAAAAAATCAAATATTTTTGCATAAACACTTGCTATTTTAGGCCAATCATCATGATCTTCTTTCCACTTTGATGCCAATCATCTTAATGATTTTCTAGAAGCTCAATCACATTTAAATCTTTGACTTTTATATTTTATTTTAATTTAAAATGATTTTTAATGAATTAAATCAAAATAAATAAAAATAAAATGATAAAAAATCTAATTTTTGTTGACTTGGGTCGTGCATGAGGTTATAGTATGGATTGGGTCATCATATGGCAAGCCCATTTGGAAGAAATTGGTTTTAGACCTCCATTTTCTTCATAAACCAACCAAAAATTTCCCAACTTTGCAAGGGCACACATCCTTCAATTTTAATGCTATGAGGGTGTTCTTGGACATTTTGGAAATCTTGAAGAGTCCTCTAACCAACCCCACTGGTTTCATGTCCATATCATTCACCAATCTCAAGTTATGCCCTTTTGAAGTTGTTGACTTTTTGTTGACTTTCAAAAGGACCTATAATGTCTTAGCTCATACCTTCCAAATGAAGCATTTTTGGGCTTGGCTTGTGAGACACAAAGTTGTAGAGAATCGAATTTCCTTCAAAATGAGCTTTGGATGGAGACTTGGTGATTAAGCATGTGAAAGTTATGGCTGGTCAAAGTTCAGTTGACTTTTACTGAGGAAACCCTAATTTAGAAACTCCTGATTCTTGATGATCTGAAATCTCCTTGATGAATCATGATCAACCCTTGATCAAATGATGAATTTTACTTCATATACTTGATGTTGGAAAAAAAATCATGAAGTTTGACTTTGATTTGACCACAGTTGACCTCAGTTTGACTTTTTAACTACTTTGACTGATTTTGACTTATCTGATCATCTGACTGAGCAAACCTCTGAGAAAAATCTTGAAACTTGTCATGGGGGTTCTTACACACATATAAGATGTTATGAAGCTCACTTAAAGTCTTGGAAGTTCATTTAGCCTGATTAAAGTCAAAACCCTAGTTTTGAATGCACTGCTTAGGAGGTGCATTGTCTAAGGGATTTGTCAACTCTTCTGACCAATTGTGAACTTTGTGAACCTTGTGAACCATCATAAAATGTCTTGTGAACCTCATGGGAGGTATTGTGAACCTTGTGAACCTTGTGAACCTTATAAAGTATCTTGTAGACTTCATGAACCTCATGAAAGGTCTTGTAAGCATTGTGAATCTTGTGAACCTCACAAAGTGACTTGTAGACTTCATGAACCTCATGAAAGGTATTGTAAGTATTGTGCATCTTGTGAACCTTGTGAACCTTCTTAGCACACAAAGTCTTGTATTGTGAGGGCAAATTTTGGGGTGCAACAGCTGCCCCTGTTCAATTTTCTGAAACCTGAGGGGTTAGATTGGTATATGTGCCAGTCGTGACCTGGAAGGTTGAAGGGGATTGAACACAAAAGCCCAAAAATTTGCACTCACCGGTGCGTAAAGTAGTATTGATGATTGGTTGTATATGCTTGAGTGGGCTTAAAGATGCCACTTGGAGAAAAGTTCTTCAGATACATTTCTTGGAGGATAAAGCAGTCCAAAATATGAAGGTATAATGATAGCTTTCAGGAAGATGAACAATGTCCCGAGGTAGTAATATGATTTCAGGAGGATAAAGCAATCCTGAGGTAATGATGATAGCTTTCAGGAGGATAGAGCATTCCTGAGGTAGTAATATACTTTCAGGAGGATAAAGCAATCCTGAGGTAATGATATGATTTCAGGAGGATAAAGCAATCCTGAGGTAATAATGATAGCTTTCAGGAGGATAGAGCAATCTTGAGGTAGTAATATGCTTTCAGGAGGATAAAGCAATCCTGAGGTAATGATATGATTTCAGGAGGATAAAGCAATCCTGAGGTAATGATGATAGCTTTCAGGAGGATAGAGCAATCCTGAGGGATTAATAGCTTTCAGGAGGATAAAGCAGTCCTGAGGTAATAATATGCTTTCAGGAGGATAAAGCAATCCTGAGGTAATGATATGCTTTCAGGAGGATAAAGCAGTCCTGAGGTAATAATATGCTTTCAGGAGGATAAAGCAGTCCTGAGGTGGTGATATGCTTTCAGGAGGATAAAGCAGTCCTGAGGTAATAATATGCTTTCAGGAGGATAAAGCAGTCCTGAGGTAGTGATGTGCTTTCAGGAGGATAAAGCAATCCTGAGGGATTAATAGCTTTCAGGAGGATAAAGCAGTCCTGAGGTAATAATATGCTTTCAGGAGGATAAAGCAATCCTGAGGGAGTAAGCTTTCAGGAGGATAAAGCAATCCTGAGGTGATGATAACCTTTGAGAAGATAAATAACGGCTCAAAGTAATGATATGCTTTCAGGAGGATAAAGCAGTCCTGAGGTGATAATATGCTTTCAGGAGGATAAAGCAATCCTGAGGGGATAATATGCTTTCAGGAGGATAAAGCAGTCCTGATAGCCACAAGTTGTTGATGAAGTTTGTCTGCTTGGAGAATTAACCTGAAAACAAGGTAGCATTCTGTATGATATTATTAGTTTATGCGTTATGTATGCATGCATAGTGTGATGCACTTAAGTAATGTATTATGTATCTAGGTATATTTATGATATGGTATGATGTAAATGATGTATGTATGATATGATGCTGTCTGAAGCGTCTGGATATCTTCGTATAACAACTGCTGGCCAGGGAAAATAAATCCCGATTCATTGCTGAAGAATATGGGGAGCTCGCTCCCGTCTTGTTTGATAAGAAGGTATACATAACCTCCTGTCTGCTGGGGATAGCAAGGTATATATAACCTCCCGTCTGCTGGGGATAGTAAGGTATACATAACCTCCCGTCTTCGTTCGTCGTACTCTTATTGGAAAGTAAATTCCCGAATATCCGTATGAGGATAAAAGAGATGGATATAAATTCCAGGGGAGATGTGACTTGAAGTACTTTATGAAGATGGATTTGCCCTACTGAGGGATTTGTAACTGTCTTGTAAGAGTGAACCTGGTGAAGCTTCGTTGGAATCCTTCCCTCGTTCGTCCTTAGTAAATACTATTACTGCATTTTCATGCATTTCTGGTAAACATCAATCATATTAAGCATACATGCATTTCTGGTAAACATCAATCATATTCAAAAGCATACATACATTCAAACACAACCAATGGACATTTCGCTTATGTAAATAGGGTAAAAGTAAATCTGGATTCAGAGGGAAAAGTAAAGCTGAACTTGAAAACAGAATCGTTTCAACTTCGAGAGTGTATAACCAATTGGATTTGGAGCTCCTGAAATTTTTAACTCTCCTGAATACCTTCCCAGAAATCCTCATAGCTGGATCTGAAGACATGATACTGATACCATCTGATACTACTGGCGTAGACAATTAATTTCCACAATGGCTTCTGCTGAGAATCCAATATCAAGGTAATAAAATGAGAGGAATGTGTCTTCAAATAATGATGGATCATATACGCTCCGGGTATTAGATTTGAAAAGAAAGCATTGCCCCTTGGTTGAGGATGAATTGTCCCAAAAGGGAAGTATCTGAATGTAGTTACCTCAGGAGAACTAAGCAGAATGCCCCATAATAATATGCCCTTGACATCATGAACTTTGCAGTGTTACCCTTGGTAATTCAAATATATGAGAAGAGCTGCCCCTAGCTATTAAGCACTGTTGAATCTGGACCTGATTGCTCCGAATGAATTGAACAGTAACTTGGTATGCCCCTTACTGGGAAACAGTGATTGTGCCCCTGGAATTATGAACTTTGTAATGTTACCCTTGGCACTTCAGATAGATGAGGAGATCTTCCTCTGGCTACTTAAACATAGTTGAATCTTGTCCTGATTGCCCCAAATGAGTTAGGAAGTATCATGGCATACCCCCTTGATTGGGAGATAATGACTATGCCCCTTTGTATACATGGACTTTGATCCAGGAAGCAACTTTGTTTATCGGAAGGACTTTGGTTCATTGAACATTCATCCTGTAAGTTTCTCCATTTGTCAAACTCTCAGGTATATGCAAACAAATATATTCAAAAATGCAATGCTTATGTCTGTCTTGAAGTTTTGAAACAAGTTATTTTAGAAAAACTGTGTTTTTTTTTTTTTTTGTGAAAACTGTGATATTAACTCAAGTTTTATAATAAGCCCTAAAGGAGTCAGGATACCTTTTTGTAGCAGTACGCTTTCGAACTAACCATGCTTCCGTTAGGACTTTTAAAGGGTTATAACGTGGCCTGGTTCACGGTTTAATAAACAAAGGATAAAGGCTCAAATTTTATTTGTACCCAACCCAATCTCCATGATGTTCTTCAGTCCTATGCTCAATTAACTCATGCATTGAGGTTCCAAAGCAGTTTGGAATTGTAACACTGACATTTGTGATGATTCAGGAATCAAATATTTATTTGAATACTCAGTCATCTTTCTTTGTTGAGGATTCATAGTGACCTCTTTTTTCTTTTGACTTTGTTATATCTTCTTTTTGCCTGAACTGTTTGTTTTAGGATTACAGTCAGCGGGATTTCTCAATTTTATTACTAAGTCTCCTTCATAGGTTTTGACTTAGTGAGCTTTTCTTTTGCTAAATATTGACTGTCAGGTCTAATGATCACAGAGAACCATCATTAGTTGTGTACAACACAGATAATTGGCATATTTGAGTTAACCGAGTAACTACCCTGCCCCGGGTTATGAATAAGGGTTTTAATTTGTGCGAGAATAAAAACTCCTACTTCCTAAGCTCAAAAGGGTTGACTAGGGATTAACTTCCTTATATCTCCACTGTTTAGGAATTGAAACAATGCCTGTACATCGTCAGCATAGTCTGTTCAAAAGCATACTGCATAAGATTATTGTATTGTTTTCGTCATCCTCCCTCTACAGGCTTATAGCTTTATCAGGAGTTAAATATCACAAGATAGAAATAATAAGCATAATTCAAAATATAGTGGAACGAATGGATTAATTCAAGAAAAACATATGCAATGCATTAATGAAAACAAAAGTTTAACATAATAGTAAGTGTTCAAACAAATAAAAGAAATTACAAATGAAAATTCAAATGTTGTCCCATCCAGCTGGCTGAATGTCTTCAATTGCAATCTGTGAACTTTGAGGAGCAGTATACTTCACCATGAAATCAAATTTACCATTTGGATACCCCAAGGTGCCCCATATCTCAACAGGAATAGATGGTATTCCTTTCTTGCGACCTTGGGCCACTTGTATTGTAGCTTCGGTGTTTGATGGACGATAGTAGAACTCAACTTGACCTTCTGGAGTAACCTCTAGGATTCCTTCGTCAATTAGATCTTGAATCTTCTTCTTTAATGTCCAACAACTATTAGTATCATGTCCAGGACAGTTGGAGTGGTACATACACCTTGCCTTGGGATTATAGCGAGGAGAGGAGGTTTTAGGATTTTGAGGAGGATTTTTCAAGGAAATTAGCTTCATCTCCAACAAGCATTGCAGAACTTGTGACATTGGAGTGCTGAACTTGATAAACTGCCTTCTACATTCCTTGTGTTGAGGTGGATTAACCTTATCAGGTCCTTCTTCTTCAATTGAAGGATGGTCAGTAGTAGTCTGTCTATTTCCTTCTCTTATCCTTACTTTCCTTTCAGCCAAGTTAGCTTGTTTCAACGGAGGTTGACTGATGATTAGATTCCCAACTCTGTTATGCCGAAGCTTATTGACAAAACTTCTCAGCTCTTCTTGCCCTTGGGCCAAACTCTGGATAAGAGCCATTTGGCCATTCCTCTGGATCCTTATCTCTGCCATTTCAGCTTGTAGTTGTTTCAGCTGATCATCCTTGCTGTCCTCAGGATTCTTCTTCTTAGCCAGCAGTGCCTTCAACTCATCTTGTCCCTTGGACAAGTTCATAATCAACTCTTGGAATCGGGCATTCTGAGCCTGGAGATCTTTGAATGTTTGTTCAAGAGCCATTGCTGAAATAAACAGCGAGAAGATAAGAAACCTGTGCACAAGAAACCTGTGATGCAATGACATGGTATGTAAATGCATATGCAATGTTTTTCAAGGACCGCAGGATTTAAATTTGCTTAAACAATTAAGAAAGTAAACTTTTATTAGTAATAAATTTGTTTTGCCTCTTGGGCTTACAAAAAATGAAATGCAATAAATACAAGAGATGGGGTTTTAAGTCTCCCATGGACGTTTCCTCTTTGTGTTGAGGTATGAGTTGAGATTCCGTTCCTCGTGAAGTTGCTTTGTTAGTTCCAGGATTCTTTCTTGGCTTGCTTTGTAATGAGCCTCGAAAGTATCCCTTTGCTCCTTCAATTGGATCCAGGATCTCTGTAAGTCTTCCATGTCAGTAGGCATGTCTGGGTGAAGGATGGTGTAAGCAATGTCTCCTTCAGCAACAGGTTCCATGGTAACTGGTAGGATAGCAGGATATGGCATCATGAGAGTCTGAGCACGAGATCGCACCCATCTGAGATAAGCCTCCATAGGAATAGTGTATTTAGGCTCCAGAGTCTTATTGTCAACCTTGTTCACTTTCCCCCATGCTCGTATGAATTTCTGATGGTAACCTTGAAGATCGTTGTCGTAGTCAAACACAATGCCCTGAATCAACATGTCATGTGGACCATCACTCCGAGCGTAACCAAACTGTCGTAAAGCTAGAGAGGGGTTGTAGGTAATGCCTCCTCTTATGCCTAGAAGTGGCACATTAGGAAACTCCCCACAACGGTCAATGATAGTGACATTCTCCATAGATCTGGAGCACCAATGAATATCTGAATGCGAGAGTGACATAATCCTCTTTGACCATCTGAACCCTTGCTCATTCTTCATTACTGAGCGAGGAAGGTGAGAAATAAACCACCTTGAAAGCAAAGGTATGCAACACATCAAAGTTCCTCTTGCCCTTGTAGTACGAGTATGAAGAGAATGTAGAATATCTCCAAGCAATGTAGGCACTGGATTGTGACCCAGGAATATGTTGATGGCATGAACATCTATGAACTGATCTGGATTGGGGAATAATACTAAACCATAAATCAGCAAGGCTAAGATATCCTCAAAAGCATCATAGCTCATAGCCTTCAAAAACACTTGAGCCTTCTCTATCAAAACTTTAGCAAGAATACCCTTAACTCCACTTCTCGTTTCTAGAACAATGTCAGACTTCTTCAGATGTAGAGCTGCAGCAATAACCTCAGGTTTAAGCTCTTTTTCCAAGCCTGTGAATGGTTTCTGATCAAGTACAGGTATGCCCAGAAGTTTGGAGAATTCCTCCATGGTAGGAACCAGCTGGTAGTCGGGGAATGTGAAGCAATGATGCTTAGGATCAAAGAACTGAAACAACACACTCATCATGTCTTCATTGAACCCTGAGGTGACCAGGTCCAATAGGTAACCATGTCTCTTGATGAATTGGGAATGATCAGACACCTGAGAAACCAACTCTTTAAGCTTAGCAGGTATGCCCACAAAGTTGATCCTGATGGTGTTTCTACGAGCTGAAGCCATGACCTGCAACAAAGAACAAAAATAAATCCCTTGGTCCTTGAAATGGTTAGGAAAAATGATATGTTTATGATGCATGATGATGCTATGATGTTATGCTCAATCACAAACATGTGGCACACACAAGCAAGTCACACAATAGCCCTAGGTTTAAAGGCTTGCATGAGGTTCAAAGGTAAGTACCCTCCCCTGAAGTTAGTTGGTTCATCCTGTCCTATAAAAGTAACCATGTTCTAAGGGATCTCAATATCATTGATCCTTCACAAGGGTGGTTGTTCAGTAGGCAACTTACTTGCCAACCAAAACCCTCCAAGTTTAGAATCTCAATGAGCGTAGTATCGAGTATCAACCAACTTTAGCCTTCACCAAAGCCGGTTATCTCACTACTTTTCTAAAGGCCAAGATGGGATAACTAGGGTTCTAAAAGTTAGTTAGTGTATTGACAACATATGGCAGCCTCATATTATCCTCAACTTTACTTAAGGAACATAAGCACCAACCAAGAAGTCACACTAACTATGGCCACCAGATCAACCATATCGGTATACGCCGTACAGTTTCCTTGGTCTATTGCCATTTACCTAAGGTACACTAGATCCGGGTTAGGATCTTTCACACATAAGAGCACCCAGCAGATAAGTATAAAGCAAACAAGGCAAACAATTTTTAAAGTGATCTAATTCCTAAGGGTACCCCTCTTTTATTAAATCCCCAGCAGAGTCGCCAGTTCTGTAACACGGTGGGAGAACTGACTTTAGTTAAATGTTGCGGATAGCAAGAGTCGCCACCGACTTTTATTTTATCCAAAGGAAAGGGCATAAAAGAACAGGAAAGACCTTAAAAGATTTTTGGGCTCGGGGGGTAGGTTATGTAAAGGGAAGGTGTTAGCACCCTTTACATCCATGGTTATCCATGGGCTCTTAGTTACTTAGCTCACTTTAAAATGTTTTTGAAAATGTGAAGTGTGTGAATAGAAATTTTCATAAGAGTTTGATAATGATCCATGTACGGATGCGTAAAAAACTTGTGTTTGAAAATTGTTTGAAATTGTGAAGTGTTTTGAAAAGTTTTTGAATAGTGAGCAAGTAACTATGAGGAACCTACCCTAAAGTTTAAGTCTTTCTGTTCTTGAATCCTTTAAATGGTAAGACTATCCCTATTATTAAGGAATAGGTAGTCATTACCTTGGATGTGAGGGACCAGTAAGGGTCATTTGTTTAATGTAGGCAACTGTGGGGTGTATTAAGCATTTTTGGAGGGACTATCATCATTATTCGAAAGGGACAAGATCATTATGAAGGCAACCATTTAAGGGACTTGATCTTTTATTGTTTAAGGGACTAGATGACTTTAATTTGAGGGACTTATGCTTTATACACCCTACTTGACCTTTTGTTTTAGGCAACAATGAGAGGTATCCCTAAGGAAGTGAGATGGCGATCAAAGATCGACTTACGTGTGTGAGTGTTCAATTTAATATTTATCTTTTAAATTAAGTGATCTAAATTAATTTTAAATGACATACATGTTACACTCCCTATTTACTAACCATAACATAAAATAAATAATAAACATTATTAATAAATATTTACAACAAGGAGCAATTACAATAATAATAATAATAAAGCAATTTAAATAAATAAGCCAAAATATTAATAAAAATAAAGTAAGTAATTATAATTGGGTTAGTGCAAATAATAATAATAACTATTTAAAAATAAATGGGGTTAGTAATAATCATTTAAACATAATTAATAATAATAATAATAAGCAAAAATAATATAATAAACAAAATTTAAAAATTAAATAAGAAAATACAAACAATCATATTAAAAATTAAATCAATTATGAACATATTATTATAATTATTAAATTTGCAATTTTTAGAAATTATTTACATGTATAATTAATTATAAACAATTAATGAATATTTTCATAAAAAATAAATTAGGCATTTTAATTTTTACACATATTTATGTACAAAATTTTAAATTATAAACAATTTATGTACTTAATAAAAATTAGATTGAATATAAATAATAATATTAAACAAAAATAAAAGAAAAAGAAATTAGGGTTTTGAAAGTTAATATGATTAATTAGGGTTTGTAGAAAAAAAAAATATTTTTAGGGTTTATAAGTTTATAAAATAGAATTAGGGTTTTTAGAAAATGATATGATTAAATTAGGGTTTTATTATATATTAACTAATTTATTTATACAAAATATATGTTATTAATACTATATAATAAAATAAATATTAAATAATTTTTTAACAATAAATTTTAATTTTGAAAATATAAGTTTGAGATTATATACAAGAAAATAAAATAACAATTTGATTTTTTAACATTTATTTATTAAAGAAATTGATTAAATATATTATAACAAAACAAAATAAGAGAAAAAATGAAAAAAACAACATACCTGGGGCTGGGATTCGAACCCAGGCCCTAGGCTTTACAAGCTCCAAGACAAACAAGCCAACCACTGGGCCAGCTGCACGCTGGTGATAGTCAATGGCGTCCAATTGTTTTTATTTTAAACCTGCGAAACAAAAAGAAATTGAAGCAAAAACTTGCTCCTGGCTGGATTCGAGCCCTTGACCTCAGCTTCACACGCGCGCGTCTCAACCAACTGAGCTAACCAGCATTGGTGAAATAAATTACAAACAGTTTCATAAAATATTAAAACAAAGATTCAAATATCATCCGCGCGCCAAAACTCCTTCTTCCTCCTTGAGACTTGCGAATTTAGCTGCGAAATTATCCACAGAATTTCCTGCGAATTTACCTGCGCACGAATTTTACAGAAAACCTAGATTTTTGAAACACCATGAAAATCGTACCAATCTTAACAATTAACAGCCCATATCAATTATTCATAGCTCATACATTCCTGCCACGATCTTATTATTCATTTAAATTAAGTGGATGATGAAACCCTAATTCAAAGGTTCTAACCCTAACAATGGCTGTTTTCGGTTTATGTCCTTATCCTTCAATTTCTTTGTCCAGAAAGCATCTAAACATCATCACTAACACAAATATATAGTTAGAATTCATTATAATGGCATAAATAATCCAAATCGAAAAAAGTAAGAATATGAACAATATGAATTCGGGTTGGTCATATGCGCATGATTTGAATGAGTGTGAGGGTTGGGATAGACTCAGTGATGTCCAAAGATCATCTCCATGTCCTTGAATTACCTTCAAATGCACTGGAAGATTGAAACCGAATTTGAAGTTTTGGGAGATTTTTTGAAATTGTGAAACTTACTCTTGGGGCTGGAAATTCGTGCCCTTGTGTTAGGGTTGTGTCATGTACTTATAGTGTGATCAATTAGGTCTGAAAAATTCATTGCTTGTGTGAAGAATTTGATCTAAAAAGATTCAAAATGATAAGCTTTAAAAAATCAAATATTTTTGCATAAACACTTGCTATTTTAGGCCAATCATCATGATCTTCTTTCCACTTTGATGCCAATCATCTTAATGATTTTCTAGAAGCTCAATCACATTTAAATCTTTGACTTTTATATTTTATTTTAATTTAAAATGATTTTTAATGAATTAAATCAAAATAAATAAAAATAAAATGATAAAAAATCTAATTTTTGTTGACTTGGGTCGTGCATGAGGTTATAGTATGGATTGGGTCATCATATGGCAAGCCCATTTGGAAGAAATTGGTTTTAGACCTCCATTTTCTTCATAAACCAACCAAAAATTTCCCAACTTTGCAAGGGCACACATACTTCAATTTTAATGCTATGAGGGTGTTCTTGGACATTTTGGAAAGCTTGAAGAGTCCTCTAACCAACCCCACTGGTTTCATGTCCATATCATTCACCAATCTCAAGTTATGCCCTTTTGAAGTTGTTGACTTTTTGTTGACTTTCAAAAGGACCTATAATGTCTTAGCTCATACCTTCCAAATGAAGCATTTTTGGGCTTGGCTTGTGAGACACAAAGTTGTAGAGAATCGAATTTCCTTCAAAATGAGCTTTGTATGGAGACTTGGTGATGAAGCATGTGAAAGTTATGGCTGGTCAAAGTTCAGTTGACTTTTACTGAGGAAACCCTAATTTAGAAACTCCTGATTCTTGATGATCTGAAATCTCCTTGATGAATCATGATCAACCCTTGATAAAATGATGAATTTTACTTCATATACTTGATGTTGGCAAAAAAATCATGAAGTTTGACTTTGATTTGACCACAGTTGACCTCAGTTTGACTTTTTAACTACTTTGACTGATTTTGACTTACCTGATCATCTGACTGAGCAAACCTCTGAGAAAAGTCTTGAAACTTGTCATGGGGGTTCTTACACACATATAAGATGTTATGAAGCTCACTTAAAGTCTTGGAAGTTCATTTAGCCTGATTAAAGTCAAAACCCTAGTTTTGGATGCACTGCTTAGGAGGTGCATTGTCTAAGGGATTTGTCAACTCTTCTGACCAATTGTGAACTTTGTGAACCTTGTGAACCATCATAAAATGTCTTGTGAACCTTGTGAACCTCATAAAGTATCTTGTAGACTTCATGAACCCTCATGAAAGGTCTTGTAAGCATTGTGAATCTTGTGAACCTTGTGAACCTCACAAAGTGACTTGTAGACTTCATGAACCTCATGAAAGGTCTTGTAAGTATTGTGCATCTTGTGAACCTTGTGAACCTTCTTAGCACACAAAGTCTTGTATTGTGAGGGCAAATTTTGGGGTGCAACAATACCCACCTGGGGCATCATCCAATGATAAGAATACATTAAGAAGGCTGGTATGTAGTTTCTTCCTTAATGCTGATGGTTCATTATACAAGCGAAACTTTGATATGGTGTTACTGAGATGTGTTGATAAGAAAGAAGCAGACTTGCTGATGCACGAGGTGCATGAAGGATCTTTCGGTACCCATGCTGGAGGGCATGCAATGGCTAAGAAATTATTAAGATCAGGTTACTACTGGACCACAATGGATGCAGACTGTTGTGCCTATGCCAGGAAATGCCACAAGTGCCAGATCTACACAGACAAAGTGTGTGTGCCTCCGAATCCTTTGAACGTGATGTCTTCACCTTGGCCCTTTGCCATGTGGGGCATTGACATGATTGGAAAGATCAAACCGACTGCTTCAAATGGCCACAGATTCATTCTGGTAGCCATTGATTACTTCACCAAATGGGTTGAAGCATCTTCATATGCAAACGTCACCAGACAAGTGGTAGCCAGATTTCTAAAAGGAGACATCATTTGTCGGTATGGAGTTCCCGAGCGAATCATTACTGATAATGGTTCCAATTTGAACAACAAAATGATGGCAGAACTATGCCGGGACTTCAAAATTCAACATCACAACTCTTTTCCTTACAGGCCAAAGATGAATGGCGCTGTTGAGGAAGCTAACAAAAACATTAAGAAGATTGTGCAAAAGATGGTGGTTACATATAAAGACTGGCATGAAATTCTACCATTCGCCTTGCATGGGTATCGAACCTCAATCAGAACATCTACTGGGGCAACACCTTATCAGCTTGTGTATGGTATGGAGGCAGTCCTACCTGTTGAAGTTGAGTTACCCTCCTTATGAGTATTGATGGATGTAAAGCTGGATGAAGCAGAATGGATCCGGTCTCGGTACAATCAACTGAATTTGATCGAAGAAAAGAGGTTAGCTGCTATTTGTCATGGGCAGTTATATCAGAAAAGAATGAAGAAAACCTTCGATCAGAAAGTCAGGCTTCGGGAATACCAAGTAGGAGATCTTGTGCTGAAAAGACTTCTTTCTCCTCATACAGACCACAGGGGCAAATGGACTCCGAACTACGATGGTCCATTCATAGTAAAGAAGGTTTTCTCTGGTGGAGTGCTAATGCTCACTACTATGGATGGTGAAGACTTCTCATCCCCTATGAATTCAGATGCAGTTAAAAAATACTTCACATAAAATGACCCGCTGGACATAAAAATAGAATGTAAGTCCAGACAAAAATAGGGCATCCCGGCGAGTCAAAAACAAAATAAAAGACTCGGGAAAAAATAAGAGGAAAAAAAGAATGTACACCAGCTGAGTTGAAAATCCGCATTGGACAGCTCAGGCAAAAAATGGGTATCCCGGTGGATTGAAAACCCGAAAGGACGATCCACGCAAAATCAGGGGAGTAAGCGAACAACTGCATTTTGAATTCGTCTGTATCACTCGCAACACGGCAAGCTTCGAAAGGATAAAGCATCAGTCAGAATCAACCTTCTTCAAAAAGCAAGATGAGAAGAACGTCAAGGTCATACAGGTCATAGCAAAGGAATCTCACTGGAGCGTCGTCAACATTGCCAACACTTTTATTTTTTTTTCAATTTTTAGCAATCTCCTCATTCCAGGGGATTTGTTTCTTTGACTGTATTCGCCAATTCAGGACACCCAGATTAATAAAATCAGAGTTTTCAGTCACACCTCGTTTTGTACATTTTTGTTTCGTTTGCAAAATGTCCAATATCCATGATACAATACTTGCATGAAACAAATGAGCCAGTTTTAATAAATGCTTGCAGGAAATATATTTACTTTCAGGAATATCTAACTCCTATGACGGAATCCGGTAAGGGATACCTCGGGATGCTTGTGCGTTTCTTTTGTCTTAACAGATTGCAAGTATTCAATACACAACATGGGGCATGCCAAGCATACATCCCCAACATACCTCTTCCCCAAGCAGTATCTGAAATGCTTTTCCCCAGCGAAGTTGTCAAAGCCTCCTCATCCCCAGCACAGGTCTATTCAAAAGGAGCATCCCCAGCTGAGATCCCCACCAGAGTGCCAGATTTCTCATCCTCAACAAGGATAAAAGAACTATCTCCCCACAGAAGTTTACATTCTCTCCCCAGAAGAGTGATGCCTGAAACTCTTACACAACAAAGTGACGAAAGATTCCTTCTCCCCAGCTGAGTTCTCCTTACGGATAGATCTATTAATGATTTATTTCCCCAAGCAGAGCTATCTCTCCTGGCAGATCCAATGATCTCTTCCCCAACCGGGTTATTCTTCCAAGCAGATCAGCCAGAGATCTTTATCCCAGCAGAATCCGAGTCCCGGATCGATTTCTCTTTTGTATAACCATAACATTCACATCATATTCAGAAAATAAGCGTAGCATTCCGTCTAATATGGAGCATTACAGCAAAAATCAAACATTTGATTGATCACAAGCCAGGTTATAGCCAGTCACCTGCAATTACCATCAGTATTTCATAAGCAATATATATAAAAACTTATTCCCCGCAGATATAAGCCAAAGCGTCCCCTTTGTATTCTCAAATACAGATACCTACACACCCTTTTTGACACTCGTCCGTGCCACATTCCCCCAGCATGATTGCCAAAACACTTGTTGCAAACCAAACACTTGTTTATAATACACCCTTTTCGACACCCGTCTATGTCATCCTATCCCCACAGGTCGCCAAAACACCTTTTACACTCTCACATACAAATGTTTGTTCATAACTTATACATGTTTGACACTTGTCTGTGTCATACATTCCCCAGCAAGTTGAACATTCGTCCGTGTCTTGCTCATACTTCAATCAACAAAACAATCCTCACTCACACTTATATAAAAGTCTTTGATACTCGTCCATATCTCGTATATATATCACTCTTCAACAGATTCGACACTCGTCCGTGTTCTTTGTTAACTAGTTGGTACTCGTCCGTATCATTATCTCTGAACACGTGTCAGCGTTTGTTTCTACCGATACTCGTCCGTATCATAGTCCTAAAGATACTCGTCCGTATATTTAATCTACACACAACGTCAAACACTTATACTATTTTATTCTTAAGCGTAAGCACTCTTCTGTGTTTACCAGTCCTCAGTAAGTCACCAACAAAACAACTTTCTTCTATCCGACATTCGTCCTATGTCGTGGTACTTTCGGCAGCCGTACCATTCCAGGTGATCGTCCTTCACCTTTGGATGACCGTCCATCATCCCTTTCCCCGCGGAGACCCCATTAGTGGAACCTTTTTTCTATCCGACATTCGTCCTATGTCGTGATAAGGAGCAGCCGTCCCCTGCTAGGTGATCGTCCGTCACCTTTTGATGACCGTCCCTCATCATTTAGCCGATGGCCGTCCCCATCGTTGATCCTGTTATCCGACATTCGTCCTATGTCGCGATAAACCCTGAGAGCAGTCGTACCCTGCTAGGTGATCATCCTTCACCTCTTGATGATCTTCCTTCATCATGCTTATTCGATGGTCGTCCCCATCGTTGACCTTTTCTATCCGACATTCGTCCTATGTCGTGATAAAGAGCAGACGTCCCCTGCTAGGTGATCGTCCTTCACCTTTGATGACCGTCCCTCATCATTATTTCATTTATTCTTTGAAACGATGGTCGTCCCCATCATTGCCTCTACTTTAAATCCCCAGAGAATCTTATCTCCTTACCTGATGGCCGTCCCCGTCATGGTCTCTTTATTTCCCCAGCTTGTCGGTCGTCCCCGTCATTGCTTTACTTACCGCTTTATCCCCAGCAGGCGTCCTCTGCTCGATAGTCGTCCTCCATCGCCTTCATTTGAAAAATCATACTATACTATCTTTTACAATTTATATACCTTTTCTTCTTCTATCCAGCGAGTGCAAATTTTGGACTGTCTTTGGTATTCAACCACAAGTTATCTTGTTTGTCTGTTAAGCCAGGCGCTTACATCCTGCACAGCTAACTCATGTTTGAATAGGGGAAGCTGTAAACACTCCAAATTTTCCCTCACTCATACCACACCATGGCTTGTGATCCTTCATTTTTGTATAAACATAAGCATTACATCTCACATTGCATATTTGTTTCATCTGCATAGTTCAAGTTCATCTGCATCTAGGGTTTGTGATCTGAGCATTCCAAGACTCCATCTGAGCCATCCCAAAGGCCTCAAAGTGTTCCAAGAAGTTCCAGGTGTGTTCTATCATCATATTATGTCCC
Organism: Lathyrus aphaca; assembly: GCA_963966055.1. NCBI lineage: Eukaryota > Viridiplantae > Streptophyta > Magnoliopsida > Fabales > Fabaceae > Lathyrus > Lathyrus aphaca. The sequence continues at coordinate 112,399,695 of OZ014521.1, read as the reverse complement.
TCAAAGTTCATGAAAGTCAAGAGATCACAAGAACTGGCAAGGCATGGAAGCAGAGCTAGGGTTTTCACTACACAGATGACCAAAATTAGGGTTTTGGTTTCAGAGGCCTTAACTCCAAATTTTTGGGTCATTCTTGTTTCTAATATTCTTAAGATGTTATAAGGACCATATGTACCAAGTTTGATGAATAAATTCATTGTGGAAGTCATTTGTTCACTAGGTAACTTCTTGAGCAAGTTAAGTCAAAATTAGGGCATCTGAGGCCCCCAACAATGGAACCAAAGGGATATTTTCATCAAATTGAAGTTCTATGATCTTTATTTGATCTTAGAAGAGGTTGGAAGTTCACAAGATTGAAGAATTTTGAGCCATTTGCAAACTTGCCAAAAATGGAAATGACTTGTAATGGAAACTTTCCATTTTGGGAAAGTTTTTCAACCTCCTCTTTCTCAACCAAAAATGCTTCAAATGAAAAATTCTTGGTCATGAAAGTTGTAGATTAGGTCTTTCCCTTTTCAAAAAGTATAAGAACATGTCTTGATTCATCCTAGAACTCAAGATATGGCCTTTCAAAGTTGGCAAAAATCCTAAAATTTCAAGTTTCATGTCAAAGAGGGATTTTGCAAAATGGCATGTTCAAGCATTCTAATGACCTCTAATCAACTTCTACACTTCATAACATGCCTATGTGACTTCTAAACATCATAATTGGCCCAAGAACTTGGTATTTTTATGGCTTGATTCACAAGAAATGTCAAAGAGGGAAATTTGCATAAAGCATGATATCTCTTCATCCAAGTCATCCAGCTGCAATCATTTGATCCAAAGGCCTTCCACAAAGCCATATGAGGCCAGACATGCCTTGGAACCACTCCTGCCATGACCCATGCCCATAGTACAACCAATGTTGACTTTTTGCAAAAACAACCATACCTATCACCCTATGCCACCACCAACTTTTTGACCAATCAAGACCTCTTATGCAAACCCTAAGGAACTCATTTCACACATCACACAAGCCTGCAAGCATCCTTAGACTCAGATTACACAAAATCACCATAGAACTTTCCCTCTTCGATTCTCATCACTCAGCCACTAAAAATCAAAACTTCTTTCACCATTCATCTCAAAATCATCCATAGAACACAAAGCACCCTTCACCATGACCTAAAAGCCACTCAAACCAAAACACAAATTCCGCAAAACAAGAACTGAATCTTCCAAACCAAGCCATTTAAACTTCATTCAAACCTTCCAAAAGCACAAGGGGATCAAGTGGAGTGGATTAACATCAAGAAAAGGGCCAGAAAGCACCAAACTGTAAAGCTTCATCTTAGGTAGCTTCTTCAAACAATTTTTCCAGAACTTGTATTTTAAGTTACAATATGATTCTTTATGTTCCCCTGATCACACTGATATGACTTGTTTCAAAAATGAGTGAGAAATGAGCTTGTATCGTGCTTTTGAAAATTTTGACCTAAATAATGTTTGATTCGATTCATGCTATTCTTGAAATATAAATGAGTTTTGTTGTTTGATTCGTGTTTAATGATGTTCAATGTTTGATTCTGGAGAGTTTAGTGAGTTTTTGTGGTGTTTTGAGGGAGATGGGGTGAGGAACCCACCGGAGAAGACGACCGAAGCTCATCTCCGGCCGCCTGAGAGTAGTTAACCCTAATCCTCATTAATTAGCCATTTTTTAATATGGGCCCTTGGATCTGTGCTTGGCGCGTGTTTGGACGGCCAGGATGAGTCATTAAACCCTAAATCTTAATTAATTAGTTTAATTTATTTAATTAAGTCAGATTAAAACGTGGCTTTTGGATTTCATTTAAATATTAGGTTTGAATGTGGGCCTTCAGATCATCATACCACAAGTCCACGTGACTTTGCATCCTGACCACCCATCCATCCAGCTTGCAATCTCAGCCTCTCATTTAGCATACTTTTGTTTTTATTTTATTTTTCTTTGTATTTTATTTCACGAATTTATTTAAAATACCAAAAAGCTTTCAAAAAATATTTCCTTTTGCATTTTTGTTTCAAATATTTTTCTTAATCAGAAAATGATTTTTATTTGACTTTTTGCATATAAAAAGTATTTTTAAAATATTTAAATGTTATTTTTAATTAATTAAAGTCTTTTAATTAATTAAAAATACATTTAGGTTTCTAAAAATCACCAAAAAAAATCATGAATCATCCCTTTGCATTTAGAAACATTTACAAACTCTTGACACAAATTTCTTTTTAGGTTTGATCATAACTTGAGAATTTTCTTTGAATTAAGGGTCATTTAAATCATATTTTTGAACCCTAACTTGAAAAAGTCTTTTCTGCCTAACCAAGAAGAGTTTGAAGATGATTATTTATGCATTGTTTTGTGCATAACATGTAGTTTATAGGTAATTTATCTCATGAATTTATCTTGAATTTTTGAATTGATTTGCATTTTTCTTTGAGAATCACCCAAAAAACCCTAGAAACTTAGGAAATTCACAACTTTTGAGTGGTAAGGCTTCTGACCTTCTCCTTTGAGGTATGACTTAGTATGGGATTAAGGTTTGTTTGAGTGTGATTTCAAATTTTTATCATGTCATATGCTTTTGTCTTGTTCATGTGCATCCCATACTTCCATATAACCCTAATTTTTCATGTTTACTTGCATTCATCTTGCATATTCATCCATATATGAACTTGCCATGACATTTCTTGCATTCATATGTCATCTTAGGCATCTTAGGACATGTTAAAATCATGCTTGATCATTTCTTCATTCATTTGCCATGATTTGCATTCATTTCATTTCATTAACTTTCATGAACTTTCAAACTTCAAAGCATGCTTACATGACATCTCATCTTTGTATGATCATTCATATGCACTTTGTATGCCTTTGCATCATCTCACATGACATTAACATTTCATAAACACTTCTGACTTTGGTCATTTCATCTCATCTCATCTCATTTCATTTCATTTCCTTATGCTTTGAACTTTATGCATTCATGCTAACATTTTCAGGTGGTAAGTTACTTTGAGAAGTGGATTTGCCTTCACTTCTCATTCCTCTTTATCTCTTTCATATGCATCTTTCTGGTTTCTTTGAAGTGAACTTGTTCACTTGTGTTCATTCTTTCTCACTTTCTTTCTTTAAGTTACTTATCTTCTTCAATGAAGTAAGTAACTTATTTCTTCTGCTTCTTCCCCCTTTCATCTGCTTCTTCCATTGGTGGCTTCCTTGAAGATCTTTCTTAAGCCTTACAAACCATAGTAACATCCAAGCATGATAATAATTAGGGTTGTAATTAGTCCCCCTAAGTTTTTACCTTTGAGTCTCCTTGAGTCTCTCTTCTCATCTTCATAATAAGAGACTAAACTCTTAAAGTTTTAGGACTTTGGAATCAGGGTTATGCATGTATCCTTCTATTAGGATGGCGTGTATAACTTTAATCCTAAGTGTTAAACCTTTAATTTGTTTAAACCTCTTAATCAAATCATCTTAATAAACACTAAGACTTCATCTTGTAACTTGGGCCTTACATTAGGGTTCTAATTCTTCCTTTATGGTTAAGAAGGACTAACCCTAGTGTTTAATGGACAAGTCCCCCTCAAGTTGTATTACAAACCATAAAACTCATTTCTTAATCTCATCTTTTAATTAAAATCCATTTAATAAAGGTTGTTATATAATGAATTTAATCCCTAACCATGGATTAAGTTGAGGTATCTTCCTCAGCTTAAGTGTTCTCATCTATTATCCTTCTATTAGGATGGTTTAATGAGTTCACTAATCAGTGATTAGAGATTAAACTCATTACTTAACACTAAACAAAAACCCAAAAACATCTAAATAATTACAAGTAGGATAATGGTCTTAATCCTACATCATCATGGTAATTAAGTTGAGGTGCTTATCTCATACTTAAGTATTCTCAATATCCCTAATAAGGGAGGATATAATGAGTTTACAAACCCTTGATTTAGGCTTAAGCTCATTAACTTATGCAAAACACCAAAAATAATAACAAAACTGAAAAACACAAAAAAAACAATAATCGTCTCTTTCGGGATTCTTTTCTCATCACACTCATTCACAAGCGAGGACTTGCTTCTTCCGTCTAATGCAAGATAGTTAGCACTTGAGCCAGACGAGTCATACACTTGAGCATAGGCAAGCAAGCAGTTCTTCAGTCAATTTATCCTTCAGTCTCTTTGAGTCGAACTACGGTGTTCTGACTTCCTCATTGCACGAGAGGATACGTAGGCATAACTTAACTGTTATCGAACAAAAGTCTCTGTGTCTCCCCCTTTCTTGCAGCATTCTCTTCTAAAGCCTCAGTTCCTGAGCATTCACCTTTTGCACTGACACTTGTATATTCTTTTCCAGCTTTTGCACACAGATAGCACATACACTACCCCTTTAAACACAATATTTTAAGCGTGGATCCCGTCGAGTACGACGGACAATTTGGGTGCTAATACCTTCCCAGGTTGTAACCAACCCCCTTTCTCAGTTTCTCTGGTTCGCAACCGTTTTATCCATCTTTTTCTAGGTTTATGCAACATTACCTTTCCTTCGGCATAAAAATGCCTAGCTGGCGACTCTATTCAATTCACCTTCATTTCTCTCTTCACCGACCGTTCGCGCTTGTACCCTATTTGGACTCGGTGTCGTTTCGGGGGACCGACAATGAGTACCGAAAGATCCCTCATGGACTTCTTGCATTAATAGGCCTGCTTCGTGTCTATCCACGCATCTGAGAAAAACCATGTCAAAGTTCCTCTTATACAGAACCCCATCTGTATTCAAGAAAAAACTAGCAGCAAGTCATCTCAAGGTCTTCTTGTCATTGGATGATGCCCCAGCTGGGTATTCTTGTTTTTCCTTTAAAATCTTGATATCAAAATACCAAGGTTTCTCATCAGACACTGTGTCTACAGAGAAAGCATAAGCTGGTGTGTCAAGCCTGGAAATGTCAATCCTAGGCACATAGTTCCAACACAAGACTTTGATTGACGAAGAAAGAGTAGCCAATGCATCGGCAAACTGATTCTCATCTCGTGGTATATACTGAAGCTTAACCGTTGTGAAGAACATCAACTGTCTTCTGGCGTAATCCCTATAAGGAATTAAGTGTTCTTGATGTGTATACTACTTGTCGGTAATATGATTGATAACGAGGGCTGAATCTCCGAATATATCGAGGGTCTTAATCCTAAGATTAATAGCCTCCTCTATTCCCATTATGCACGCCTCGTATTCCGCTTCATTGTTGGTGCAGCCAAAAGTAATTCTGGCAGCGAAGGGAAAGTGAACACCTTCAGGAGTGATATTGACTGCCCCATCAAACATCAACTTCCATTTGGACTCAGGATCTGGCCCCTCCTCCGAAAGTGGTTCCTCGAAATCTCTTGCTTTGAGGTACACGATGTCCTCATCGGGGAAATCAAACTTCATCGGCTGATAGTCGTCTTCAAGTGGTTGCTGTGCAAGATAATTTGACAATACACTTCCTTTGATGGCTTTCTGGGAAGTATAATGTATGTCATACTATGTTAGGATCATTTGCCACCTTGCAACTCTTCCGGTTAATGCTGGTTTCTCGAAAATGTACTTGACGGGGCCCATTTTTGAGATTAACAATGTGGTATGGGTCAACATGTACTGTCTCAGTCGGCGAGCAACCCATACCAAAGCACAACAAGTTTTCTCGAGCAGTGAGTAACGAGATTAACAGTCGGTAAACTTTTTGCTAAGGTAGTAAATAACATGCTCTTTTCGACCAGACTCGTCATGTTGGCCTAGAACACACCCCATCGACCCTTCTAACACAATCAAGTACATGATAAGTGGTCGTCCTGGAACTGGAGGCATTAGAATCAGAGGCTTCTGTAAATATTCTTTTATCTTTTCAAAGGCTCTTTGACAGTCCTCATTCCACCTGACCGTTTGTTATTTTCTTAACAATTTGAATATTGGCTCACATGTGGCAGTTAGATGAGATATAAACCGCGGAATGTAGTTCAACCTCCCTAAAAACCCACACACTTCTTTTTCTGTTTCCGGTGCAGGCATATCTTGTATTGCTTTTACTTTTGCAGGATCTACCTCAATCCCCCTTTGACTAACAATGAAACCCAGCAATTTACCGGAACACACTCTAAACGTGCACTTGTTTGGATTCAACCTCAGTTTGTACTTTATCAATCTATCAAACAACTTGTTGAGATTGACCAGATGCCCTTCTTCGTCCTGGGACTTGGCAATCATGTCGTCCACATAATATTCAATTTCTTTATGTATCATATCGTGGAACAAAGTTACCATAGCCCGTTGATACGTTGCCCCAACGTTCTTCAATCTAAAGGGCATAACCTTGTAACAGAATGTACCCCATGGGGTAATGAACTTCATTTTCTCCATGTCTTCCGGTGCCATCTTGATTTGATTATACCCGGAGAAGCCATCCATGAAAGAAAATACCGAGAACTGAGCGGTGTTGTCTACCAGCACATCAATGTGAGGTAATGGAAAGTCATCCTTTCAACTTGCTCTGTTTAGGTCCCGATAGTCGACGCACATCCGGACCTTGCCATCTTTCTTTGGTACAGGCACAATGTTAGCTACCCAAGGTGGGTAACTGGTCACAGCAAGGAACCCGGCATCCCACTGCTTCTGAACTTCCTCCTTGATCTTCATAGCCATATCAGGGCTAGTTCTTCTCAGCTTCTGCTTTACCGGAGGACAGTCTTCCTTTAGTGGCATCTTGTGCACAACGATGTCAGTATCTAACCCTGGCATATCCTGATACAACCAGGCAAAGATATCCACATATTCACGTAGCATACCAATCAATTCCCTCTTTACATCGGCCTGCAGACTGGCCCCAATCTTTATCTCTCTCTTTACATCTTTAGATCCAATGTTGACGATTTCTATTTCTTCCTGATGAGGTTGAATGACCCTTTCCTCTTGTTTCAACAACCTGACCAATTCTTCTGGGAGTTCACAGTCTTCCTCAACCCCTTCATCAGCTTGGTAGATAGGATTGTCGAAGTCATGCATAGTCATAGCAGGAACGTTATCACGAGAATCCAAATGATCAACACTGCACAAATGATGTGCTTATTTCAGAATCTATAGGAGACGCAAACACACAAAAACACTGAAAAGAAAAACATTGCCAATTTATTTATTTTGTGAAAAACTTAAAAACGAAAGGGAACATAATTTGCTTGAAAAATGTCCTTTATTTCATGGAAAAAGAAAAATGCATTAAAACATGGTGGCCCTACAAATGGATCCGTACACCTCGGGCAGAGTGCAGGATTTGACATGCAGTATGATAAAAATGGAAACAAAGAAAATTACTTTGACTGTCAAGTAACTTGAACAAATTCTTCAGCATACCAGTTCCGGAGCTCCTCCCAGGTACGCATGGGTGAATCCAGTTATCCAAGTCGTAGTCATTATCCCTATCTACATCTGTTGCAAAACGATGTTATAGTCGAGCATTCCAGCGCTGGTGAATGTTATGGGCTTACCGCCATGAGACCAGCTGGACTGACCAGGTTGATATCCGAGACCGAAATTGTCATCCTTCTTTTCCATTTCTAACAACTTGCCCCAACCCTTGGCATTTCCGGATTGAACTACCTCCTTGGCTTGCTTGTAGGAGTAGATAGGAGTCCCTTCCTTCTCACTGTTTTGAACTGCTGGAGACAAATTACTGACACTGATCGTCTCAAAATCTTGAAAAAGTGTCTCATGGATCTCCCCATCCATTTCTACGTACTTGAAGGTCGATAGATGGCTCACGAAAATATCCTCTTCTCCGCATACAGTAACAACCTGGCTGTCTACCACATACTTCAACTTCTGATGCAACATGGATGTTACTGCGCCAGCAGCGTGAATCCAGGGACGTCCCAGCAAAAAACTATAAGCGGGTTGAATATCCATAACATAGAATGTGATCTTGAATACCTGAGACCCATTCTTTACCGGTAGATCCACCTCCCCTAACACAAATATTTGTGACCCATCAAAGGCTTTTACAATCAAATCACTGGGACGTAAAACAATGCCATCAATATTCAACTTCATCAAGGCCTTCTTAGGGAGCACGTTGAGAGAAAAGTATGTATCTACCAGGACGTGTGATAGAAAAACACCCTTACACTCTATGGTGATGTGTAAGGCTTTGTTGTGGTTGCGTCCTTCAGAAGTAAGGTATTTACCTATGAATCCCAACCCATGGTTGGCGTTTACGCTGCCTACCACAACCTCCAACTGATTGACAATTATCTCTTGTGGTACATATGTCATTTGCAAAACTTTCAGCAAAGCCTCTCGGTGAGCTTGGAAACACAACAATAGTGACATAATAGATATCTTGGACGGGGTCTGATTCAACTGTTCCACCACCTTATAATCTCTTTTCTTAATTATTCTCATGAACTCCTCGACTTCCTTTTCAAAAGTGCTCTGACTAGCAGCAGGAGTCGTCACCTCTTCAGTGGCTATCTGCTTACCCTTAGCTTTTGTAGCAGCCTCAGCTTCGGGATCACCTCTAAGAGCTTGAGAAGCAAAGAGACGTCCACTCCTTGTAAACTCGCCAACTCCTCCGACATTCACAACAGTCAGGTCAATTGTCACCGCTTGACTTTCCACTTTCTGGCCTTCTACATACACGTCCGAGCTATAGTGCCAAGGGATGGCTTTGTCATCGGCATAAGGGACTGGTCCCGGAACAGTAATAGCTACTGGACTCACTTCGGGAACATAGATAGTCACCGGCTCTCTCCGGACAGGAACCTCAGTAGGATCAAAATAAATTGTCACTATAGATACACAATCACTTCTATTGTCAACTCTGTCAAATTGTAGCGACCCCTCGTCAATCAAACACTGCAACCCAACCTTCAAATCCCCACAACCATTAACTGAATTCAAACAACCCTTGCAGTCAAAATCACAACCTGGAAAAACCTGCCCTTTCAACAATCTGTCTTTCACGACTAACAAGAAAGTATTCACTTCACCCACATTCAAGATCAGGTTCGACCTCTCGCCACCGTCGACGGCATTTATCCTAGCTCCTCCATGATTCAGAATGGGGTTTGATGTAACATTTGGAGGTGGTGCAAAGTTAATTTCCTTTGAATCAATCAAGTCCTGGACCTTATGTTGTAATGCCCTGCACTTCTCCATTGAGTTCCAGGGAGCTCCTGAATGAAATGCGCATCTTGCATTAACATCATACCCCACTGGAAGCTCTCCCGGTGGAGGTGGTGCTAACATCCTCAACTGAACCAAATTCAAGTCTAACAATCTCTGGAGCAGTGTCGTCTACATCATTGGGATAACCTCGAGCACCCTGTTAGCTGGACGAGCTTGTCTTTGTTGATAAGGCCTTTGCTGATAGTTATTGGGTTGCGGCTGTTGTTGTTGCTGCTGTTGTTGTACAGGACCTGTCGGATGGTGACAGCTGCCACCTGCTCGTAGGATCTTCTGTATCCGCGGCCCCGACATCGACCATACATAACAATAGTTTCTCCCTTCCTTCTTCTTGGAGGTCCACTGAAAGCCTTTCTCACACCACTTGAGCTATTTGCACTAGTGTCTTGAATCTTCCCCATTTTCAGAAGAGTTTCAACCCTCTCTTCAGCTATCACGATGTCGTTGAACTTCGTTGCTGAACAAGACGCCAGTCTCTCAATAAACACCCCATGCAGCATTCCCATAAACATATCTTCCATTTCATTCTCCAACAAGGGAGGTTGCACTCAAGCAACAATCTGACGCCACCTCTGGGCGTACTCTTTGAACCCTTCTTTAGCGCTCTGAGACATTGTCTGCAACTGGGTACGATTTGGAGCCATATCCAAATTATACTGATACTGCTTTACAAACGCCTCAGCCAAATCCTTCCAGCTTCGGATATTGACCCTGCTAAGCTTCATGTACCATTCCAAGGAAGCTCCTACAAGACTATCCTGGAAGTAATACATCCACAGCTTCTCATCATCTATATGCGCAACAATCCTTCCTACAAAAGACTAGAGATAAGTTTTTGGGCAAGCCGTGCCATTGTACTTATCAAAAGTGAGAACCTTGAACTTGTAGGGAATTCTCACCCCTGGCACCAAGCCTAAATCAGTGATGTCAAACCCTAGAGAACTCTGAGACTGAATGGCACGAATCTGCTCAGCCATTTCTTCAAATCTTCTATTCATGTCAACCCCTTGGCCTACCGCCTCATCCAGCAAAGTGAACTGCTCGTCCTGCCCATCCATCTGCAGATTATTCACTCCATCATTGACAATAGTGACCCCTGGTTGCACCACATGGATTTCAACATGACGGGCGCCAGCCCCATTGCGATTGCCTCCATCTACTGTCCCATTGTTCCTGACTTGATTGTTCTCTACCATCTCGCGCAAGCGCTCTTGAGTTTGACCCATCCAAGCCATGAGGGTCATAAAGTTGTCCATTCTCGTCCTTAAGTCAGTCAAATTTGCTTGCATCTGCTCCATTGCTCTTTCTCTGTTCACCTTTGTAGGGTATCTATGCACCGTTGACTGTCTCTGAACCTTCTTGGGAGCTATAGTGCCTGAAAGTGACATGAATGTTAGAACACTGGAGACATACCTGCAAAACAACAAACACGTTATATGCATGCAATGTAACTATTCATGTTTCCACGTCCAAGCATTAATATGCCCCAGTTCTAGTATTTTGACGGAAAATATTCCATATGACCTTTTGGAAACTGACTATTCAAACTCTTTTGAGGAGTATTCAAACCCTGATGGCTTAGGACAACCAACTTTGCTCATTCAGAAACGGTAATTGGAAAGTATCATTGCATAGCAGGAACAAACTACCAACTGTTGCACCCCAAAATTTGCCCTCACAATACAAGACTTTCTGTGCTAAGAAGGTCCACAAGGTTCACAAGATTCCTAATGCTTACAAGACCTTTCATGAGGTTCATGAAGTCTACAAGTCACTTTATGAGGTTCACAAGGTTCACAAGATTCACAATGCTTACAAGACCTTTCATGAGGTTCATGAGGTCTACAAGTCACTTCATGAAGTTTCACAAGGTTCACAATACCTCCTATGAGTATCACAAGACATCTCACAAGGTTCACAAGGTTCACAAAGTTCACATTTGATCATAAGAGTTGACAATTCCCTCAGACAATGCACCTCCTAAGCAGTGCATCCAAAACTAGGGTTTTGACTTTAATCAGGCAAAATGGACTTCCAAGACCTCAAGTGAGCTTCATAACATCTCATATGTATGTAAGAACCCCCATGACAAGTTTCAAGACTTTTCTCAAAGGTTTGCTCAGTCAGATGATCAGATAAGTCAAAATCAGTCAAAGCAGTTAAAAAGTCAAACTGAGGTCAACTGTGGTCAAACCAAAGTCAAACTTCATGATTTTTTGCCAACATCAAGTATATGAAGTAAAATTCATCATTTGATCAAGGGTTGATCATGATTCATCAAGGAGATTTCAGATCATCAAGAATCAGGAGTTTCTAAATTAGGGTTTTCTTAGTAAAAGTCAACTGAACTTTGACCAGCCATAACTTTCACATGCTTCATCACCAAGTCTCCATCCAAAGCTCATTTTGAAGGAAATTTAATTCTCTACAACTTTGTGTCTCACAAGCCAAGCCCAAAAATGCTTCATTTGGAAGGTATGAGCTAAGACATTATAGGTCCTTTTGAAAGTCAACAAAAAGTCAACAACTTTAAAAGGGCATAACTTGAGATTGGTAAATGATATGGACATGAAACCAATGGGGTTGTTTAGAGGACTCTTCAAGCTTTCCAAAATGTCCAAGAACACCCTCATACCATTAAAATTGAAGGATATGTGTCCTTGCAAAGTTGGGAAATTTTAGGGAAGTTTATGAAGCAAATGGAGGTTTAAAACCAAATTTTGTCAAGTGGGCTGAACTTTTAATGACCCAAAGTAATCCATGACATCATGCACGAAAATTCTATGATATTTTCATAATTTTTATTTTATTTAGTTAATTTATTATGATTTTTTAAACTTAAAATCATTTTAAATTTAAATAAAATATTAAATATGAAGATTAAATTTTATTTTTGATTCTAGAAAGTCATGAATTCAGCATGGAACAAATTGATACAAGAATAACATTGATTGGCTTGAAATAGAAAGTGTTGATGCAAAAATATTGAAATTTCAAAGCTTATCATTGTGAATCTTTTTGAATCAAATCTTGTACACAACCATTCAATTTTTTAACCTAAAAACATCCTCCTATAAGTACTTAGTGTAACCCTAACATGAACGGACGGATTTGCAGCAGCCAAGCATCATATTCAAACTTCAAATTTCTTACAAAAACTCAAATTCGATTTTTCAATTTCAGCCATTCAACAGAGGTTTTTAAGGTTGAGAAAGTTTCTTTGAGGTTGCTTGAACATGTTTGAATGACCATATGCATCAAAACCATGCTATATTACTCAACCCGAATTCACATTGTTCTTAAAAATATTTTTTTCGATTCCCATAATATTGATGTCATTGTCTGAATTTGATTACATATTTGTGTTTGTGATGAAGTTTGGAGTGTTTCTGGAACAATCAATTCGATTTTAAGTGCAGGATGAAGAAATCACCATGATTAGGGTTTCATGGCCGTTTTAGGGTTCTACCATTCATCCACTGTAAATGAATTCTAAAGACATGGTTGAGTTGTATGGACCTTGTAGAATGTAATGCACTGATTAATTTCACAAAATTTTGCTGTTTTGTTGATCATTGTATTTCGTAGGTTTTGCTGCCATTACAGTTTCGCAGGAAAGATGGTAGGAAAATTCGTGACAAATTTCGCAGGTACACTGAAGAAGATGAAGCTGGTTGGCGCGTTCTGGGAAATTTGAATTTTGTGTAAAATATTTTATGTTTTATTGATGGTTTATTATTACAAGCGCGTAGCTTGTCCCAGTGGAAGGAAGCGCATGCGTATGACAAAAAGACCTGTGTTCGAATCCTGGCTGTGTACATATTTTTTCTTATTTTTTCAGGTTAAAAGGAGGCTTAATATATTATGTTTTCTTGCCAACACCATATCAGAATTGCTCATCTAGCTGGAATGGTCATGCGTGCGTTTGTGTGTTTAAGAGGTCCTGGGTTCGATACCTCCCCCAAGCCTTTTTGCTGCTTCATTATTTTTTCCAATATTTTCAGACTTAAAGAACAAAACCAAGAGGTGTTCATTCTTTTTGCATCACTAGTGCCCAGCTCAGTTGGCAAATCTCTTCATTATCCAGGTTAGGGACCTGGGTTCAAATCCCAGGTCCAGTTTTTTGATTTCTTATTTTCTTTTATTATATTTCCTATTATTTTCTATGTTATATTAAAATAGTTTCTAAATTATAAAATGCAAATATTATATTTTCTAAATTCTAAAATATATATGTTTTCTAAATTCCAAAAATTAACTTTTATTATTATATATTTATTTAAATTATAAAATGTATATATGTACTATTTAACTAATTGAATTGTTATTATAAAATAAACCCTAATTTTAGAAATCCTAGTTTATCTTTTCTAAACAATTATTAAAAAAAAACCTAATTTTTATTTTCTAATTTTTTGTAAATATAATTACTATGTACATATTTATTTAATTTAATTAATTTTAATAAATATAATTATAATCAATTTTTTTCTTTATAATATGTAATTATTTCTATAATTTGTTCATAATCTAAATTTTAAAATATATATATGTTTAAAAATAATTAAATTTATACTGATATTGTAATTATAATTTTTTATATGTTTATAGTTTATAATCTTAAATTTTTATAATTAAATTGTTCATATTCCCTTAATAATTTCTAATCCTATTTTATTATTCTATTTTGTTTATTATTATTACTAATCATATTATTACTAACCCATTTATTTTATTATTATGCTTATTATCATTTCACTAACCTTATTTATATTTAATTTTTATCACTAACCCCTATTATGATTATTTTTGCTTATTTATTTTTATTTATATTTTGCTTATTTATTCTTGCTATTTATTTTTTGCTTATTAATTATTATTGTAATTGCTTCTTGGTGTAAATTTTTGTAAATATTTAAATTATTTAATTTTTATGCTATGGTTAGTAAAATAGGGAGTGGAAACATGTATTATATTTAAAAATTGAATTTAGGTCATTTAAATTATAAGGTAAATACAAAATTAAACACTCACACACGTAAGTCGATTTTTAATCGCCATCTCACTTTCTAAGGTTGCCTCTCAATGTTGCCAAATCATAAGGTCAAGTGGGGTGTATAAAGCAAAGTCTCTTAAAAGAAAAGTCATCAAGTCCCTTAATGGTTGCCTTTCATAAAGATTTTGTCCCTTTCGAATAATGATGACAGTCCCTCCAGAAAATTGCTTAATACACCCTACAGTTGCCTTCATAAAACAGATGTCCCTCATATGTCCCTCACATCCAAGGTAATGACTACCTATTCCTTAATAATAGGGATAGTCTTACCACTTAAAGGATAAAGAACAGAAAAGACTTAAACTTTAGGGTAGGTTCCTCATAGTTACTTGCTCACTATTTCAAAACAATTTCAAATACTTCACAAATTTCAAACAATTTTCAAACACAAGTTTTTTACGCATCCGTACATGGATCATTATTAAACTCTTATGAAAATTTCTATTCACACACTTCACATTTCAAAAACAATTCAAAGTGAGCTAAGTAACTAAGAGCTCATGGATAACCATGGATGTAAAGGGTGCTAACACCTTCCCTTTACATAACCTACCCCCCGGACCCAAAAATCTTTTAAAAAAGGTCTTTCCTGTTCTTTTATGCCTTTCCTTTGGATAAAATAAAAGTCGGTGGCGACTCTTGCTATCCGCAACATAACTAAAGTCAGTTCTCCCACCGTGTTACAGAACTGGCGACTCTGCTGGGGAATTAATAAAAGAGGGGTACCCTTAGGAATTAGATCACTTTTAAATTGTTTGCCTTGCTTGCTTTATATTATCTTGTTGGGGTGCTCTTATGTGTGAAAGGTCCTAACCCGGATCTGGTGTACCATAGGTAAATGGCAATAGACCAAGGAAACTGTACGACGTATATCGATACGGTTGATCTGGTGGCCATAGTTAGTGCGACTTCTTGGTTGGTGCTTATGTTACTTAAGTCAAGTTGAGGATAATATGAGGCTGCCATATGTTGTCAATGCACTAACTAACTTTTAGAACCCTAGTTAACTCATCTTGGCCTTTAGAAAGTAGTGAGGTAACCGGATTTGGTGCAGACTGAAGTTGGTTGACACTCGATACTACACTCATTGAGATCTTAAACTTGGAGGGTTTTGGTTGGCAAGTAAGTTGCCTTCTGAACAACCACCCTTGTGAAGGATCAATGATATTGAGATCCCTTAGAACATGGTTACTTTTGTAGGACAGGATGAACCATCTAACTTCAGGGGAGGGTACTTACCTTTGAACCTCATGCAAGCCTTTAAACCTAGGGCTATTGTGTGACTTGCTTGTGTGTGCCACATGTTTGTGATTGAACATAACATCATGACATCATCATGCATCATAAGCATAGCATTTTCACTAACCATTTCAAGGACCAAGGGATTTATCTTTGTTCTTTGTTGCAGGTCATGGCTTCGGCTCGTAGAAACACCATCAGGATCAACTTTGTGGGCATACCTGCTAAGCTTAAAGAGTTGGTTTCTCAGGTGTCTGATCATTCCCAGTTCACCAAGAGACATGGTTACCTATTGGACCTAGTCACCTCAGGGTTCAATGAAGACATGATGAGTGTTCTGTTTCAGTTCTTTGATCCTAAGCACCATTGCCTCACATTCCCCGACTACCAGCTGGTTCCAACCATGGAAGAGTTCTCTAAGCTTCTTGGTATACCTGTTCTTGATCAGAAACCATTCTCAGGCTTGGAAAGAGAGTCTAAACCTGAGGTTATTGCTACAGCTCTACATCTGAAGAAGGCTGACATTGTTCTAGAAACGAGAAGCGGAGTTAAAGGTATTCTTGCTAAGGTTTTAATAGAGAAGGCTCAAATGTTCTTGAAGGCTATGAGCCATGATGCTTTTGAGGAGATCTTAGCCTTGCTGATTTATGGCTTAGTGTTGTTCCCCAATCCAGATCAGTTCATAGACATTCATGCCATCAACATATTCCTGAGTCACAATCCAGTGCCTGCATTGCTTGGAGACATCCTACACTCTCTTCATACCCATACCACAAGGGCAAGAGGAACTTTGATGTGCTGCATACCTTTGCTTTCTAGGTGGTTTATTTCTCACCTTCCTCGCTCAGTAATGAAGAATGAGCAAGGGTTCAGGTGGTCCAAGAGGATCATGTCACTTTCTCACTCAGATATTCATTGGTGCTCCAGATCTATGGAGAATGTCAATATTATTGATTGTTGTGGAGAATTCCCTAATGTGCCATTTCTAGGCATAAGAGGAGGCATCACCTACAACCCCTCTCTAGCTTTACGACAGTTTGGTTACGCTCGGAGTGATGGTCCACATGAAATGTTAATTCAGGGTATTGTGTTTGACTACGACAACGATCTTCAAGGTTACCGTCAGAGATTCATACGAGCATGGGGAAAAGTAAACAAGGTTGACAGCAAGACTCTGGAGCCTAAGTACACTATCCCTATGGAAGCTTATCTCAGATGGGTGCGATCTCGTGCTCAGACTCTCATGATGCCATATCCTGCTATCCTGCCAGTTACCATGGAACCTGTTGCTGAAGGAGATACTTCTTATACCATCCTTCACCCAGACATGCCTACTGACATGGAAGACTTGCAGAGATCTTGGATCCAGTTGAAGGAGCAAAGGGATACTTTTGAGGCTCATTACAAAGCAAGCCAAGAAAGAATCCTAGAACTAACAAAGCAACTTCACGAGGAACGGAATCTCAACTCATACCTCAACACAAAGAGGAAACGTCCATGGGAGACTTAAAACCCCATCTTTTGTATTTATTTCACTTCATTTCCTGTAAGCCCAAGAGGCAAAACAAATTTATTACTAATAAAAGTGTACCTTTTTGGTTGCTTAAGCAAATTTAAATCCTGCGGTCCTTGAATATGTTGCATATACATTCACATATCATATCATTGCATCACAGGGTTATTGTGCTCAGGATTCTTATCTTCTCGCTGTTTATTTCAGCAATGGCTCTTGAACAAACAGTCAAAGATCTCCAGGCTCAGAATGCCCGATTCCAAGAGTTGATCCTGAACTTGTCCAAGGGGCAAGATGAATTAAAGACACTGCTGGCTAAGAAGAAGAGTCCTGAGGACGACAAGGATGGTCAGTTGGAACAAATGCAAGCGGAGATAACA
This sequence comes from Lathyrus aphaca, assembly GCA_963966055.1. Taxonomy (NCBI): domain Eukaryota; kingdom Viridiplantae; phylum Streptophyta; class Magnoliopsida; order Fabales; family Fabaceae; genus Lathyrus; species Lathyrus aphaca. The sequence continues at coordinate 112,382,263 of OZ014521.1, read as the reverse complement.
GAAATGAGGATCTAGATAAATGACCAGGTGGCTCTTATTCAAAGTTTAGCTCAGGGGCAAGAAGAGCTAAGAACCTTTATCCACAAACTTCAAAGTAATGGAGTCAGGAATCTAATTGTCAGTCAACCTCCATTAAAACAAGCTGATTTGGTTGAAAGGAAGATGAGGATAAAAGAAGGTAAGAAACCGGTTGCCATTGATTGTTCTTCAATTGAAGAAGAAAGACCTGATAAGGTTAATCTACCTCAACACAAGGAATGTAGAAGGAAGTTTATCAAGTTCAACACTCCAATGTCACAAGTTCTGCAATGCTTGTTGGAGATGAAGCTAATTCCCTTGAAAAATCCTCCTCAAAATCCTAAAATTTCCTCTTCTCGCTATAATCCCAAGGCAAGGTGTGAGTATCACTCCAACAGTCCTGGACATGATACTGATAACTGTTGGGCATTGAATAAGAAGATTCAAGATCTGATTGACGAAGGAATCCTAGAGGTTACTCCAGAAGGTCAAGTTGAATTTTACTATCGTCCATCAAACACCGAAGCTGCAAGACAAGTAGCCCAAAGTAACAAGAAAGGAAGAATACCTATGCCTGTTGAGATATGGGGCACCTTGGGGCATCCAAGTGGAAAATTTGATTTCATGGTGAAGTAAACTGCTCCTCAAAGTTCACAGATTGCAATTGAAGACATTCAGCCAACTGGATGGGACAATATTTGAATTTTCATTTGTAATTTCTTTTATTTGTTTGAATACTTACTATTATGTTAAACTTTTGTTTTCATTAATGCATTGCATATGTTTGTCTTGAATTAATCCATTCGTTCCACTATATTTTGAATTATGCTTCTTATTTCTATCTTGTGATATTTAAACTCCTGATAAAACTATAAGCCTGTAGAGGGAGGATGACGAAAACAATACCATAATCTTATGCAGTATGCTTTTGAACAGACTATGCTGACGATGTACAGGCATTGGTTCAATTCCTAAACAGTGGAGATATAAGGAAGTTAATCCCTAGTCAACCCTTTTGAGCCTATGAAGTAGGAGTTTTTATTCTCACAAATTAAAACCCTTATTCATAACCTGGGGCAGGGTAGTTACTCAGTTAACTCAAAATATGCCAATTGTATGTGTTGTACACAACTAATGATGGTTCTCTGTAATCATGAAACCTGACAGTCAATATCCAGCAAAAGAACAATTCACTAAGTCAAAACCTATGAAGGAGACTTAGTAAAACATTAAGACATCCCGCTGACTGTAACCTTGAAATAAGCAGTTCAGGAAGGATAATAAAGTCAAAAAAAAAAAGTCACTATGAATCCTCAACAAAGAAAGAGGACTGAATGTTCAAATAAATTTTTGGTGGCTGAACCATCACAAATATCAGTGTTACAATACCAAACTTCCTTTGAGCTTCAATGCATAAGTTAACTGAGCATAGGACTGAAGAACATCATGGAGATTGGGTTGGGTACAAATAAAATTCGAGCCTTTATCCTTTGTTTCTTAAACTGTGAACCAGGCCATGTTATAACCCTCTAAAAGTCCTAACTGAAGCATGGTTAGTTCGAAAGCGTACTGCTACAAAAAGGTATCCTGACTCCTTTAGGGCTTATTATAAAACTTGAGTTAATATCACAGTTTTCACAAAAAAAAAAAAAAAAAAACAGTTTTTCTAAAAAAACTTGTTTCAAGACAGACATAAGCATTGCATTTTTGAATATATTTGTTTGCATATACCTGGATGTTTGACAAATGGAGAAGCTTACAGGATGAATGTTCAATGAACCAAAGTCCTTCCGATAAACAAAGTTGCTTCCTGGATCAAAGTCCATGTATACAAAGGGACATAGTCATTATCTCCCGATCAAGGGGGCAGGCCATGATACTTCCTAACTCATTTGGGGCAATCAGGACAAGATTCAACTATGTTTAAGCAGCCAGAGGCAGATCTCCTCATCTATCTGAAGTGCCAAGGGTAACATTACAAAGTTCATAATGCCAAGGGCATAGTCACTGTTTCCCAGTCAAGAGGCATACCAAGTTACTGTTCAATTCAGTTGGAGCAATTAGGTCCAGACTCAGCTGTACTTAATAGCCAGGGGCATTTTTCCTCATACTGTTGAATTACCAAAGGTGACATTACAGAGTTCACAATGCCAGGGGCATATGCTTATGGGGCATTCTGCTTGTTTCTCTTGAGGTAGCTCATTACAGATACTTCCATTATGGGACAATCCATCCCCAACCAAGGGGCAATACTTTCTTTTCAAATCTAGTATCCGGAGAGTATATGGTCCATCACAATTTGAAAACACATTCCTCTCATTGTGTTACCTTGATATGGGATTCTCAGCAGAAGCCGTGGTGGAAATTAATTGTCTATGCCAGTAGTATCAGATGGTGTCAATATCATGTCTTCAGATCCAACTATGAGGATTTCTGGGAAGGTACTCGGGAAAGTTAAAGAATTTCAGGAGCTATAGATCCAATTGGCTGTACACTCTCGAAGTTGAAACAATTCTGCTTTCAAATTCAGCTTTACTTTTCCCTCTGAGTCCAGATTTACTTTTACTCTAGCAAAAACGTCCATTGGTTGTGTTTGAATGTATTATGCTTTTGAATATGATTGATGTTTACCAGAAATGCATGAAAATGTAGTAATAGTATTTACTAAGGACGAACGAGGGAAAGATTTCAACGAAGCTTCGCCGGTTCATCTCTACAAAACAGTTACAAATCCCCCAGTAGGGCAAGTCCATCTTCATAAAGTCACATCTCCCCTGGAATTTATATCCATCTCTTTTATCCTCATACGGATATTCGGGAATTTACTTTCCAATAAGAGTACGAAGACGAAGGTTATGTATACCCTACTATCAAACGAAGACAGGAGGTTATATATACCTTACTATCCCCAGCATACGGGAGGTTATATATACCTTACTATCCCCCAGCATACGGGAGGTTATATATACCTTACTATCCCCCAGCATACGGAAGGTTATGTATACCTTATTATCAAACAAGACGAGAAAGAATTCCTCATACTCTTCAGCAACAAACTGGGATTTATTTTCCCTAGCCAGCAGTTGTTATACGAAGATATCCAGATGCTTCAGGCAGCATCATATCATACATACATCATTTATATCATACCATAACATACATATCCATAGATACATAATACATTACTTAAGTGCATCATATTATACATGCATGCATAATGCATAGGCTAATAATTGTTATACAGAATGCTACCTTGTTTTCAGGTTAATTCTCCAGCAAACAGACTTGTGATATTCAGGACTGCTTTATCCTCCTGAGGGCTATCATTATATTCAGGACTGCTTTATCCTCCTGAAAGCTACCATCATTACTTCAGGACTGCTTTATCCTCCTGAAAGCCTATTATTACCTCAGGACTGCTCTATCCTCCTGACAGCTTCTTATTACATCAGGATTGCTTTATTCTCCTGACAACTTCGTATTACCTCAGGACTGCTTTATCCTCCTGACAGCTTCTTGTACCTCAGGATTGCTTTATCCTCCTGAAAGCTTATTATTACCTCAGGATTGCTTTAACCTCCTGACAGCTTCTTATTATTACATCAGGACTGCTTCATCCTCCTGAAAACTTCTACTACAGCAGGACTGCTTTATCCTCCTGAAAGCTTATTATCTCATCAGGACTGCTTTATCCTCCTGAGGGCTATCATTAAATTCAGGACTGCTCTATCCTCCTGAAAGCATACTATCATCCATCAGGACTGCTTTATCCTCCTGAAAACCTCTAGTACATCAGGATTGCTTCATCCTCCTGAAAGCATCACTACATCAGGATTGCTTTATCCTCCTGAAAGCATACTATTACCTCAGGGCTGCTTCATCCTCCTGATAGCTATCATCACTACCTCAGGATTGCTTTATCCTCCTGACAGCTTCTTATACCTCAGGATTGCTTTATCCTCCTGACAGCTTCTTGTACCTCAGGATTGCTTTATCCTCCTGACAGCTTCTTATCATCCATCAGGATTGCTCCATCCTCTTGAAAACCTATCATTACCTCAGGACTGCTCTATCCTCCTGACAGCTTATTACTACCTCAGGATTGCTTTATCCTCCTGACAGCTTCTTATTACCACCTCAGGACTGCTCTATCCTCCTGACAGCTTATTACTACCTCAGGATTGCTTCATCCTCCTGACAGCTATCATCATTACATCAGGATTGCTTTATCCTCCTGACAACTTATTATTACCTCAGGATTGCTTCATCCTCCTGACAGCTTCTTATACTTCAGGATTGCTCTATCCTCCTGACACTTATTATTACCTCAGGATTGCTGTATCCTCCTGACAACTTCTTATTATTATCTCAGGGCTGCTTCATCCTCCTGAAAGCTATCATTATTACCTCAGGATTGCTTTATCCTCCTGAAAGCTTATCATTATACCTCCATACTTTGGACTACTTTATCCTCCAAGAAATGTATCTGAAGAACTTTTCTCCAAGTGGCATCTTTAAGCCCACTCAAGCATATTCAACCAGCCATCAATACCACTCTCTGCACTGGTGAGTGCAAATTTTTGGGCTTTTGTGTTCAATCCCCTTCAACCTTCCAAGTCACGACTGGCAAATATACCAATCTAACCCCTCAGGTTTCAGAAAATTGAACAGGGGCAGCTGTTGCACCCCAAAATTTGCCCTCACAATACAAGACTTTCTGTGCTAAGAAGGTCCACAAGGTTCACAAGATTCCTAATGCTTACAAGACCTTTCATGAGGTTCATGAAGTCTACAAGTCACTTTATGAGGTTCACAAGGTTCACAAGATTCACAATGCTTACAAGACCTTTCATGAGGTTCATGAGGTCTACAAGTCACTTCATGAAGTTTCACAAGGTTCACAATACCTCCTATGAGTATCACAAGACATCTCACAAGGTTCACAAGGTTCACAAAGTTCACATTTGATCATAAGAGTTGACAATTCCCTCAGACAATGCACCTCCTAAGCAGTGCATCCAAAACTAGGGTTTTGACTTTAATCAGGCAAAATGGACTTCCAAGACCTCAAGTGAGCTTCATAACATCTCATATGTATGTAAGAACCCCCATGACAAGTTTCAAGACTTTTCTCAAAGGTTTGCTCAGTCAGATGATCAGATAAGTCAAAATCAGTCAAAGCAGTTAAAAAGTCAAACTGAGGTCAACTGTGGTCAAACCAAAGTCAAACTTCATGATTTTTTGCCAACATCAAGTATATGAAGTAAAATTCATCATTTGATCAAGGGTTGATCATGATTCATCAAGGAGATTTCAGATCATCAAGAATCAGGAGTTTCTAAATTAGGGTTTTCTTAGTAAAAGTCAACTGAACTTTGACCAGCCATAACTTTCACATGCTTCATCACCAAGTCTCCATCCAAAGCTCATTTTGAAGGAAATTTAATTCTCTACAACTTTGTGTCTCACAAGCCAAGCCCAAAAATGCTTCATTTGGAAGGTATGAGCTAAGACATTATAGGTCCTTTTGAAAGTCAACAAAAAGTCAACAACTTTAAAAGGGCATAACTTGAGATTGGTAAATGATATGGACATGAAACCAATGGGGTTGTTTAGAGGACTCTTCAAGCTTTCCAAAATGTCCAAGAACACCCTCATACCATTAAAATTGAAGGATATGTGTCCTTGCAAAGTTGGGAAATTTTAGGGAAGTTTATGAAGCAAATGGAGGTTTAAAACCAAATTTTGTCAAGTGGGCTGAACTTTTAATGACCCAAAGTAATCCATGACATCATGCACGAAAATTCTATGATATTTTCATAATTTTTATTTTATTTAGTTAATTTATTATGATTTTTTAAACTTAAAATCATTTTAAATTTAAATAAAATATTAAATATGAAGATTAAATTTTATTTTTGATTCTAGAAAGTCATGAATTCAGCATGGAACAAATTGATACAAGAATAACATTGATTGGCTTGAAATAGAAAGTGTTGATGCAAAAATATTGAAATTTCAAAGCTTATCATTGTGAATCTTTTTGAATCAAATCTTGTACACAACCATTCAATTTTTTAACCTAAAAACATCCTCCTATAAGTACTTAGTGTAACCCTAACATGAACGGACGGATTTGCAGCAGCCAAGCATCATATTCAAACTTCAAATTTCTTACAAAAACTCAAATTCGATTTTTCAATTTCAGCCATTCAACAGAGGTTTTTAAGGTTGAGAAAGTTTCTTTGAGGTTGCTTGAACATGTTTGAATGACCATATGCATCAAAACCATGCTATATTACTCAACCCGAATTCACATTGTTCTTAAAAATATTTTTTTCGATTCCCATAATATTGATGTCATTGTCTGAATTTGATTACATATTTGTGTTTGTGATGAAGTTTGGAGTGTTTCTGGAACAATCAATTCGATTTTAAGTGCAGGATGAAGAAATCACCATGATTAGGGTTTCATGGCCGTTTTAGGGTTCTACCATTCATCCACTGTAAATGAATTCTAAAGACATGGTTGAGTTGTATGGACCTTGTAGAATGTAATGCACTGATTAATTTCACAAAATTTTGCTGTTTTGTTGATCATTGTATTTCGTAGGTTTTGCTGCCATTACAGTTTCGCAGGAAAGATGGTAGGAAAATTCGTGACAAATTTCGCAGGTACACTGAAGAAGATGAAGCTGGTTGGCGCGTTCTGGGAAATTTGAATTTTGTGTAAAATATTTTATGTTTTATTGATGGTTTATTATTACAAGCGCGTAGCTTGTCCCAGTGGAAGGAAGCGCATGCGTATGACAAAAAGACCTGTGTTCGAATCCTGGCTGTGTACATATTTTTTCTTATTTTTTCAGGTTAAAAGGAGGCTTAATATATTATGTTTTCTTGCCAACACCATATCAGAATTTCTCATCTAGCTGGAATGGTCATGCGTGCGTTTGTGTGTTTAAGAGGTCCTGGGTTCGATACCTCCCCCAGGCCTTTTTGCTGCTTCATTATTTTTTCCAATATTTTCAGACTTAAAGAACAAAACCAAGAGGTGTTCATTCTTTTTGCATCACTAGTGCCCAGCTCAGTTGGCAAATCTCTTCATTATCCAGGTTAGGGACCTGGGTTCAAATCCCAGGTCCAGTTTTTTGATTTCTTATTTTCTTTTATTATATTTCCTATTATTTTCTATGTTATATTAAAATAGTTTCTAAATTATAAAATGCAAATATTATATTTTCTAAATTCTAAAATATATATGTTTTCTAAATTCCAAAAATTAACTTTTATTATTATATATTTATTTAAATTATAAAATGTATATATGTACTATTTAACTAATTGAATTGTTATTATAAAATAAACCCTAATTTTAGAAATCCTAGTTTATCTTTTCTAAACAATTATTAAAAAAAAACCTAATTTTTATTTTCTAATTTTTTGTAAATATAATTACTATGTACATATTTATTTAATGTAATTAATTTTAATAAATATAATTATAATCAATTTTTTTCTTTATAATATGTAATTATTTCTATAATTTGTTCATAATCTAAATTTTAAAATATATATATGTTTAAAAATAATTAAATTTATACTAATATTGTAATTATAATTTTTTATATGTTTATAGTTTATAATCTTAAATTTTTATAATTAAATTGTTCATATTCCCTTAATAATTTCTAATCCTATTTTATTATTCTATTTTGTTTATTATTATTACTAATCATATTATTACTAACCCATTTATTTTATTATTATGCTTATTATCATTTCACTAACCTTATTTATATTTAATTTTTATCACTAACCCCTATTATGATTATTTTTGCTTATTTATTTTTATTTATATTTTGCTTATTTATTCTTGCTATTTATTTTTTGCTTATTAATTATTATTGTAATTGCTTCTTGGTGTAAATTTTTGTAAATATTTAAATTATTTAATTTTTATGCTATGGTTAGTAAAATAGGGAGTGGAAACATGTATTATATTTAAAAATTGAATTTAGGTCATTTAAATTATAAGGTAAATACAAAATTAAACACTCACACACGTAAGTCGATTTTTAATCGCCATCTCACTTTCTAAGGTTGCCTCTCAATGTTGCCAAATCACAAGGTCAAGTGGGGTGTATAAAGCAAAGTCCCTTAAAAGAAAAGTCATCAAGTCCCTTAATGGTTGCCTTTCATAAAGATTTTGTCCCTTTCGAATAATGATGACAGTCCCTCCAGAAAATTGCTTAATACACCCTACAGTTGCCTTCATAAAACAGATGTCCCTCATATGTCCCTCACATCCAAGGTAATGACTACCTATTCCTTAATAATAGGGATAGTCTTACCACTTAAAGGATAAAGAACAGAAAAGACTTAAACTTTAGGGTAGGTTCCTCATAGTTACTTGCTCACTATTTCAAAATTATTTCAAATACTTCACAAATTTCAAACAATTTTCAAACACAAGTTTTTTACGCATCCGTACATGGATCATTATTAAACTCTTATGAAAATTTCTATTCACACACTTCACATTTCAAAAACAATTCAAAGTGAGCTAAGTAACTAAGAGCTCATGGATAACCATGGATGTAAAGGGTGCTAACACCTTCCCTTTACATAACCTACCCCCGGACCCAAAAATCTTTTAAAAAAGGTCTTTCCTGTTCTTTTATGCCTTTCCTTTGGATAAAATAAAAGTCGGTGGCGACTCTTGCTATCCGCAACATAACTAAAGTCAGTTCTCCCACCGTGTTACAGAACTGGCGACTCTGCTGGGGAATTAATAAAAGAGGGGTACCCTTAGGAATTAGATCACTTTTAAATTGTTTGCCTTGCTTGCTTTATATTATCTTGTTGGGGTGCTCTTATGTGTGAAAGGTCCTAACCCGGATCTGGTGTACCATAGGTAAATGGCAATAGACCAAGGAAACTGTACGACGTATATCGATACGGTTGATCTGGTGGCCATAGTTAGTGCGACTTCTTGGTTGGTGCTTATGTTACTTAAGTCAAGTTGAGGATAATATGAGGCTGCCATATGTTGTCAATGCACTAACTAACTTTTAGAACCCTAGTTAACTCATCTTGGCCTTTAGAAAGTAGTGAGGTAACCGGATTTGGTGCAGACTGAAGTTGGTTGACACTCGATACTACACTCATTGAGATCTTAAACTTGGAGGGTTTTGGTTGGCAAGTAAGTTGCCTTCTGAACAACCACCCTCGTGAAGGATCAATGATATTGAGATCCCTTAGAACATGGTTACTTTTGTAGGACAGGATGAACCATCTAACTTCAGGGGAGGGTACTTACCTTTGAACCTCATGCAAGCCTTTAAACCTAGGGCTATTGTGTGACTTGCTTGTGTGTGCCACATGTTTGTGATTGAACATAACATCATGACATCATCATGCATCATAAGCATAGCATTTTCACTAACCATTTCAAGGACCAAGGGATTTATCTTTGTTCTTTGTTGCAGGTCATGGCTTCGGCTCGTAGAAACACCATCAGGATCAACTTTGTGGGCATACCTGCTAAGCTTAAAGAGTTGGTTTCTCAGGTGTCTGATCATTCCCAGTTCACCAAGAGACATGGTTACCTATTGGACCTAGTCACCTCAGGGTTCAATGAAGACATGATGAGTGTTCTGTTTCAGTTCTTTGATCCTAAGCACCATTGCCTCACATTCCCCGACTACCAGCTGGTTCCAACCATGGAAGAGTTCTATAAGCTTCTTGGTATACCTGTTCTTGATCAGAAACCATTCTCAGGCTTGGAAAGAGAGCCTAAACCTGAGGTTATTGCTGCAGCTCTACATCTGAAGAAGGCTGACATTGTTCTAGAAACGAGAAGCGGAGTTAAAGGTATTCTTGCTAAGGTTTTAATAGAGAAGGCTCAAATGTTCTTGAAGGCTATGAGCCATGATGCTTTTGAGGAGATCTTAGCCTTGCTGATTTATGGCTTAGTGTTGTTCCCCAATCCAGATCAGTTCATAGACATTCATGCCATCAACATATTCCTGAGTCACAATCCAGTGCCTGCATTGCTTGGAGACATCCTACACTCTCTTCATACCCGTACCACAAGGGCAAGAGGAACTTTGATGTGCTGCATACCTTTGCTTTCTAGGTGGTTTATTTCTCACCTTCCTCGCTCAGTAATGAAGAATGAGCAAGGGTTCAGGTGGTCCAAGAGGATCATGTCACTTTCTCACTCAGATATTCATTGGTGCTCCAGATCTATGGAGAATGTCAATATTATTGATCGTTGTGGAGAATTCCCTAATGTGCCATTTCTAGGCATAAGAGGAGGCATCACCTACAACCCCTCTCTAGCTTTACGACAGTTTGGTTACGCTCGGAGTGATGGTCCACATGAAATGTTAATTCAGGGTATTGTGTTTGACTACGACAACGATCTTCAAGGTTACCGTCAGAGATTCATACGAGCATGGGGAAAAGTAAACAAGGTTGACAGCAAGACTCTGGAGCCTAAGTACACTATCCCTATGGAAGCTTATCTCAGATGGGTGCGATCTCGTGCTCAGACTCTCATGATGCCATATCCTGCTATCCTGCCAGTTACCATGGAACCTGTTGCTGAAGGAGATACTTCTTATACCATCCTTCACCCAGACATGCCTACTGACATGGAAGACTTGCAGAGATCTTGGATCCAGTTGAAGGAGCAAAGGGATACTTTTGAGGCTCATTACAAAGCAAGCCAAGAAAGAATCCTAGAACTAACAAAGCAACTTCACGAGGAACGGAATCTCAACTCATACCTCAACACAAAGAGGAAACGTCCATGGGAGACTTAAAACCCCATCTTTTGTATTTATTTCACTTCATTTCCTGTAAGCCCAAGAGGCAAAACAAATTTATTACTAATAAAAGTGTACCTTTTTGGTTGCTTAAGCAAATTTAAATCCTGCGGTCCTTGAATATGTTGCATATACATTCACATATCATATCATTGCATCACAGGGTTATTGTGCTCAGGATTCTTATCTTCTCGCTGTTTATTTCAGCAATGGCTCTTGAACAAACAGTCAAAGATCTCCAGGCTCAGAATGCCCGATTCCAAGAGTTGATCCTGAACTTGTCCAAGGGGCAAGATGAATTAAAGACACTGCTGGCTAAGAAGAAGAGTCCTGAGGACGACAAGGATGGTCAGTTGGAACAAATGCAAGCTGAGATAACAGAAATGAGGATCTAGATAAATGACCAGGTGGCTCTTATTCAAAGTTTAGCTCAGGGTCAAGAAGAGCTAAGAACCTTTATCCACAAACTTCAAAGTAATGGAGTCAGGAATCTAATTGTCAGTCAACCTCCATTAAAACAAGCTGATTTGGTTGAAAGGAAGATGAGGATAAAAGAAGGTAAGAAACCGGTTGCCATTGATTGTTCTTCAATTGAAGAAGAAAGACCTGATAAGGTTAATCTACCTCAACACAAGGAATGTAGAAGGAAGTTTATCAAGTTCAACACTCCAATGTCACAAGTTCTGCAATGCTTGTTGGAGATGAAGCTAATTCCCTTGAAAAATCCTCCTCAAAATCCTAAAATTTCCTCTTCTCGCTATAATCCCAAGGCAAGGTGTGACATCTGAGGAGGATCCTTGATAAGGAAAGAAAGTGGTCACTTCTTTGGTAACAATTGGTGTAGGATCATTCAGTTCAAATGTGGAGTTGGTTCCTGTCTGATGCTCTTCCTGACTACCGAGTGGTGATTGCTGGTGAAGAGATTCGAACTGTAGAGGAAATCCATCTAAAGAACCCTGATTTATTGGACATCCCAAAGAGATGGGAGAAACATGACCTTCTGTTTGAAAAGCAGACACACAGCTATTTTTCTTTTTCGACATGGCATTCATGATTCCTGTAAGCAGCTTTATCTGAGTCTTCATCAAGTTGAATTCTTCTCTCAGCAATTTCTGATCCTGGGACAATGCTCGAATGTCCACTACAACATGCCCCAGTCGGGCCTTTATCTCAGTCACCTCTGCTCGGAGTTGTTCCATATCTAAACATTGACAGTCGTGATTCAAATTGACCATTCTGGAAAGAAACCAGGTCAGGATAAGAATTTGTCTCTAAACACCTGTAAAAAATGCAAGGATGTATGCAAATGCCATGTTCGGTTATTTCTAAGGAATCTATCTGTTTTGATCCAAGTTTTAATGCAGAAGAAAATCCGACATAATCCAGATATGGGATCCTTAAAAGTAACTGAACATGTATGCTAAAAATGCCATGATGTCATGTATGCAACTAGCATGTGGTCAGCGGTCCGACGCTGGTGCGGATCAGATAACCAAGTGTTGGTGAAGATCATGATATCAGTGTCTCTATGCAGAAGTTCCAGATTTCTCAATCAAGTATCATATAGGACCGGATCATATCGTGGAGTAACACTGGCAAAAACGGGTATGTTGGAAGTTTTAGGGTTCCTGCAAACCTGTAAACCCCTCCCAATCTCACGGGTATGCTACTACGGGTCAACATCACGGACTCTCAAAGCCGAATAGCAATAATACGTTCACCATTTCCGAGAAATGGCTTATGACCAAATCAGGGAATCGGTTTGGCATTATGTACTACTCAGGGAGGCCTCAGCTGAATTCCGGAAAAAACAAGCATCCCTCATAAGTTCTCGGCTTCAAGCACTGAAGTCGAGAAACAATAGTACATTCATCCAGAAGGGTACAATACTACCGTCATACGACCAGTTGCTTTAACCAGGTTCCTATGAGAGAACAAGGTCATCCTATGCGATTTCCTAGTGGGCCCTCGGGTGCGAATGGGTTTGCCACGAAATGTGGTCTGCCACTGTCACCACTGGAGAGGGTTATTTCCACTAAGGTCCTCGATGATCGGTTCCCAGTGTTAGCAGCTCAGGTAGGAACATTCTATGGTCTTCCTAGGCAGTATAGAACATATCCCAAGAGAGCCTGATCTGGGTGTGGGACTCGTGAAAACTACACGTGCTCAAGACCACGCAAGCCACACGACTTCCCACTCTAAATCCTATGTGTATACTCAAGCCGGGTATTTGGCTTATCTCACAATAATCCCATCCCGCCAAAGAAAACCAGAACAGCCAGTACAGTATATGCCAGTATATGTGACAGTAAAGTAAAGTGCAGAAAGCTGTAAATAAAGCTGTAAAGGAAAGCGATAAACTGTAAACAAAACAGTAAACCTAAACTAAAGCATAATAACGAATGAATAAGCACCCAAAGAAAACAGAAACAGACAAGCGCTAGGATTGACTCTCAAAGGGGAATTTAGAATTTCTAAAAGTCCCCAGCAGAGTCGCCAGCTGTCGCTCCCGGGATTTTCATCCTAGTACAAACGCGAAAGTGGCGCGGAAAAGTTAGAGTCGCCAGCCAGACATTTTTATCCCAAAGGAATGGGAAAGGTAATGTTGCACAAACCTAGGGAAGAAGGAAAAGGACGAGGCCTTGCGAACCAAAGATCTGGATACGGAAGTCGATTACGAATTGAGAAGGTATTAGCACCCCAATCCGTCCGCCGTACCCGACGGGATCCACGCTTATAAGTCTGTTTTCAAAGGGTGAAAAATAATATGCTGTTTGACTGGAGGAATAGCTATCTGGAATGGAATGGAAATGAGAAAAGAAATGGAATTGGAAAATGGAAATAAAGGGGGAAAATGTAGGGAAAAAGAAAGATTGTGCTCGAATGGGCCCTACCCCACTGCCTACGTACCTCATCGGGATAAATGAGGATCAGAGACGCCGTAGTTCGTCTAACTAAGGCTTACACTCGTTTGTGGTTTTTATGATGACGTTGCCATAGCTCTAGCTCAGGTGTTACCGGCTCTGACTCGAGGGTGTTTACCGTATCGCTGTTTGAACTGTCGAGACAAGTCATGTTCGTCCGCAAAGAGTATGAGATGAGATGAGAAGACGTGACTTCTTTGTTTGTTGTCTTTTATAAGAAATGTTTTGAATTTGTGTTTATTGAATGTACAACACTAAAGACTATGACACAGGAGCGAATACTTTCCAAGATCGCCCCCAATGGAACGTTTGTAAAGCATCCTAGAAGAGTGAAGGAGACCTCCACTAGTCATTTCCCGTGTAGCTTAAGGCTCGTGGCGCATTGTACACCTTTTCCTTTATTAAGTGTTTTTGATTTTCTTTTAAGATGAGAAGAGACTCAAGTTATAAAAGGAAAAATTCTAAGGGAAACTAGACTTACCCTAAGTTATTTGAATTCATGGATAACCTATGGTTAGTGAGGTTTGCAATTAAATCTACCTAAGAGACATAAGACTAGACATGCAAGTAAAAGAAGTTAATAATAGACAACATGGTCCTCCTAAGTCATGGTGGGTAAACACGGTATGAAATGTAAATGGGATGAAACGATGGAACGGGTGGGTCGGTTGCGTGGTGCTAAGACGCACGACTTATGGTGTGAAACATACAAGGCTTGCGTTTTGGTTGAATGGAATGGAACGATGGTAATCGAGGAACCCTAAAATAATATGAACTTTATTTATTTATTTGAAAATATACTCGACGTTGGATCGAATACTTTATTTGTTTTTGAAATTTTGGTTTTCTATCGATTTGTTTTATCTTTTCTATCCTACTTATGGAAACTACACAAGCATACAAGTTCTAGGATATTACATCACAAAGCATACAAAGTATAAAATATAATCGAGGCATAAAAAAGTCCAAGTCCATAAGCCAAACCTTGAAAGAATACCTTGCACAAAAAAGAGAATAGTTAGTGAATGACATGAATTATGAATATGCATAATGTGAAGGAAGGAATTAAAATGACAAAAAAATATCAAAAGTCATGAGAAAAATACGAAATTAAATTCCTAAGGTCTCTAACCTGATTATAACACTATGCTAAAAAATCTATCAAAAATTCTAATCCTAACTAAGGCAAATGGTCACCTAATTCTATGTAAAGTTCCATCACAAATTTACACAAATTATACTACCAAAACAGTAAAAAAAATGTCCTAAAAAATACCCCAAAAATATTCTAAGTACTTTAACTTGTCCTTTAATCATAGCAAAAAGAATGGGCAAAAAATGTTATGGGAAGTGGCATAAATAAATTGTACAGATTTATGTGTTTATGTGGAAATCCAATATAAATCAATTAAAATGAAAAATCGAATTTAAATCGAAAATTGACTAAATTCAGAAAATGAAAATTGAGCATGTTTCTAAATTGACTTAACATTGTAATATAATTTTTGTGGATTTTTATTATGTATCTTTTATATTTTTATGGAATTAAATTGCAAGGACATAAAAAATAGAAAAATAAATGAAATGAGAAATGGGAGGGGGTGAGAATAGAAATGTTGTTGAGTCAAAAACTTGACTGGGCCGCACATGGGGGGTGCTAAAAGTAACACTGAAACCTACTTTGCAAAGATAAAAAAGGAGAAGTCATATTAAAAGGGTCCAACCGGACGGTGACACGTGTCACCGCCGGATTGGACCGAAGGGGAAAACCTATCCTCAAAGAAAACACAAAGGGCGGTGGAGAAGATTGAGTGATTATCATGGTCTTTTAATTATATTTAATATGCTTAAATAATATCTTAATTTTCTCAAAATCTTCATTAAGACAATTAAACAACCATTATATTATAATAAAACAAAAAAACAGAAGAGTCTCTCTCTCCATGAACCCGCCCCTCCTTCTCCTTCACTAAACCCCTTCATCCCCTTTCTTAAACTCACATTTTCTTCTTCCACCAAACCTAGCCGCCGTCGGAACGGTCCTTTCCGGTCGATCATCCTCTCTCACAAATCTAAACAATAACCTCTGCTCAATTTCTATCCACCTCTCAAATCCTCAAACAATTACACCTAATTCTCCCTAAATCGCCATCAATCAAAACGAGATAGAAAGGGGAATTTGAAGCGACTTACTTGCGAGGAAGGAGGTGACGAATCGACGGCGCACATTTGACGATGAAGATTGGTGTTGCGAAGACGACTATCGTTCCAAGTTAACACCGCGAAGATGGAGATTCAAACCCTTGTGTCCGCGGTATATCTCTCTGAGACTCTCCGTGCGATTTGTCACTGTAGGATTCGTTATTGACGTTGATGTGGTGTTCTTGCAGGCTATTTGACGGCGATGGTTGGGATATGGTGAAGAAGCTATGCGATGAAGGTGCCGCTCGAAGAAGCTTCGCTCATACTTGTGCTTTCTGACTCTTGTTGCAGTTCGATTTTTCGTACTTCGTTGATGCTGACCCCGCCTTTTTTGACTCCTAGATCAAACTTCTTCACCGTGAATTTGAGTCCCGATTAATGGATCGATGCTTGCCAAGGTTTGTGAATCTTTGTTGACATGTTGTGATGCGGTTTGAACCCGTTCTTGTTATGCTTCTGCAATTTGTTGATTTCTTTTATTCTTGATGTGAGCCATCATTGCAGGTTCTGATGATGAGATGCAATATGGTGTCGTTATTGCAAGTTTTCGATGATGATGCTGGACATTGACTAACATTCAGGGTTGCAAAAGGAATGGAGAATGGTTGAGATTGATGAAGCTTTATCTCAAGATTGAGAGTCTCCCCCTTTTGGTCCGTTTCGGAGTAGATATGGTATCGATTCAACTGACTGAACCCAGTAAGTAATCTCTAACTGATTCCCCCTTGATCTTTCTCCTTCTGTGATGACCTTGAATTACTGATTACAGTGGGGTTTTTTCTATGTTTGCAGGTTTTTTGCTTGATAAGAAGATGGTGGAGTTCTTTGTAGAATGAGGATATGGTGATGGAAATGGTTGAAGAACAAGATGAAGATGAAGGTGGATGAGAAGGTTCAAAGGAGGAAAAGGGTGAAGGAGAAATTCGAGGAAGATGGTTGAAATCAGAGGAAAGAAGATGAAGAACACAGAGGGTGAAGTAATGGAGATGGAGAGGATGAGGCTTGAAGAAAGGTGAAAGAGAGTGATGAATGAGGAGGGTCACGATTTTGTGGAGGCTGAAGATGGTTTATGGAGAGAGAATTCAGAGGTTGGAGGTGAAGGATGAATTGGGATAGAAGATTTGAGAAATTCAGCCCCATGAAGAAGAAGATCAAATGCTTTATAGATTCCTGGTGAGTGTCTTGTGATGTAGTTTAAATTCAGTTAGAAGTTGCTAGAGTTTGTTAGATATCTAACCGAATTCGGTTATGGTTCGTAACTGTTTTTTTTTGCACTGCACCCTTCTCCATTTTCTTTTATGCTGATTTTCTTTCTTCTTGTCTCTGATGTGCGAATTGAGTGGCTGTGTTACACCGATGAAGATTTATTGTTGAATCGATTCTGAGATTCTGTTATAACTTTGTGATGTCTTGCAGGTATGAAGCTTGTTGGAGTTGAATGGAGGGAAATGGTGTGAAATCAAGACATGAAGTTAGCAACTCATTAGACTTGGAAGCACCACCAATATTGCCAAGTTTAGGATTTGTGAATTAACCTCTGACATAGAATTCTGTAATTAGCCTTGGTGAATTTGAGTTTAATTGGAATTTTCCAACTTGTAGTAACTTGCTATTTGCTTCATTCTTTACATTTTATTTACAATTTTGTCATGACAATTGAACCTTACATCATATACATATCCTGGCAGCATGAAGTTGTAATTAAAATAATATTGGCCATGAATCCAGATTGGTGTACTTCTTGTATCAATTTGAATAAGCTTCGAATCTTGCATTTACGCTCATGATCCGTAACCACATACTTAACGATTTCCTCCATCCATGTATCTTGTTGAAGAACTCCAAACTCAATTCATACGTGCTTAGCAATTTTGAATATCTTAAAATATGGACTAGATTTAAAATAAATTACTGACATCTAGTTTGAATTGAATTCAAAAACTAAGATATTATTCTTGCACCTCTAAAAACACTTCCCAAAACTTATCTAAGTTAATGACATCTTTTAGTTTGAATTGAAAAAATATTCCCGGCTACTTGTCATTAAAATCAACTTGTCTCGTGGCGTTTCTCTTCCCATATTATATCCATTGGTGTCAAAAACATATTGACATATGATGCCTATTTTTTGTATATTTCTAATAACCAAAAATAGTGTGTGGTTTTTCCTTCCAGTAAAAAAATTATGTTTTACGGATGGAGAATGGTGCAGATTAATGTGCACTAGTCGTAATTGAATCACGAGACATGTGATTGTACGAGAAATAGGTTATGATTTGGAGTAGGCTTGGATGTAAAAGTAGATAATTCGGACATTAAAACTTGAGCTCGAATTAACGAATCTTTTCCCTTTCTCCTTATAAAACCCAAATGACGCTTACTTTAACCCAGGCGCACTTGAATAAACATATGCTTGACTAATAATCCCTTATCTTTAATTGGCTCGCAATATTTAGAAATAGACAAACCACCACTTAATTGGCAACAAAAAATTCATCTAAGGAAAACTTCAAGTAGGCCTCAATCACTTAACAAGTGTCGTCAAGTGTAAAATTGATTCAATCTTCTAAATTTCTCAAAAGAACTAACTTGTGAAGCAATTACTCAAGGGAACATTAGGTGATGGTCCCACCGCCAGGAATAACGCTCGGAATAGCTTTTAGGTGCAATCCTAAGACTATAATCTCTCATTGCACAAATAGTCCCCATACATGAGACCTATGTTTCTCTTAATTCCAAGTACGAATTGGTGGATAGGTACAACAGTAGCTGGATGAATCCTCGACCCAGGCCATACTCACAATGAACTCAAACATTCGTTTGAACCTTCCTTGCCCAGATAAATCCTCATTGAATAAGAAGATTCACATCACAAGAAAACGGCTTCGATCCCCTTGCCTTAGTCAATGCAAACGCGTGATTGTGAATGTTGTGACCTCATGTGAGAATGCAGACGGATGAAGCATAAGGTCAATTAAGGCAATAAATTAGAGGGCAAATTTTGGGGTGTTACACCTAAGGAAGTGAGATGGCGATCAAAGATCGACTTACGTGTGTGAGTGTACAATTTTAATATTTATCTTTAAATTAGTGAGCTAAATTAATTTTAAACATACAAACATGTTACACTCCCTATTTTACTAACCATAGCATAAACATAAATATTTAACAATACTACTAAAATATTACATCAAAGGAACAATTACATGATAATAATAATTAAAGCAAATTAAGCAAAATAATAAATAATAATAATAATTGGGTTAGTGAAATAATAATAATAATAATAAAAAGTTAAATGGGGTTAGTAATAAATAAATATCATAAGAAAATAAACATAATTAATAATATAAACAAAGACATTAGCGCAATCATTAAAAGATCAAATTTTTATATAAACAACTATTTAAGATTAATAAGCAAATATAAACAATTATACTAATTATCATAAAGTTTTAAAATTACTTACAAATTATAGAAATTAAGTTAATTATAAACATATTATGAAAAATAAAATTATAATTACAAAATTAAATTAGCAATTTTTAACTATTTTTAAACATATATTAAAATTATTTATATACAAAAATAAATTATAAACAATTTATAGAATATATGCATATTATGAAAATAAGATTAATTATAATTATATTTACAAAATTTTAATTATTTTAAACAAGATTTAAATTATAAATAAATTATGAAAATATGTACATGATTAAACAAAATAGGATTAAGTTTTAAATAGAAGAAAATTAAGGTTTATTAGAAAACATTAAGATTAAAATATAAGCAAGAATTAAAATAAACAAATAACTAATATTTACAATTAGGGTTTTAGAAAAATATTTTTTAGGGTTAATCTTGGTTTATGAAAATGTTTTAGGATTAAATTAGGATTATAGTTTAATTAAAATTAACAATAATAATAAATAAACAAAGAGCAAATAATGGAGAAAAAGAGAAAAAAGAACTTACCTGGGCTGGGAATTGAACCCAGCCCCTTTGCTTTCACAAACTCCAGCCAACAAGATCAACCACAGGGCCAGCGCGCGCTTGGTGACAAGGAAGGGAGTACATTTGGTTTTGTTGCTTAATCCTGGAAAATTCATGAAAAAAAAAGAAAAACAGCACAAAAGGCATGGGGGGGATTTGAACCCAGGACCTTTAAACAATACGCAGGCATACTTTCCATCCAGCCGGGAGGGCGCTACTGATAATATGTTCACAACAACACATAATATATTAAGTACAACAATTAAAAGGTAAAAATAAGAAAAACCACTGCAACCAAGTTTCGAACCAGGGTCCTCAAACAACACACGCGCGTCTCTTACCACCAGACCAATGTTGCACTTGTGAAACAAAACAGAAACAAATACATAAAATATAATATCAAATATTTGAATTTCCAAACGGCGCCAAAAGGTCATCTTCTTCGAATTTCCTGCGAAATCAACTGTGCTTTTTCCTGCGAATTTACCTACGAACCTGGTTTCGTAGGATTTCCTAGCTTTGCTCAAAGATCATCAAACCTGTAAAATTTTAACAAAATAGGGGTACCATTGTACTCCCCATAATCAGTCCAGTTCAATTATGTACTTATAATTTATTTATATTTGCTAAATTAGGAAGCCCTAATTTGGAACATAAAACCCTAACAATGGCAGGTTTGGTTATAGGCTGTATTTCTTCATGAAAATGTCCAGAATCCATCTACCAATCATGATTAACACAAATCAAACAACAAAATCAGTTGATATTAGCTAAATAATCGAAATCGAAAACTTTAAATTTAAAGACAAGAGAGATTCGGTTTATGCAATGTGAGATGTTTTGGATGCTTATGATGATTGAATTGTGTTCAGTGATGTTCAAGCAAGCTAATGCCACCTTCAAAAAGCTTTGAAAACTCCTCTAAATTGTAAACCGAAGTGGAGATTTTGTGATGAATTTCAAAAGTTGCAACTTACTCTTTGAGGCCAGAATTTCGTGTCCATGCATTAGGTTTGTGTTGTATACTTATAGTACAATGGATTTAGGTCAAAAGAATGGATCATTGTGTGGATTATTTGATTGAAAAAGATTGAAAAAGATTAAGTCTTAAACTTCAAATATTTGTGAATTCAACCTTTCTATTTCAAGTCAATCACCATAATTTTTGAATCAATCCAATCCAAATCATCTTTATGACTTTCTAGAAGCACAATCTCATTTAAATATTTGACTTTTCTATTTTATTTTGATTTAAAATGATTTTAAATGAATAAAATCAAAATAAATAAAATAAAATGATAAAAAATCTGAATAATTAAGAGTTGGGTCGTGCATGAAGTGTTTGTATGGATTGGATCATCATATAGCAAGCCCATTTAGAAAAAATTGGTTTTAAACCTCCATTTTCTTCATAAACCAACCAAAAATTTCCCAACTTTGCAAGGGCACACATCCTTCAATTTTAATGCTATGAGGGTGTTCTTGAACATTTTGGAAAGCTTGAAGAGTCCTTTAACCAACCCCACTGCTTTCATGTCCATATCATTTACCATTCTCAAGTTATGCCCTTTTGAAGTTGTTGACTTTTTGTTGACTTTCAAAAGGACCTATAATGTCTTAGCTTATACCTTCCAAATGAAGCATTTTTGGGCTTGGCTTGTGAGACACAAAGTTGTAGAGAATTCAATTTCCTTCAAAATGAGCTTTGTATGGAAAATTGGTGATGAAGCATGTGAAAGTTATGGCTGGTCAAAGTTCAGTTGACTTTTCCTGAGGAAACCCTAATTTAGAAACCCCTGATTCTTGATGATCTGAAATCTCCTTGATGAATCATGATCAACCCTTGATCAAATGATTAATTTTACTTCATATACTTGATGTTGGCAAAAAATCATGCAGTTTGACTTTGGTTTGACCACAGTTGACCTCAGTTTGACTTTTTAACTATTTTGACTGGTTTTGACTTATCTGATCATCTGACTGAGCAAACCTTTGAGAAAAGTCTTGAAACTTGTCATGGGGGTTATTAAACACCTATAAGATGTTATGAAGCTCACTTGAAGTCTTGGAAGTCCATTTATCCTGATTAAAATCAAAACCCTAGTTTTGGATGAACTGCTTAGGAGGATGCATTGTCTGAGGGATTTGTCACATCTTCTGACCAATTGTGAACTTTGTGAACCTTGTGAACCATCATAATATGTCTTGTGAACCTTGTGAACCTTGTTAACCTCATAAAGTGTCTTGTAGACTTCATGAACCTCATGAAAAGTCTTGTGAACCTTGTGAACCTCATAAAGTGTCTTGTAAACTTCATGAACCTTATGAAAGGTCTTGTAAGTATTGTGAACCTTGTGAACCTTTTAGCACACAAAGTCTTGTATTGTGAGGGCAAATTTGGGGTGCAACACAACCCTACCTTGTATCCAAGCAGCAAAAGAGGGATAAGTCTTAGGGTCTACCTTTCCAAATTCTTTCTTAGCCTCTCTAACCTTCATTTCCTAAGCTTGGGATGCTTGAATAACCAACAGCTCATTATCTTCAGCTGGAAAATACAAAGTCTTAGCTATTTCTTCATCCGATGGAGGATCCTTCAGTGGATAACCAAATTGCTTTCTGGACAGCACATGGTTATGACTTATCACTCCTTTTCTACCTAACAGCGACACATAGGGAAACTCACCACACCTTGTAATAAACTCCTTCCCTACCAAGTTTCTGCTACATCCCCAGGCTATGTCGTCAAATGTTAGCCCCATCAATCTTCTAGCCCACTTCCAATCTTGCTTAAGATCTTTTAACGGTCCTGACTTTGGAAGCTTCTTAGCGAACCACTCGGCGAACACTGGAGCACAACAATTCACGTACCCTTTTCGCTTCTCATTTCTGTGATGGACACCGAAGTAAAAGCCTCCCAACAACGTAGGAACCGGGCTCCCTTTAATGAAAAGGGTGATAGCCTTCAAGCTTACCCATCCTTTCTCTCCCGGAAAAAGACTTATTCCATAGACCATTAATGCTAACAGCGCACTGAACTCTAACCATTTACCTCCCAAAGAAAACACATGGGCTTCTGTGATAAGAAAATCCAGAGTAAATCCCTACCCTTTACTGGCTTCTAGCTCCATCTTCACTCTAAGCATACTCAAATGACAAGCACCTGAAATATCCTTGTATGGGGGACACTTCTCCGCGGCATAATAGGGAACACCATTCTTGATAGGGATCTTCAGGATGTCAGAAATCTCTTCCATAGTGGGAGCCAAGACGTAGTCGGCAAACACAAAAATTCACAACCGAGGGTCATAAAACTGCAACAAAGAATGAAGACTATCTCTCTGATTGACAGTAGGTTTGTTCATGTAACCCAAAATCTTCCCATACCGGCTTCTGAAATTGTCTGAAACCTTATCACTCATCAAGCCCTCAAGTTTCTGAATCTCCTCAATTTCTGGTTGCGGGAAAGTGTAATGAACATTCCTTTTTTCTGGGTATCTCTTGGGCTTATGTCATCTGGAGAAACAATGAATACCAGAACTGGGTACTGAGATGAAGGATAACCTGTAATGGAAACACAAACAGTTAATGCAAGTATGATGCGATGCAAATGCAATGCAGGCATATGATCAACAACCGGGACTGTCTGGATACGAAACACTGGACCCAAGTGACCAAGAACCAAGAGCCTCTTAATAAAGCCTCATGAACAAGAATTCAGTCTCAAATAAGTCCCAGAATCAGATATCAGATGACTTAAGAACTCCAAAATCCATGTAACCTAATCAAATCATAGAGCTGTACTAGCAATGAGGTATGATGAGGTCGAGGGTTCCTGCAAACCTATAAACCCCTCCCAATCTCACGGGTGTGCTCCGGGTCAAACATCACGGACTCTCAAAGCCTAATAACAATAATACGTTCAACATTTCCAAGAAATGGCTCATGACCAAATCAGGGAATCAATTTGGCATTATGTACTACTCAGGGAGGCCTCAACGTGAGTCCGGGAAAACAAGCATCCTTTATAAGTTCCCAGCTTCAAGCGCTGTAATCAAGAAACAATAGTACATTCATCCCGAAGGGTACAATACTATCGTCATACGACCAGATGCTTTGACTGAGTTCATATAAAAGAACCAGACCATCCTATGCGAGTTCCCAGCGGGCCCTCGGGTGCGAATGGGGTTGCCACAAAATATGGTCTGCCACTGTCACCACTGGAGATGGATGTTTCAACAAAGGTCCTCAATGATCGGTCCCCAGATGCACATAACTATCGAGGTTGTGTATGACCCCAGAAAGATTCCGGCATCAATACATTTCCAAGACGGTGGCAAGTCTGGGTGTGGGACTCACTACTACCAACATAGCAAGATGCCATGAAGCCAAAGTGACTGTCCACTCTAAGTCCTAGGGTGAACTCGAGCCCCCGTTACGAGCTCATCTTTCAGTAATAGTTCCCAATCCCAAAGAAAAAAGGAAACCAGCACAGCCAAACAGTCCAGTATAATATATGATGCATGAATATAAATACTGAAAGCAGTAAATAAAGCTGTAAATAAAACTGTAAATAAACACAGTGAAATAAACACACAGCAACGAACAATCAACACCCAACGAAACAGAAACACGCAAGCGCTAGGATTTACTCTCAAGGGAACCAGAGATAACTTTGGTTAGGAGAGTCCCCAGCAGAGTCGCCAGCTGTCGCTCCCTGGATTTCCATCCTGGTACAAACGCGAAAGTGGCGCAGAAAGAGGTTAGAGTCGCCAGCCAGGCATTTTTATCCTGAAGAAACGAGAATGGTAATGCTGCACAAACCAAAAGAAAGAAGAGGAAGGACACGGGTCCTGCGAACCAAAGAAACTGGATTCGGGAATCGGTTACGATCTGGGAAGGTATTAGCACCCCAGATCGTCCGTCGTACCCGACGGGATCCATGCTTGCAAAGAAATCTGTTTCAAAGGGTGAATAAATGAAAGTTGCTGCAAAACTGAAACTGAAACTAGATAAGAAAATAAAAGGATGGGAGTAAATGTAGGGAAAATAAAGATTATGCTCGAACGGGTCCTACCCCGCTGCCTACGTACCTCATCTAGACATGAGGATCAGAGACGTCGTAGTTCCCCTAACTAGGGGTGGAAAAGGTTACTTGTGAATTAAGACTTGAACTGCCTATGCCAATGCTCAGGTGTTGCAGACTCGGACGACGAGTGCGTAACCATCTTGCATAATGACAAGAAGAAGAAAGTTCGCGGACGGAGCGAATGAGATGAGAAAAGAATTCCCGAAGAAAAGACGATTATTGTTTGTTTATGTTTTTTAGAGCTTTTTTATTAATGTGGCACAAGAGAATGAACTCAAACTCTTTTCCATGGAATGTGTACTTGCTACTACATTCCAAGATGGAATAATATAACAAGCACACTCAAGTAAGGAGAATTTATCCAAGACTTGCTTCCAAAGGCAAGGGTCTAAATTCATTGACTTGTTGAATTTATTAAGTATCTTAGTGATTAAAATGAAGAAGTATTTTTTTTAGGGTTTTTCTTGATGAAGATGACTTCATGATCCGACTTGTGCATCATGCTAGACAAATGCATTATTCCAAGATGGAATGAATACATATGCTCCATGGAATAAGGCTATTACACAAGAAGTCACTTCTTTCTTTATAAATATTTTTTAGGTTTTGGTTTTGAGATGAGAATAGAAAGAACCAAAGGAGCAAAAAGGTAAAATCTAAAATGGGGGAAGACTAAACCTAATGTTGTCATGCAAAAGTGGTCCTAAGGTTAGTGAGGTTTCAACTATCCTAAGAAGAGGAAAGAAGAACCAAAGAGGAGCAAGAAGAAGAGGAGGAAAACTAGCAAGCGACTTACTCCTCTAAAGGAGATAAGTTTCTCCTAAAGGGGGAAGAAAAAAGTTGCAACACATGATGGCATAAGGCACATCAAAAAGCACAAAGAGAAAGCAACTTAAAAGGAAAAGGATGAGGAGTTGAAATGTGGATGAACATCCACACTTCTCTTACCATGAGCCCCTGCAAGTGTTAGCAAAATACAACACATGTTCATCAATAAAATCATGGAATTAACATGCTCAAAGTTCTAGAAAACCAAGTTAAACAAACATGCCAAACTTTTCACATACAAACATTTACGTGTCGAGAACATGGAAGCATGCATCAACCAACAAGCAAATCACCCTAAACAATCATATTCAATGATCATACAATGATCCATGGCATTTAAAACAAGTAAGGGGATCAAACAATCCTAAAACAACTCAAAAATGGCACCATGCATCAGTGTTAACCGGTTAACCAAAGCGTTAACCGGTTAACCAATCCAAACCTGCAGAAAACCAGTACAGAAACAAGTGCGTTAACCAGTTAACCAAAGCGTTAACCGGTTAGCATTGAAAAAACAACAACAATTTCCTGTAGATAATCAGTTCAAACCAGCTTATCCAATTAATCTCACACCAGACCAACAATCAATTAAGCATGAAATAAGTGGATTAATTCACATTAATTAGCATCATCAAGCTCATGAACATTAGCACATGGATCCGGTCACAAATCAACCAATCAAATCAAGCAACACAAGTAAATACACAAGCACATGGTTGATCTAAAGCACAAGTATGCAAATAAGCTAAAACAGAGCTAGATCTGAAATTAACCAACCTACAAAGTTGAGGTATGCTTTGGTAGTTGTTGATTGAGCTGGAAATGAGAGATCTCGCGGAAAACTTTGAAGATCCGGTGCTAAGCTTCACGCTCCATGCAAAATAAATGCAAGAACAAGGTCTTGATGCAGAATTTCGAATCCAAAAGCACTTCTAAATCCCAAACCAGATTTGAATCACCACTTAAACCAGCAAAATGATGCAAAGAAGCTATGGATGGAGGTCTAGTTCCAAGATCTACACACATTAAGGCAAGGTTATGTGATCTTCAAAGAGGAACTCTTAGTGAATTTGGAAAATGTGGGAGAGAAAATGAGAGAAAAGTGAGAGAGAAGAGTGAAAATTCAGAATGAGAATGAAAATTGTGAGAGAGCCCCCCATTAGTTTGGAGAGAAATGGATTAAATATGGTTTAGGTTTGGGGCCCAAAATTTAGGCTTGGGATCCAAAAAAACTGGTTTGGCAATGTGATTAGGTTTTAGCGATGGAATTAGGCTTGGATAAATGCTCTAGATCCTTCTCTTTAATTCAAATCAATAAAAAACTCAGAAAATTGGAAATTTGGAGTCAAAGCACATGCTGAATTTGCTGCTGGAATTCAAAATTCGCAGCCGTTAACCGGTTAACCAAAGCATTAACCGGTTAACGCCAGTGAATTTTGAATTTTCCCTCCTTTTGATGGGAAACCTCAGGAATAACCCGGCGCCAACCGTTTTGATCTGATTTTGATCCCCAATCCCTTTTTAAGCTTTGACCATGATATCAATCTTGCAACATGCCCTGTGAGCTTTGAATTTCCCTGATAATTGATCATATGCCTTATGCTGGAACATGCAAGTGCTATGCTTCATTTTTCTATGCAATATGTTAAGGACATGACATGCGGATGATGATTATGATATGATGATGATGCTAAACAGGAGAGGGCAAATTTGGGGTATTACAAACATTAATTAGCAAATGTCTAAGATACCCTCCAATCTAATTTTACCCGAAAATTCTCAAAATGGTAAAATAGTATAACATATCAACATATCACATAAACGCACCAATTTCATAATTAAAACAATTATCACTCAATTTAAATAAAAGACTCAACAAAAATGGAATAATCGAATCGGGGCGTTACACTTCTGCTTCTCTATCGGGGACGATGATCCTCATCAAAACGGGACCTCTTTGTACCTTTATCTCTCTTCTCTAGTGAGCATCTCGGCTTTCGGGGAGGAGACCTAATGTGTTTCTTGGCATTTTCTGGTTGTGATCCTCCTGGCCTGTCCAAATATGTCGAGGGAGAAAATGCATAGTGTCCTTCCTCTTGTGTTTCCTCGGATATCCCTCGTGATGGTCGGCATCATGATGAGTTGCTTCATTGTTGTCGCGGTTGTCTCTGTCACTGATGACGATGGTGGGATGGTCGTTCACAGTCTTTTTGAGCTGGGAAGCCATGAAGGCGAAAAAAGAAAAGATGAGCTTTGATCTTGCGTTGAAAAGAAAGGATCTTGTTCAGAAAAGATAGGGGGACTGTTGTTTCCCACAGACGACACCACTGTTTAGGAGTGTGCGAACAGGTCCTCGTGGTCTTCAGCTGAGATTATGATGGTGCTCCTGGGGAGGAGGTGGTGTACCTGCAAGGTACTTCGAATCTTAAGTAAGTTTCAGGGTGAGACGAACTAAAGCGTAAGAAAGAATTGAGTGATTAGAATTGAATTCCTAGTCCTCCAAAGGCGGAGGGTATTTATAAGGGCATATTGTCGTGGATATCGGGCGCATGGCCTTTAATTGAGCGTAACTGCTCCCTGTAATTTCAGAGGATAATTAGCCGCGTGAAAGGTTTTAGGGCGCGTATGGAGGAAGTCTCCAACGACTATATACCAACGACTCTATTTTCCAAGGGTCATGTCTTATCTAATCTCTTATTGGGCTTATGCCCAGACGAATACTGGATTGTGACTCAATTAAACGTAGGGCACTTGCTAGACTAGTGCAGAACAATATATATATATATATATATATATATATATATATATATATATATATATATATATATATATATATATATATATATATATATATATATATATATATATATATATGGGGCGTTTGTGGTTTACAAAGAGCACTAAATAATAACTAATTATTTAGT
This sequence comes from Lathyrus aphaca, assembly GCA_963966055.1. Classification (NCBI taxonomy): domain Eukaryota; kingdom Viridiplantae; phylum Streptophyta; class Magnoliopsida; order Fabales; family Fabaceae; genus Lathyrus; species Lathyrus aphaca. The sequence continues at coordinate 112,353,453 of OZ014521.1, read as the reverse complement.
TCAATTTTCAATAATTACAACAATAAAAGAACACTTAATTGTTAAAAAAAGGTCTCATCCAGATTCACATTACACGTCGTCCACTCTTATTTGTTAAGTTTGAATTCATTTTTCAATTGTTTAACATTTATATATATATATATATATATATATATATATATATATATATATATATATATATATATATATATATATATATATATATATATATATATATATATATATATATATATATATATATATATATATATATATATATAAACTTTTAAATTGAGAAATATAAAAAGAACCCTTAGATTAAATACTTGACCAAGAGAGTATTACGTCTTTAATGTTAATCGGATTTTGTTAAAAATATTTTACAATTTAATAAAAAAAAATGAATTTTGTAGTGAATTAATATAAAATAATAGCTAAAGAAAGATTTAAAAGATGAACATTTAAATGAACATTCTACAACTTATATATCACATATACGTTTAAATCTACCTGTGGATCTATGTCTGCAAGGATCTTCATTATGATAAATAATTTACTGCTTTTAAAATTAACACTCTATCGCCGATATCTCATAGATACGTTTACAACTACCCATGAAATATTTATAAGTTATACTTGTTTATAAAAATATTCCCGTTTATAAAAAGAATTGTATCTATAATAGTATGCGTCAGAAGCTTCATTTGATTATAGTTGTTGATATAAAAATATATTTGTTTCTGGAACTGTGACCATCAGCTTATAGTATTAACTTCTTAACAAATTATATATACAAATAAAAAAACATTTATTACTATATATTAGCCCGTGTATCCATTTATAAAAAATATTTATAACTTATTTCCGTTTATAAAATTAATTGTATCAATAGTTGAATTTTTCTCGTTTATAAAAATATTTATAATTTATTTCCGTTTATAAAATTTATTGTAACTTATTTTCATTTATGAAAATAATTATATCAATATCATGACTTTTTCCTGTTTATAAATGCCTTGAAAGAAATAAATAAATGAAGTTATTGGATTTTTTGTAAATTTGTTGATTTATTAGTATTTTAATTTATAATAAAATGAGTTTAAAAAATTAATTATTTTAAAAAATGTTTTTAATATTAGATATTTTTCAATGACTCTCTATTACTTTTTTATCTTCTTCTATATGAGTTGTTCTATAAAGATACTCTTTATAATTATGAATAATTAAAATATAAACAAAAAATAATTGATAAAATAAAAAGTTATTTAACTTGCAAAGTGAACTTTTGTAAATTAAATTAAGACGTAAAAGTTAAATTATTAAAAATTAAAAAGTTGTTTTAGATTAAATATGTTCTCCTTCACTATTCTTATAAATAATTAAAAATATGATTAAATATTTAAATTATTAAATTTAATAATATTTTATCAATAATTTGTTATAAAAAAGTTATTTAAAACTTACAATGCAAGCTTTTGTAAATTTGGTAATAAAATGTTTGGTATCAATTTATTTTTTAAAAAATTTAGAGAAATGAAAACTGAAAAGTTGTTATACTTAAAAGATTAAAAAAATACATTTAATTTTATAATTTAATGTTATTAAATCATAAATTAAAATTAAAATAACTAGAATCCGAGAGCGTTGACCTAGTGGGAGGGAGCCCGGGTTTTAAGGGTTTGTTCTCCTCGAGGTCCTGAGTTCGAAGGAGCCTAGGATCAATTCTTGGACACTACGTGGAGCAAAAGCTCTCGAGTAGATTAATCGGTACGGTACGGAAGAAAGGATACCACTATATAAAAAAAATTAAAATAACTATTCAATATAATTAATTAAATTCCTTAATAACATATTTACTATTTCAATTATTGTATCGAACAATATTAATATTAATATGAGTATTTCTTTCTCCATATATATATATATATATATATATATATATATATATATATATATATATATATATATATATATATATATATATATATGCATCTCTCCAATCTGAAATTCAAACCTTGGTTAGCCAAACTTAATTGTTTATCGGTCCTGGCATGATGAGTCCATAAAAGAGATTGAATATGGCGTAGATTGCAGTCGGCAGTACTGATCTACTTCTACTTCAGGTTCTGATCAACCGAAAAGATTAGTGGCGGCATCTGTGGGAACTTCTTACCTCCCGATCTTTCTTTCCCCGAAACCAAAAGATCAAAGAAGCTTTCCAAGATTTCAATCATGACCAGTGATGCGTGTTTTTCGCAAGTGTACGAACACGTCAGAGTAATATAAAAGATTGTCGAATCCACAAAGGCCAAGTGTCAATCTATCGTACTTGTTGTTATGGTGTGTATATAAGGCAATTGAATATAATGGTTTTAAAGAGTGCGCAATGGTAAATAGAATAATAATTTTAAACAGTTAATAAAAACAGGCTCGAATGTAATTCACATAATCAATTGATAATCCGGTACTTGTTAATAGAACTACTTATGAGCAATGTTTTCCACTTTGAAAAGAACTAATTTAACAGGAACTGTCACTTTCGCGTATTCAGAACCGAGTTGTACTCTCTAATCAACCCCTCCTATTGTCACGGATAAAAAGGTGCGTACTGCGTTAGAGTAGTAAATCTATTTTTAAGAAATATAGTATCTTAACTAAGTTGAAAAGTATTTTAACCTGGATTTCTTAGCAAAAAGAGGTTCTCACGAAGCAGACTCTAAACTTCTTAACGCGTCCGAAAATGGTTTTAAAATCTCTTTTCTTTTTAATCTAAAAACTCCTAATGAACTAGACAAAGCGCTTTTGCCTGCTTTTGAAATAGTTAAAAAAAATTAAACTTAAATTGAAAGTTAAAATAGCCCTTAAGTGTTTCTACGAACAATTGTACGGATTACAGGTTCAATTACGAACTTTACATTCTAACATTTATGGATTTAGTTAGACATGGTAAAGTAAAAGTTCTTTTTATTATTTTTCATAAGTAATTAGTGCGAGTGCGGATAAACAAATAAAAGTAGTGCGAGTGCGGGTAATAAAGAAAGTAAAGCGAGTGCGAGAAATAAAAGTATTTAAAGCGAGTGCGGAAATAAAAGTAAGTAAAGCGAGTGCAAAAATAAAATAAAGTAAAGTGCAAGTGCGGATAATAAATAAAGTAAGGCGATGCGGAAAGTAAATAAAATAAAGCGAGTGCAGAAAAATAAAATACAAACTGGAATTAAAATGGCGGCATGATTAACTTCCTCCCAGAGTGCTCTAAAACTCGATCACACAGACGTATACAGACTCGATCACTCGATTGTAGTAACACCCCGATGTGAAGTGATTACTACTTTAAAACTGATATATTCCTAAGAGATACTAAGTTTGGATCATTGAAAATGAAAATCTAAGGCCCTATTTATAGGAAAACAAATTGTAAGAAAAGACCAGGATGCCCCCTCCACTAAAAAGTGGAGGGAAAACTTTTTGCCTTGTGGCGCCCGCCATAGGTGTATTTTGGTGGAGAAAGTGGGGATCATGGGCACAGGCAGTTGTGGAGTGGTCTTGAGACGTGGCAACGTCATGGCTGACCCCATGGCGCCAACCATGGTGGATGCCGTAAGTGTAAAAAGCTGAATTTCTTGATTTTTGTCCGTTTAGCTCCTTTTTCGCTTCTTTTCTCGATTTAGGCCCCGATTACATAAAAAAACCTGGAAAAAAAGAAAAAAAAAGTAATAACATAACAAAATAGCAATAAAAACTAAGAATGCATGCGAAATCAGAGTCAGAAATACGTTGAAATTTAGTGTTATCAAATCCTCCCACACTTAGACCTTTGTTTGTCCTCAAGCAAACATTTAAAGCTCAAAAATGAAGAAAATTGGTGTCAACACGTGATTGGGGCTAAGAGGGCTTCTAAGTTAAAGTCAGGATGCAGTGACAGGTACTAATTAAGTGAACCAAGGGTACCATAATAACACAGACATAGACTTCAATCCTATATTAACCACCCCATGTCATCCCACAATACCTAGGCATATCTTCTCATCTCTTTTTGGGTCCTTTTCATTCAGGCGCAATCACATTTAGCCCGTTATCTGTACATGCTTCATAGTAGAGTGACCGGTTAGTGATTCTGATCCAAAACATAGGGTTTCTGGCACATAAGCATGTGTAAACCCGTTTTATTTGACCTAAATGTAGCCGCGGGGGATCGGATCGTAATCCGCCCTACCAAGTTCAGTGCCAGATACCTCTGAACCAACTAACAATAGGTGACTGCAAAAAAAATTTCTTTTTGTGGCAAAAAAAAATTTTCTTCTCTTTTTTCGGTTTAAATGACTTTGTGAGGGTCACCTATCCCAGAGTTTTGCCTTTTTTTTATTAGCACTGGATCATTCACTTATGTTCATCGGCCCCCTACGTAGAGCATGCTTAGGCCGGAGCTGACTGCTAGAATAAACTACTTAGGACAATTTTTTTTGAATGATAATAAAGGTCATGATGTGCGGGGTTTAGGAGTGATTCATATATTCAAGAAGTCTATGGTGCTAAAATGATACTGATGTTTCAAAAAGAGTTTACCTAAGTCACCACATCCTAATCCAAACCTATTTCAAAGCCCAAAAAACATGTGAAACAACATTGTTTTCTTTAAAAAAAAAATTTGGTAAGGCTAAGGAAATGGGAAAAATTAGGGTGTACTAAAGATACACTATACTGGTGACTCGTCAGACTCATGCATTATCTAAGAAAACTTAAACTATATAACTAGCTGAAAAGGAAAATAACAGAAAGCAAATAAATAACTAAGAAGGGAAATAAAAGAAAGCAATAAAATCCCCTCCCACACTTAAATCGAACATTGTCCCCAATGTTTCGAAATAAGATAAGGAGAGTAACCTGGAAAACTACTGCGGAGGAGCACTGGTGCCCTCGCCGTCCTGCTGTGATGGTCTGGAACGACGGGATCTACTGCGTTGTTGGTCCCTCCGGTCAAGTCGTGCTGATAAGGCATCCTGGGCACTCCGGACCTCTCGAAGGTTACCTAGGATGGAACCCTGAGTGGCCTCCATAAGCTGGTGGTGTCGGCGGTTGACCTTTCGCTGACGGGCCTGCTGTGATGTGATGTCGGTCAAGGCGCGAAAAACGTTACTGTAGGCACGATCCGATACCGATCGCGATTGTTCCATGTAGCTCATGTTATCCGTCAGTTGTTGTGAAATGATAGAGAGTAGGCTGTCTCGCCTTTCCTCTCTAGCCGTCATATCACGCCACATCTCCTCAGTGATATAGAATCCAGGAGTAGCACCTGCAACAGGGTTAGAGGAAGATGGTGCGGTGTGTGACTATGAAGGATGATGGGGGGACACGTGAGGTACGAGAGAATGTTCTCTCCGATCATATTCTTCATCAGTGTCATGTGCCTCCCTATCAGGAATATTAGGAGGAATTGGACCCAAAACAGGTGGAGCATTTAGATCATAGGTCCAGTTCCTTTCATTACGTACATCGGTACGTCTACTGCAAGGTAAAGCAACATTTGAGATAACTACCCCATGAACCATCAAATCATAACCACCTGTTTTCCTCGTTCGGCATAATTTCATGTCTTTTAGAAATTTTAATTTAATTGTGCGAAGAGGTAGGGGTTCAAGTGTAGCTATCTCATTGTTCAGGTCAAGAGCCCGAGCAATAGACGTAAAAGGTCCTCCAATAACAATCGTTCCTGTTTTATTAACAGTTAAAGCCATGTGTGCAAGCATAAACAAGACCGAATTGATATGAGTATTAGTGAGGCATCCTTGCAAAAATAGGAGCTCTTTAGCGTTTACCTTATTTGGACTCTCCCGGCCAAAAATAGTACATGCCAAAAGATATCTGAAAACTCTTATGGTCGGGTTATGGATGGTCGACGCATGTATTCCTTCAAAGGAATTTATTGAAGTACTTGACAGCCTCTGCCTGAAGGAAAATACTTCGGCCGACCATTCCGAATCCAAATGTGCCTCACATATAGCACCTTCCTTATGAGGGATTCCTAACAAGCTTGTTAGTTCGTCGGTACTGTATTCATATTCAATTCCAAACAGTCTAAAATTAACAGTACCGACTGTGCTAGCAGTGTTAGGACTGGCAATGTATATTAACGAACTCAAAAACTCAACTGTCAGCCTCTCATAGGTAGGTTCCTGATTTACAAAAATATTATGCAAGCCTAGAAAATCTAATAAATGAAAAACACTATGATATAGAACCAAAGAGTAAAGACAGTTATCATCTACGTACCTAGTCGAGAGAATTTCTCGACTCTGAAGCCTTTGAATGATTTTCCTTTTCCTATCTCCCGGTCTTCCATCGCGAAGAAGATATCTGTTGAACTCCATTGTTGTTGCTTCTTGAGAAGTTGAATATGGGGAATATTGGTTTATGTAGGAAATGGTAAAGGTTGGATTTTTATGGTTTGTGGTGGATGAAAATAAAAATGGATTTTGGATGGGTTTTATAGATGGTGAATGTATGAGAATGGTGGGAGCTTTAATGGGGTTCAATGGGGGGTTTTGGAAGTTGGAAAAATGGGTTTTGGAAGTTTGAATGTGTAAAAATGGTGGGGAGATGAATTTGCCCCGAAATAATGGGGAACGGCGTGGCGGGCGCCACAAGGCCATTTCCCTTATGGGCCAAATTTTTTTAATTCCCCTTGTGGGCTTCGCGTACCTTTTGTCTTCGGGGGGTCCGGATAGCATTTTCTTCTTTCTTCTAAGGCACCAAACTTGCATATTTTATGAAGGCAAAAATAAAAATATTTTTGTTCTTTTTTTCTTCATTATTCGACATAAAATAAAATAAAATAAAATGAAAAAAGAAAAAATGAGTATTAGTGCATGAAATAATATATAAGATAAAAATCAAAGTACATGGAAAATGTAATATATGCGATAATATAAAATATGTCTAGAGATGCGAGAAATAAAATAAGGCATGAAATATTAAATACTAGAGTAATAATGTCAGTGTAAAACGATCATGTGGTAGGCTTCTCTGCCTGGTTCGATCCACAAATCTCAACTATCTCCCTCTGAAGCTCTCCAATCTCCTGATATAGAGCATCAGCCTCTGAGGAATGAGTGAGATCAGATATCTCGATTTGTAATGCCAAGTCCGCTACTTCCTGCTTGAGCAGGGTAGTCTCCTTGTGGAGCTCATAAATCTGGGTCTGTAGATCAGGCGGCTGCAAAGACATATTGTTAGACATAACAGTGATTCGGGGAGAAAGAGGTGTAGGAGTGTACTCAGCGGCGGGAGGTGATTTTGGCTCTTCGATAGTCTCTCCATAACCCTCTAAATCATAATTCCAATTAGCAGGGCCGTGGACACTGGTCATCAGTGGGTCAGGTAATGTAAAGTAATGTATCACTTCACCGTCGATCAGTAATCTAAACGTGTTAGGCTCAAAAGAGGCTCTCCTCATCAATCCTCTGTCAAGACAAAAGTCAACATCCAGGGTGGTGTAGCAGTAGAAGGTCCTGAGGTGCAATAATTTGCGAGACAAACCCAATGCAGTATCAATCTGTGTAACAATCCCACCGACGTGTATAATGCCTACAGATGACCTGGCGACACCGGCAAGGCTCTTCAACAGAAAGTTGCCACAAGTAATTGGGCGTGATTGAGTCGCACAAAACAGTAGGAAAATCTCCTCCTCACTCAGCAGAGTCTCTGTATCTGGCAAACCGAGGAAAGAGTGTGCCAGAATCATCTGGAAGTACCTTAACGCAGGATTGTGGATTACCTGAGAAAACTGAGTGGAAGGATCTTGGTTGCCTCCACCTGAGATGTTACTCCAAAACTTTTCCACTTCTCTGCTCATAAAATACCACATCGGTGTCTCTGGAATAGCATCAAGAGTAGTCTGAAAACCTAGTAAATCACCAAACTCTTTGTGAGAGAAAGAGTAATCAGTCCCGAACAACCTGAAAACAACATGTCCATCGGGTCTGAAATTCTGGGATCAGGTACGTGATGTCGAATGAGATGTTTAAACACTTGAAGAATTAGACCAAAACTTAAAGTGCAGGTAAAGTAAACAACACAGGAAATTGTTAACCCAGTTCAGTGTATAACCACACTTACATCTGGGGGCTACCAAGCCAGGAAGGAAATCCAATATAAGTAATATTAATTCTAGACTTAAACCACTCAGTTTAATCTTTCACTTAATATTTACCCAAGGCAATTTCTACCTAAGACACAACTTAGATATGAGTACCAACTCACTCCCCCTCAATCACACAGTGATATGTTTACAAGTTTAATAAAATTGAAGTCATACTTCAAACACAACAACTTGATCTTACTTCACAGTTTCAATCAAGACACAATACACTTTTGCTTAAAAGCTCATAAAGTGATACACATATACAACCTGCTATTAAAACACAAACACCCTATTTAGTCTTCTTAATTTCGTACGTTATTCTGAGAGTTTCTGTTGCTTAAATAGATGCTTGGATTTTGGGCTTTCTGTAGGTTATCCAATCCTGATATGCATGCTGCCATCACCTTGAATTAGGGTTTGTTACTTCCTTGATTCTAGGTGAGTCAGTTCTTCTGTTTATACTGAAATCATATAACCAATCTCCCTACAGATGCGCCTTCTTCTGTTTTATCCATTCATAATTAATTCCAGATAAATTCTCTGAATTTACTCAGTTCTGTTAAGCATTAATTAATTCTGGTAGCAGGTTTGAGATGTCACAACATCTGGTGTGACATCCTGAAAACTGAACTTACTTCATTAACTGATACAATGTCACAACATCTGGTGTGACATCCTGAATTAAGTTCATTAATTTATACTTTTATTGATAATGTCACAACATCTGATATGACATCCTGAACTAAGTTCAACACTTCTTGTTGGTCAAAAATTCTGCCAATTCTAAACATCTACAAACCCCCCCTTTGGATAATTTTTGGCTAACACAATCTTCTGGTTTTATCAGAATGCAGCAGAGTTTCTTTTATCAGAGTACAGCAGTTCTTTTTTGTTGAGTCATGTGTGAGTTTACTCCCCCTCAAACCTGTATGTGTTCTGACTTGTTTTAACAGAAATTTTTCATTAAAAACCACTTAGTTCAGAAGCAGACATTAAACAGACAAAAGACATTTTTCATTCATTAATCAGAGTGCAGCAGACATTGTTGATGTTCAGATCTCTTCTCCCCCTTGTTAGACATAAATTGGGGCCAAATTTTACATAGTCAGAGAGAAATACAAAACTACAAAATCAAAATACAATGCTGAAGCAGATAGTACATATTCCTCACATACATATTTCACTTAGAATCTTCATATTCAGTGTCTTCTTCTTCTTCAGTTTCATCATCAGAGTCAGCAACCTTCTGAGCACTCTCTTCCATTTCCAGCCTTTGAATAATCTCCTCAAGTTTTTGCTTCCTGGCATCCAGTTCTTTGCAGGTGTTCTTCAGCTCAGCAATCAAAGCAGCTTTGGATATAGGATACTTTGCCTTTGAAGGTCCAGTAGATGTCCCAGAGGGAGCTTCAACATCAGCTGCATGATGGCTTAAGAACAACTTGTAGTGGAAGGCCAGAGGACTCTCTCTTTTGTAGATTGAATCCTTCTCAGTGAGGATACCTGGATACTGGCTGAGAATTATTCCACACAGCAAAGAAGGAAAGGCTATAGGCAGCTTTGTTGCTGATGTCCCAGCATGCTTCAATGTTTGATAAAAAATGTAAGCCCCAAATTCCAGCTTTGTTTGAGTGCCCACAACAAATATGAATCTGCCCAATCCAGTTGCTATTGAAGAAGTATGGTTGGTAGGGACCCAATTGACAGTGCCAATCCTATGCAGCATTGCATACTTTCTTGTTAGCAAGCTAACAAAAAGTTTCCCTTTGACTGGCCAAGCTTTGACTTGATTAGTAGTGATGACCTTGCACACCTGGTTGTCTGTCTTTCCCAGCTCATTAGGTCCATCAGATTCTCTCCCTAGGTATTGTTTGATAACCCTAGGAGAGAATTCCACACATCTCCCTCTTACATACACCTTTATGAATTCATCTGACTTACCATCAGCACAGTCCTCTTGAAGGTTGACAATAAATTCCTTGACTAGCAGTTCATAGCAAGGTGAAAAGTTTGACACTGTTTTGAATAAGCCAGCAGAAGAAATTAGGTCAATTACCTCAGTGCACTCAAGTGCATTGCTTCCCAGCTCTCTTTCAAGTGCTACCCTTCTTTGGTATACAAACTTCCATCTGCTCACACTTGACAGATGATGGAATGAAATATTGTCCAGAGGAGCTTCTGGAACAGCAGAGGTGGACCTTGAAGGTGCTGGTTTCTTCTTTGGTGGGAATGTTGGGACATCCTCTTCAACATCTGAATTTGGAGGAGTAACAGCTTTCCTCTTTTGTGTACTTACTTTGCTCCATTGTTTGGTAGGTCCAAATGACACTTTGGCCTTGTCTTTCTTTGGAGTAGGTTGTTTCTTTTCAGGAGTTGCATGTCCTGCAGTCTTCTTTTCTTTCCTAGCCATGAGCCTTTTGGCTATGCTAGGGTTCACAGAAGCAATGATCTCTGTGTCAGAGTCATTGTCTATGTCTTCAACATGAGGAGGTTGGGTAGTCCCCTCTTCAGCAGGTGGATCAACAGAAGCTTGGTCATTATTGGCTTCATCATCATCATCAGTTGAGGCCTTATTCTGGTCCTCAGATGATGTTTCAACATCTATTGGGACATCCTGTTGAGCAGGAGTGTCCTCTTCAGCTCGATTACTCTATTCTTCTTGTGGAGCTGGCATGGTGTTCAGAGGGATATATATACCACTCACAACTCTTTGCTCAGACAGAATCTTGTTCACAAGATCCTTAATGGAAGCATCCACATATTCAGAGGCTTTGGGGTTGGTGTTTGAGGATGAAGGAACCCATTTGCTTTTGCTGAACACATGTTCCTTTACTCTTCTCACAGTAGGAGTTCTAGGCTTTTGAGCAAGAGGAACACTTCCTCTGATTTCGTCCATGGGAGTAGCATCCATTGGAACCATGGAGATTGGGGTTGCATGTACCACATCTTCTTGGTTGAGGTTTTCATTAGTGAGGTTAGGGTTTTGATGTTGAGACATTTTCGAATGTGGTGGAAGAAGAGTTTAGGTTTGAATGATTTTGATGAGCTCTGAGAATCAGCTATAGCATGCAATTCGTTTTGAGAGGATGATGAGAAGATGAATAGCTGAGAGAAAGCTGAAGCTTTTATAAGAGCCGTTACTTGGAGAATTTTAAGGAGTGGAATACACAGAGTTCTTGACCAGACTGGTGTTGCCATCTGGTGATCATGCCACACGATGTCATATGACATGTTGGCACTTCTCCATAACTGCTATATTTCACATAAGCAGATTCCCAATTTACCCCTTAGGTTTTCAAATTGGGCAGCATCCAAGGCTTTAGTGAATATATCAGCCAGTGCAGATCTGTGGCTACATGTTCCAATGAAATCACTTTCTCTTCCACAAGATCTCTGATGAAATGATGCCTGATATCAATGTGCTTGGTCCTGCTGTGTTGGATAGGATTCTTTGATATGTTGGTGGCACTTAGATTGTCACAGTACAATGTCATGACATCTTGTGGGACATTGTACTCTGTGAGCATTTGCTTCATCCAAACCAACTGTGAACAACTACTACCAGCTGCAATATATTCAGCTTCAACAGTGGATAAGGAAACACATGTTTCTTACTGAACCAAGAAATCAAATTATTTCCTAGAAAGAAGCATCCTCCTGATGTGCTCTTTCTATCATCAGCACTTCCAGCCCAATCAGCATCACAGAAGCCAGTGAGAATTGGTTTACATCCATGAAAGTACATTATGCCATAGTCACAAGTACCATTGACATATTTTCAGAATTCTCTTGACCTGGTTTAGATGGCCAACTTTTGGATCAGCTTGATATCTTGCACATACACCTACTGCAAAGGCTATGTCTGGTCTGCTAGCAGTCAGATATAATAAGCTTCCAATCATACTTCTATATAGGCTTTGGTCTACATTCTCACCCTTGTCATCCTTTGTCAGCTTTAACTGAGTGGGGGCAGGTGTTCTTTTGTGAGTAGCATTGTCCATCCCAAATTTCTTGACAATGTTCTTAGCATACTTGCTTTGGGAAATGAACATGGAGTCCTCCATTTTCTTGATTTGCAATCCAAGAAAGTAGGTGATTTCTCCTACTAGGCTCATCTCAAATTCAGATTCCATTTGAGTGACAAAATGTTTAACCATCTTGTCTGACATCCCACCAAAGACAATGTCATCTACATATATTTGAGCAATCATGACATTTCCTTCTTCATCCTTCACAAACAAGGTTTTGTCTATTCCACCTTTCCTGTACCCTTGCTTGATGAGAAAAGTAGTCAGCCTTTCATACCATGCTCTTGGTGCTTGCTTCAGACCATAAAGAGCCTTCCTTAGTTTGTATACATGATTTGGATAGCTTGGATCAACAAATCCCTTAGGCTGCTCCACATATACCTCCTCATTAAGATATCCATTTAGAAATGCACTTTTCACATCCATTTGAAATAGCTTGAACTTCAAGATACAAGCAATTCCTAAAAGTAGTCTGATTGATTCAAGCCTTGCTACTGGTGCAAAGGTTTCATCAAAGTCTACTCCTTCAATTTGTGTGTATCCTTGAGCTACAAGTCTAGCCTTGTTCTTTGTTACAACTCCCTGCTCATTTGACTTGTTCTTATACACCCATTTTGTGCCAATCACATTTATGTCATCAGGTCTAGGAACAAGATCCCACACTTCATTCCTTGTGAACTGACCTAATTCTTCTTGCATAGCACAGATCCAATATTCATCATTTAGAGCTTCCTTGATGTTTTTAGGTTCTATTTTTGAAACAAAGCATGACCCTGAAATCACCTCTCTTGATCTAGTGCTCACACCTCTGTTGGGATCCCCAATTATCAAATCTTTGGGATGATCCTTCTGGATTCTGATGGAGGGAGGTTTGCTGGATTGTTCTGTCCTTGCCTCAGTTTGAGTGAAGTCAGGATGATCACTCTTTATTTCAGCTTCAGTCTGACTGTCAGCAGATGTTCCAACATCATCTGCAACATCTGCAGGAGCATCATCAATTATCACATTTATGGATTCCATTATAACCTTTGTTCTGGAGTTAAACACTTTATAGGCTCTGCTATTTATGGAATATCCAAGGAAAATCCCTTCATCACTTTTAGGATCCATTTTTCTTCTTTGTTCCCTATCAGCCAGAATATAACAATTACTTCCAAACACATGGAAGTACTTAACTGTAGGTTTTCTGCCCTTCCAGACTTCATAGATAGTTGACAAGGTTCCTTTCCTTAGAGTGACTCTGTTATGAATGTAACAAGCTGTGTTCATATCTTCAGCCCAGAAGTACAATGGTAACTTTTTAGCATGGATCATAGCTCTTACTGATTCTTGGATAGTTCTGTTCTTTCTTTCAACAATCCCATTCTGTTGAGGGGTGATAGGAGAAGAATACTCATGATTAATTCCCTCTAAAGAACAGAAATCTGAGAATTTTTTATTCTCAAATTCCTTTCCATGGTCACTCCTTATTCTGATTACACAACTTGCTTTTTCTCTTTGTATTCTTTGACACAAATCTTTGAATACATCAAACACATCAGAATTTTCTTTGATGAAGTTTATCCATGTATACCTTGAAAAGTCATCTACCACCACATAGGCATACCTTTTTCCACCAAGGCTCTCAACCTGCATTGGTCCCATAAGATCCATATGCAATAATTCCAAAACTTTGGAAGTTGTCAGATGTTGGAGCTTTGGATGGGACATCTTGGTTTGCTTGCCTATTTGACATTCACCACATACTTTGCCATCATCAATCTTCAGTTTAGGAATACCTCTCACAACTTCCATAGATATGATTTTCTTTATACCTATGAAATGAAGATGACCCAGTCTTTGGTGCCATAGTTTCACTTCTTCTTCTTTGGCTAAAGAGCAAGTTGAAGTGAGACTGAAATCTTGAGGTTCCCACATATAACAGTTGTCTTTAGATCTGGCTCCTCTCATGACAACCTTCTGTTCTTTATTAGACACTATGCATTCAGTTTTGGTAAAGTTTACACTATAACCTTGATCACATAATTGACTTATGCTGATCAAGTTAACAGTCAATCCTTTTACCAGCAACACATCATCTAGTCTTGGTACATCTGGACAGTCCAAAGTCCCAACTCCCTTGATTTCTCCTTTAGCTCCATCTCCAAATGTTACATATCTGGATGAATATGACTTTAAGTCTACCAGCAGATTCTTCAATCCAGTCATATGCCTTGAGCATCCACTGTCAAAGTACCAGTCTTCTTTAGCTGATACTCTTAGAGATGTATGAGCTATATTTGCAACACTCTTCTTTGACCATTTTTGCTTGTAGTGAGGTTTCCTTTGATGCCTCTGCCCTTTGTAGTGTCCATTTGTAGAGCTCCAAGGTTGTTTGTTGAACTTGTTCTTGGACATGTAGCTTTGATCATCATGAAGACTAGCTTTAGGTACCCATACTTTCTTGATGACCTTTGTCTTCTGCTTGGGGGGTTGCTGATATCTTTGATTTTGATGTCCATGCAGCACTTTCTTGGTAACCTCTATTTTCTGCTTAGGGGGTTGCTGATACATCTGATTTGGATATCCATGCAACTTGTAGCAATGAGGTTTGATGTGACCAAACCTTCCACAATGATGACATCTCCATCTTTGATACTTCTTTTTCATCATGTTCTTTTCATGATGTTGAGACATCTGTTGGGACATCTTGTTTAACTTTATGGGATTTGAAGTAGTTTTGCTAGTGCTAGCCTCAACCTGTTGAGCTTTGTTAAATCCTAGTCCCGTTCTATCACCTGAATGCTTATTGTTGTTGAGAATGACATCCAGTGTGTTTGAGCTACTGTTCAGCATTCTAACAGATTTAGACATATGTTCCAACTTGGAGTTGAGAAGACTTACTTCACTTTTCAAAGTGTCAATGGTTTCTAGATTACTTGTCTTTTCAACCTTTAATGCCTCAATCTGCTTCTTCTGCTTTATAATCTCCATGCATACTTCAGTGCTCCTTTTACACAGTTCTCTGTATGATTGTTCAAGCTCTTCAAAAGTAAGCTCCTCATCACTGGATCCACTTTCAGATTCACATACTTCAGCTAGAACAGTGATATGCTTTGCCGATTCTTCTTCTGAATCACATCCTGAGTCTTCATCAGACCAGGTCACAGAGAGACCTTTCTTCTGCCTTTTTAAATAGGTAGGACATTCATTTCTGATGTGTCCATATCCTTCACATCCATGACATTTAATCCCTTTTTCTTGATTTGTCTTTTCATCATAATTTGACCTTCTATTAGCATCATAAGGTCTTTTATTCTCAGAAGAGTTTGAGTATCTTCCACTTGGTCTGGACTTGCCATCCATCTTTCTGAGAATCTTGTTGAATTGTCTTCCAAGCATAGCAATGGTTTCTGATAAACTTTCTTCAGGGTCTGCTTCATTATTTTCTTCTTCTTTATCAGTATTTGACACCAAGGCTATGCTTTTGTTCTTCTTTACAATTGTGTCATTCATTCCCATCTTAAATGTTTGAAGGGAACCAATGAGCTCTTCAACCTTCAATGTGCATATGTCTTGAGCTTCTTCTATTGCTGTGACCTTCATGTCAATTCTTTTTGGTAAAGATCTGAGAATCTTTCTTACCAGCTTTTCATCAGTCATCTTTTCTCCCAAAGCACCAGAAGTATTAGCTATTTCCAAGATGTTCATGTAGAACTCATGAATTGTCTCTTCTTCCTTCATTCTCAAGTTTTCAAACTTGGTGGTGAGAAGTTGAAGTCTTGACATCTTCACCTTTGATGTTCCTTCATGAGTTGTTTTGAAAGTGTCCCAAGCATCTTTGGCCAGCTCACAGTGATGCACAAGTCTGAATATGTTCCTATCAATGCCATTGAATAAAGCATTTAAGGCCTTGGAATTTCCAAGTGCTGAATCTTCTTCCTCCTTGCTCCATTCTTCTTCAGGTTTCAACACTTTTGCTCCATCCTTGTTGTCTTGGACAGGGTGCTCCCATCCTTTGTTGACTGCTTTTCAGGCCCTATTGTCAAGTGATCTTAAGAATGCTACCATTCTTGGCTTCCAGTAGTCATAATTGGATCCATCCAATATAGGTGGTCTATTTACAGATCCTACATCTCTGTCCATGTTTCCAGAATTTGCAGTCCCTAGATCTCACCCAGTTAAACAGGCAGGGTGCCTGCTCTGATGCCAATTGAAATTCTGGGATCAGGTACGTGATGTCGAATGAGATGTTTAAACACTTGAAGACTTAGACCAAAACTTAAAGTGCAGGTAAAGTAAACAACACAGGAAATTGTTAACCCAGTTCAGTGTATAACCACACTTACATCTGGGGGATACCAAGCCAGGAAGGAAATCCAATATAAGTAATATTAATTCTAGACTTAAACCACTCAATTTAATCTTTCACTTAATATCTACCCAAGGCAATTTCTACCTAAGACACAACTTAGATATGAGTACCAACTCACTCCCCCTCAATCACACAGTGATATGTTTACAAGTTTAATAAAATTGAAGTCATACTTCAAACACAACAGCTTGATCTTACTTCACAGTTTTAATCAAGACACAATACACTTTTGCTTAAAAGCTCATAAAGTGATACACATATACAACCTGCTATTAAAACACAAACACCCTATTTAGTCTTCTTAATTTCGTACGTTATTCTGAGAGTTTCTGTTGCTTAAATAGATGCTTGGATTTTGGGCTTTCTGTAGGTTATCCAATCCTGATATGCATGCTGCCATCACCTTGAATTAGGGTTTGTTACTTCCTTGATTCTAGGTGAGTCAGTTCTTCTGTTTATACTGAAATCATATAACCAATCTCCCTACAGATGCGCCTTCTTCTGTTTTATCCATTCATAATTAATTCCAGATAAATTCTCTGAATTTACTCAGTTCTGTTAAGCATTAATTAATTCTGGTAGCAGGTTTGAGATGTCACAACATCTGGTGTGACATCCTGAAAACTGAACTTACTTCATTAACTGATACAATGTCACAACATCTGGTGTGACATCCTGAATTAAGTTCATTAAATTATACTTTGATTGATAATGTCACAACATCTGATGTGACATCCTGAACTAAGTTCAACACTTCTTGTTGGTCAAATATTCTGCCAATTCTAAACATCTACAGGGTCCAGCCCAAGGATCATAATCAAACGAGCTAAGGAACTCTAGAGTCAAGTTCCTGTAAGTGTTGTTCATGTCGTCGAACTGGTCCCACTGGAGTTGGTGGCATAAGAATCTGACGCTTGGCTCTATCCCCAAGGCATCCATGCAATCTTGGTCTGGGTACCGTGTAGGTGCCATGGGGCGTCTCATGTTGACATAGTAACGCTCTCTCTGTGCGTCATCTCTGAAGGCCACGTGCATGTCGTCGGGGTTCTGCATTCTGCACAAGGTTAGCAAAAGAGTCCTAAAATCACATAAAACATTCAATCGTTAGTCCTGACAGAATAATAAAGTAAACAAATTAAAATAAAAGTAAGTAAGATAAGAAAACCATGGTTTGCCTCCCATGCAGCGCTTGTTTAACGTCATTAGCTCGACGACCAGATTTTATACATCATTCGAAGGATTTGGTGGATCACTTAGAGTATAGCTGAAGTATGTTGTTGGGATGTCACCTCCTTCGTAGGGCTTCAGTCTCTGTCCATTAACGATGAACGGTTTACATGTTTGGTTCTTGATCTCAATAGCCCCAGATCTTAGAATCTTAGATACTTCGAAAGGGCCAGTCCATCTCGAACGAAGCTTCCCTGGAAAAAGTCGTAACCTAGAATCGAACAGGAGAACAGGATTGCCTATTTTGAAGTCTTTTCTTATGATTCTTTTGTCATGCCAAGCTTTTGTTCTTTCTTTGTATATGATGGCATTTTCGTAGGCAGATTGTCTGAGCTCTTCTAATTTATGGATATCAAGGATACGTTTTTCACCAGCAGATAGGTAATCCAAATTCAAAGTTTTAATGGCCCAATAGGATTTATGCTCTAACTCAAAAGGTAAGTGACATGATTTTCCATAGACTAGTTGATAAGGGGTTGTTCCTATAGGGGTTTTGAAAGCGGTTCTATAGGCCCATAACGCTTCTTGAAGTTTCTGCGACCAATCTTTTCTATATATAGAGACAGTCTTCTCAAGAATTTGTTTGATCTCCCTATTAGATACTTCTACTTGTCCATTAGTCTGTGGGTGGTATGATGTTGCTACTCTATGCTTAACTCCATACTTGCTTAAAAGTTTATCAAATATTCTCGATATGAAGTGTGAACCTTCATCACTTATGACTAAGTGGGGTGTTCCAAACCTGGGAAATATATAGTTTTTAAATAATTTGATGACTACTCTGGTGTCATTCTTGGGTGCGGCGATAACTTCAATCCATTTAGACACGTAGTCAACAACTACTAAGATATATTGGTTTCCTAAAGATGGTGGGAGCGGTCCCATAAAGTCTATACCCCATACGTCGAAGAGTTATACTTCTTGGATATTTCTTAGAGGCATTTCATTACGTCTTGAAATATTTCCTGTACGTTGGCATCTGTCACATTTGACAATGAAAGCATGGACGTCACGCCACATGGTAGGCCAGAATAGGCCAGCTTGAAGAATCTCGGCGTAGGTCTTAGATGTGCTTGCATGTCCACCATAGGATGCAGAGTGACAATGCTCAATTATATTATGTACCTCCTCTTCTGGAACGTAACGATGAAAAATGCCATCTTTACCTCTCTTGAAAAGAAATGGTTCGTCCCAATAGAAATTTCTCACATCACTATAGAACTTCTTCTTCTGGTGGTAATTTAGATCAGGGGGGTATGATGTCAGCGACTAGGTGTTGCACCCCAAAATTTGCCCTCACAATACAAGACTTTGTGTTCTAAGAAGGTTCACAAGGTTCACAAGTTTCTCAACACTTACAAGACCTTTCATGAGGTTCATAAAGTCCATAAGTTACTTTATGAAGGTTCACAAGGTTCACAAGTTCCACAATGCTTTCAATACCTTTCATGAAGTTCATGAAGTCTACAAGTCACTTCTTGAAGGTTCACAAGGTTCACAAATTTCTCAATGTTTACAAAGCTTTCCTGAGGTTTATGAGGTCTACAAAGCCACTTCATAAGGCTCACAAGGTTCACAAGCTTCACAATACCTCCCATGAGTATCACAAGACACTTTATGAAGATTCACAAGGTTCACAAAGTTCACAATTGGTCAAAGGAGTTGACAATTCCCTCAGACAATGCACCTCCTAGGCAGTGCATCCAAAACTAGGGTTTTGACTTTAATCAGGCTAAATGGACTTCCAATACCTCAAGTGAGTTTCATAACATCTTATATGTGTATAAGAACCCCCATGACAAGTTTCAAGACTTTTCTCAAAAGTTTGCTCAGTCAGATGATCAGATAAGTCAAAATCAGTCAATGCAGTTAAAAAGTCAAACTGAGGTCAACTGTGGTCAAACCAAAGTCAAACTTCATGATTTTTTGCTAACATCAAGTATATGAAGTAAAATTCATCATTTGATCAAGGGTTGATCATGATTCATCAAGGAGATTCCAGATCATCAATAATCAAGAGTTTCTAAATTAGGGTTTCCTCAGTAAAAGTCAACTGAACTTTGACCAGCCATAACTTTCACATGCTTCATCACCAAGTCTCCATCCAAAGCTCATTTTGAAGGAAATTGAATTCTCTACAACTTTGATGTTGAAAGTTAAGTCCAAAAATGCTTCACTTAAAAGATATGATCTAAGACATTATAGGTCATTTCAAAAGTCAACAAAAAGTCAACAGCTTCAAAAGGGCATAACTTGAGATTGGTAAATGATATGAACCTGAAACCAATGGGGTTGTTTAGAGGACTCTTCAAGCTTTCCAAAAAGTCCAAGAACACCCTCATACCTTTAAAATTGAGGGAGATGTACCCTTGCAAAGTTGGGAAATTTTGTGATGGTTTATGTTGAAAATGGAGGCTTAGAAGTAATTTTTTTCAAATGGGCTTGTTAAGTTGTGACCCAATCCATCTCATAACATTGTGCACGACCCAATTGACCAAAATTCAGCATTTTTATTATTTTTTATTTATTTATTATTGATTTAATTCATAAAAATCATTTTAAATAAATATAAAATATGAAAATCTATTTTTGGGTGAAGATATTGCTTCTAGAAATTCTTAAATGGTGATTGAATAAGAAGGAGAAGGAAATCATGTGAATTATCCCAAAATAGCAAGCATTCAAGAGCAAATATTTGACTTTTACAACACCATCTTTTTCAATCTTTTTTGAATCAAATCTCCACACAATTAATCTATGTTTTGACCTAGGATGATCCACATATATATACATAACACAAACCCTAGCCTCATGGACGAAATCCAGCAGCCAAAAGTGTAAGTTCAAAACTCAAAATTCAAGCAAAAAAGTGCAATTCGGATTCTCTATTCCAAGGCTCTATAAGGTAAAACAAGGACATGGCTATCTTCCTTGGTCATCATTGAGTCGAAAGCAACCTTCAAATGCATCCCATTCATGCACATATGATGAACCCGAAGCAATGTTCATGCTTGAAATTTCTTTTTCGGTTACACCAATTCATTGCATTTAAATGGATTTTGTTTGGCTAATATTGTTTGTTGTGTGTTGTAGAATGTTTCTGGGCAGGAAAACTCAAGAACCCGTACCTAATTCACAAGACACCATAGTTAGGGTTTGGACCTAGGTTTAGGGCTTTTGGATTTAAGAAACATAAATCAATTCTAAAAACATGGAACTAATCGTGTGAATGTCTGGATCATGATGCTGGTTTTGATTTTGCAAAATCGTACAGTTTTGTTGCTTGTTGATGTTTGTAGGTTTTGCTGGAAATTCAAATTCGCAGGAAAACTTGCATCTAATTTCGCAGCAAAATTCGTATGTCATAAGGTTGAAGAAGAAGCTGATGGCGCGCAACTGGAAATTTGAATATTGGTTGAAATATTTTATTGTATTATGTTTAATATTATTCACCAAAACGTGTTTGGTCCAGTGGTGAAAGTGATGCGCGTATGATCTGAGGGCATGAGTTCGAACCTTGCCTCCAGCAAGCTTTTTTTGATATTTTCCATTCAATATGCTTGTTTAAAATATTATTATTAGTGTTTGTTTGGTAAGCAGGAAGGCTCTCCCAGCCAGGCGGTAGCACATGCATCTTGTAATCATAAGGTCCTGGGTACGAATCCAACCCCAGGCCTTTTTTTATTTCTTTATTTTCCTGGTTTTTTGGGGCAAAGCACAAAACAAAGTGGTTCTCATTTACTATCACCTGCGCCTGGTTGGTTTAGTGGTTGTGTCTGTTGCTGGCAAATATGAGGTCTTGGGATCAAATCCCACCAGGTTCCTTTTCTTTTCCTTTCTTTCCTTTTATTTTCTTGTTTAATTTAATTGATTTAAATAATTAACATATTATTATTTATATTATAAAATATATATATATATATTATGTATTCAAACTCTTAAAATTATTTTCTAAAAAATATAAAACTCATGATTTTTCAATGTAAATTTTATAATATATATATTAGTTAAGATAATTTTATATAATTAGTTAAAAATAAAATTTTGTATATAAATAAATCCTAATAATCAAACCCTAAAAAATATTTTTTTTAATAAACCCTAATTCATTTTAAACCTAATTCTATTTTTCTTAATAATCTTATTTTTTCTAATTCCTAACATAACTATTATGTATATATGTTTACTATAATTCTTATAAATTTTGTAAATATACTTATACTCCAAATTATTTTTCTTTTAAATGTTTAGAAACAATTTAATTTATAATAATTATGTTTGTTGTATATGGTTAAAAATAATTTGTAAATATAATAATTAATAGAATTAAATTTTATATATGATATTTAAAACCTATTTTCTTCTTATAATATGTATATATTGTTTAATAAATAAATGTTAATATATGTAATTATAATACATTTAAAAATAATTTAATAATTAGTACATGAATTAAAAATTATTTAGTTGTGTATGTTAATTTTTTGTTTATTATCTTTTTCTTATAATATTTTTGGTTTCTATCATTACTATTAACTATATTGTTACTAATTTTTGCTTATTACAATTTTATTAACCTTTTAATTAATTTTATATTTACTAACCATATTATTATTTATTATTCTATGTTTCTAACATTGTTTATTATTTCTAATTGTTATTATCACTAACCCATTTACAATTTAATTATGTTTATTATCATTATTTAGCTAATCTTACTTATTATTATTTACTAACCCCTTATTTTTATTTATTGTTTATTTATTTACTATTTATTTTGCTTAATATTTGGCTTATTATTATAATTTCTTGTAATTGTTTCCCGGATGTAATTTTGTAATTATTTAATTATTATTGCTATGGTTAGTAATTAGGGAGTGTAAAACATGTTTGTTATTTAAAAATAAATTTAGATAATTTTTAATATAAGATAATTAAATTAAACACATCACACACGTAAGTCGATTTTAATCGCCGTCTCACTTCCTAAGGTTACCCCTCAAGTTGCCTACGAATAATGGTCAAGTGGGGTGTATAAAGCAAGTCCCTTCAAATAGAAAATCATCAAAGTCCCTTATGGTTGCCTTTACGAATCGAGTCCCTTTCGAAAAATGATGATAGTCCCTCCAGTTTGCTTATTACACCCCACAATGGCCTTCAAAAATCAGAATGTCCCTCACATGTCCATTAACATCCAAAGTAAGGACTACCTACTCCTTAATAGTAGGGAAAGTCTTACCAAGGAAAGGACAAAGAATAAGAAAGACCTTAAACATTAGGGTAGGTTACTCCTATGTACTTGCTCACTTCAAAACTTTTTCACACTTAAACAAATTTCCAATAAATTTTCAAACAAGTTTTTTACACATCCGTACATGGATTATTATTAAACTATTCTGAAAATTTTCTATTCACACACTACACTTTCAAAAACCATTTAAAGTGAGCTTAAGTACCTAAGAGCCCATGGATAACCATGGATGAAAAGGATGCTAATACCTTCCCTTTTCATAACCTACCCCCCGGACCCAAAATATTCTCTTAAGGTCTTTCCTGTTCTTTTATAACCTTTCCTTTTTGGATAAAATAAAAGTCGGTGGCGACTCTTGCTATCCGCAACATAACTTAAAGTCAGTTCTCCCACCGTGTTACAGAACTGGCGACTCTGCTGGGGACCTATTTAAGAGGGGTACCCTTAGGAATTAAGATCACTTTAAATTGTTTGCCTTGTTTGCTTTATATTATTTTGCTGGGGTGCTCTTATGTGTGAAAGGTCCTAACCCGGATCTAGTGTACCATAGGTAAATGGCAATAGACCAAGGAAACTGTACGACGTATATCGATACGGTTGATCTGGTGGCCATAGTTAGTGCGACTTCTTGGTTGATGCTTATGTTCCTTAAGTCAAGTTGAGGATAATATGAGGATGCCATATGTTGTCAATGCACTAACTAACTTTTAGAACCCTAGTTAACTCATCTTGGCCTTTAGAAAGTAGTGAGGTAGCCAGCTTTGGTGCAGACTGAAGTTGGTTGACACTCGATGCTACGCTCATTGAGATCTTAAACTTGGAGGGTTTTGGTTGGCAAGTAAGTTGCCTTCTGATCAACCACCCTTGTGAAGGAACAATGATATTGAGATCCCTTAGAACCTGGTTACTTTTGTAGGACAGGATGAACCATCTAACTTCAGGGGAGGGTATTTACCTTTGAACCTCATGCAAGCCTTTAAACCTAGGGCAATTGTGTGACTTGTTTGTGTGTGCCACATGTTTGTGACTGAGCATAACATCATGACATCATCATGCATCATAAGCATACCATTTTCCCTAACCATTTCAAGGACCAAGGGATTTATCTTTGTTCTTTGTTGCAGGTCATGGCTTCAGCTCGTAGAAACACCATCAGGATCAACTTTGTGGGGATACCTCCCAAGCTTAAAGAGTTGGTTTCTCAAGTGTCTGATCACTCCCGGTTCAACAAGAGACATGGTCACCTATTGGATCTAGTCACTTCAGGGTTCAGTGAAGACATGATGAGTGTCCTATTTCAGTTCTTTGACCCTAAGCACCACTGCTTTACATTTCCTGATTACCAGCTGGTTCCAACCATGGAGGAGTTCTCTAAACTTCTGGGCATACCTGTTCTTGATCAGAAACCATTCACAGGCTTGGAAAAAGAACTTAAACCAGAGGTTATTGCTGCAGCTCTACATCTGAAGAAGTCTGACATTGTTCTAGAGACGAGAAGTGGAATTAAGGGTATTCTTGCCAAGGTACTAATGGATAAAGCTCAAATGTTCTTGAAGGCCATGAGCTATGATGCTTTTGAGGAAATCTTAGCCTTGCTGATATACGGCTTAGTATTGTTCCCCAATCCAGATCAGTTCATAGATGTTCATGCCATCAACATTTTCCTGAGTCACAATCCAGTGCCTACATTGCTTGGAGACATCCTACATTCTCTTCACACCCGTACTACAAGGGCAAGAGGAACTTTGATGTGTTGCATACCTTTACTCTCTAGGTGGTTTATTTCTCACCTCCCTCGCTCAGTAATGAAGAATGAGCAAGGGTTCAGATGGTCCAAGAGGATCATGTCACTTTCTCACTCAGATATCCATTGGTGCTCCAGATCTATGGAGAATGTCACCATCATTGACCGTTGTGGGGAGTTTCCTAATGTGCCACTTCTAGGCATAAGAGGGGGCATCACCTACAACCCCCCTCTAGCTTTACGACAGTTTGGTTACGCCCGAAGTGATGGTCCACATGACATGTTGATTCAGGGCATTGTGTTTGACTATGACAACGATCTTCAGGGTTACCGTCAGAGATTCATACGAGCCTGGGGAAAGGTAAACAGGGTTGACAGCAGGACACTGGAGCCTAAGTACACCATTCCTATGGAGGCTTATCTCAGATGGGTACGATCTCGTGCTCAGACACTCATGATGCCATATCCTGCCATCCTACCAGTTACCATGGAACCTGTTGCTGAAGGAGACACTGCTTATATCATCCTTCACCCAGACATGCCTACTGATAAGGAAGACTTGCAGAGATCATGGATCCAACTGAAGGAGCAAAGGGATACTTTCGAGGCTCATTACAAAGCAAGCCAAGCAAGAATCCTAGAGCTCACAAAGCAACTTCACGAGGAACGAAACCTCAATTCATACCTCAACACAAAGAGGAAACGTCCATGGGAGACTTAAAACCCCATCTTTTGTACTTATTTCACTTTCATTTTTTGTAAGCCTAAAAGGCAAAACAAGTTATTACTAATAAAAAGTTACTTTCTTGTTTGTTTAAGCAAATTTAAATTCTGCGGTCCTTGAAAACATTGCATATGCATTCCCATATCATTTCATTGCATCACAGGTTTATAATTGTGCACAGGTTTCTCATCTTCTCGCTGTTTATTTCAGCAATGGCTCTTGAACAATCAGTTAAGGATCTTCAGGCACAGAATGCACAGTTCCAAGAGCTGATCTTGAACCTGTCTAAGGGGCAAGATGATTTGAAGGCACTGCTGGCCAAGAAGACTAAGAAGACTAGAAGGTCTGCTGGGTTGCTCAACATGGGAAGAAGGTTCAAAGGTCCTGTCAAGACCAAGGAACAGCTTGATGACTATGAATCTGAGGAATCTGAGAAAGAGGGAGGAAGTCTCCACAACACTATGGGGGACTCTGATTCTGAGGCTAATTACTATCATGAGCCTAATGAAGACAAATTCAAGAGGTTGGTGGATAGGATGGATGCTATGGAATTACAGAAATCATCTGGGCTGGATTTTGAGGATTTGAGTCTGATATCTGGGGTTGTGATACCCATTGGTTTCAAAGTTCCTACTTTTGTTGTTTATGATGGGGTCTCTTGTCCCAAGTTGCACTTGAGGTCTTATGTCAGAAGGATTCAACCTCACACTGCTGATAAGAAGTTGTGGATCCATTTTTTTCAAGAGAGCTTATC
Source organism: Lathyrus aphaca (assembly GCA_963966055.1). NCBI lineage: Eukaryota > Viridiplantae > Streptophyta > Magnoliopsida > Fabales > Fabaceae > Lathyrus > Lathyrus aphaca. The sequence continues at coordinate 112,327,258 of OZ014521.1, read as the reverse complement.
TGGAGCTCAGTTGGAGTGGTATTATCAGTTGGAGAGTGTCAACATCAGAGATTGGAATGATCTTGCTGAAGCTTTCTATAAGCAGTACCAATACAATGCTGACTTAGCCCCCACTCGCATGCAACTTCAGAGCATGTCCATGGGTGCCAAAGAAAGTTTTAAGGAGTATGCTCAGAAATGGAGAGATTTAGCTGGAAGAGTTCAACCCCCTTTGACTGACAGGGAACTAGTTGATATGTTCATGTGTACGCTGAATGGTCCGTTTTACAGTCATCTCATTGGAAGCTCATCATCCGGCTTCACTGAGTTGATCATGACAGGAGAACGGGTAGAGAATGGTATCAAGAATGGTAAGATCCAAGTAGGCACTTCTTCATCAGGTGCTGCAAAGAAGCCTCCCACTGGGAAGAAAGAATCCAATGCTGTTTATGGTCAACCTGATCGTAACAGAAGACATCAGTCTGTTAGTGCAGTTCATATTTCAAATCCAACTCCTGCAACAACAGAGCAGCCTCAAGGCAACCGACAGAGGGCTAGAAGACAGTTCACGAAGATCAACATGTCAATGGCTCAGGCATTGCAACACTTGTTGAAGGCTGAACTTATTACCCTGAGGGAGGCTCCTCAGAATCCCAATGTTACCTCTCCCAAGTACAATCCCAATGCACGATGTGCATATCATTCAAACTGTCCAGGACATGATACTAATAACTGCTGGGTCTTGAAGAACAAAATTCAAGATATGATTGATGCTGGAGAAATTGAGTTTGATCCACCAAATGTGATTACAGCACCACTGCCAAATCACGAGAAGACTGTCAATGCCATTGATGAAGACATTGATGAAGACCTGCATGTCTATTCAGTTATGGAGTTGAGCACACCATTGTCTGTTATCAAAAGGAAGTTAGTACAAGCTGGGATCTTTCCAGGTTGTCGTGAAGATTGTCTGTATTGTACCTATAAGCCGGATAGTTGCTTCATTTTGAGAGATGGTATTCAACGTCTCATGGATAAGTATACTATAGTGTTTGAAAGAAGACCAGCATCTGTAGAAGATATGGTGGATCATCTGACTCGGGGTAAGAAGATTGAAGAGGTTGACATGATTGACAAAGTACCGGTAAGAATCACTTCAAAGGGTCCCATTAAAATCACTCATCAGGGCCCAATCAAGATTACTGCTGAAGGTCCTGTGAAAGTTGTTGCTGAAGCCAGAGTGGCTCCTCTGATCATTACCACTCCTGGTCCTATTCCTTATACATCTGACAAAGCTGTGCCTTGGCACTATGGGTCTGATGTTTACATCCATGGTGTCAAGCAGGAGCCTTTACCTGATATGCCTGCTGACATTGATAATATTGCTGGATCTAGCAAGATCACTCGTAGTGGAAGAGTCTTCTCTCCTCCAGTTGCTTCTAAGAGTGCAGTTACTCCTGCTGCCACTACCACCACTGATGCTCGGGGCAAAGGTCCTGTTATTGAGCCTGTATCTACTGATGTGCCAGCTGCTGATGACCTCTCTAAGCAGATGGAAGAAGTATTGAAAATCATTCGCAAGAGCGATTATGACATTGTGGATCAGTTGGGGCATACTCCCTCAAAGATTTCTATGTTGTCCTTGTTGCTGTGTTCTGAGGCACATGCCAAGTCCTTGATCAAGTTTTTGAAGTCTGCTCATGTGCCCAGTGCAATTTCTGTTGACCAATTTGAGAATTGTGTTGCTCACCTGACCTATGACAATGGGTTAGGATTTTCTGATGCTGATTTGACCCCTGCCAAGAGGGACCATAACAGGGCCTTGCATATTTCAATTGAATGCAGGGGCACTACCCTGTCACATGTGCTGATAGACAATGGTTCCTCTCTGAATGTGTTACCCAAAGAAGTCCTGAATAAGCTGAGTCCTGAAGATACTGTGTTGAAACCCAGTAATATTGTGGTAAAGGCTTTTGATGGTTCTAGAAGAGTAGTGCATGGGGAAATTGATCTTCCAATCAAAGTTGGTTCTCAGGTGTTTACTGCTACATTTTATGTGATGGATATTCGTCCTTCATACTCTTGTCTGCTTGGTCGTCCCTGGATCCACGGGGCAGGTGCTGTGACCTCTACATTGCACCAAAAGTTGAGATATCCGGTGAATGGAAAAGTTGTTACTGTCTTTGGAGAGGAAGAATACTTTGTCAGCCATGTAAACACTTTCAAGTATCTGGAAGTGGAAGGTGAATACATTGAGACTCCGTGTCAATCATTTGAAGTGGTTCCCTGGGTTGTTAATGATTATGTAGCTCCTCCTGCTGTGAAGAAAGTTCCTGTGGACATCAGAAAACCTCCGACAATAGCAATGGCCTCCCTCAATGATGCTAGAGCTGTGGTGGATGAAGGTGGTTGTACTATTTGGGGTCAGCTTCCTGATATTCCATACAAGTCTGACAAGTTTGGTTTGGGTTTCACTGCAGAGTCCCAGAAGGCTGTTCGTCGTGCTCGTGCTGCTCGTATCACCAATCAAGGGGTTATCAATGCTGTGGGAGATCAAGATGAAGACTACAACTTGGATGCATGGATTTTTCCTACTGTGGGTGCTGGACTCAATAATTGGAAAGCTAAAGATGTTATCCCTATCTCCTTTAGTCAGGAGTAAATACTATTACTGTGTTGTTGCTTTTTAAGTTTGTAATTTCTTGAACAATAAAACTTTCAAGCCATGTGCCTTACCCAGGGCACAATGGTGTGCTTGTTACGGGCTGTCATTTCATTTGCATACTTCATTCAATAAAATCAGTGGACGTTTCGTTTTCGTAAATATTGTGTTCCTTGTCTTTCTTTTCTTTATTTTTTGCTTTATCAGCTATGTGTTCTTACACACACCCACATCACTAAAATGCAGATCCTCATCCACTCTGGATCCTGTTGATAACAGTTCTACTATTGCCAATTACGATTTCGAGAATCCGATCTATCAAACTGAAGACGGAAATGAGGACGATTGTGAAATACCTGTAGAGCTTGCTAGGTTGTTACAACAAGAAGAGAAAGCTATACAGCCACATGAAGAGCCAGTCGAGGTTGTGAATCTGGGAACTGAAGAAGACAGAAAAGAGGTCAAGGTAGGGGCTGATTTAGAGGACAGTGTCAAGAGCAAGTTGATTCAGATGTTACGTGACTATGTGGAGATCTTTGCTTGGTCTTATGAAGATATGCCAGGGTTGGATACAGACATTGTGGTTCACCGTTTGCCAGTGAAAGAAGATTGTCGTCCAAAGAAGCAGAAGGTTCGTCGTATGCGTCCTGAAATGTCAGAAAAGATCAAGGCAGAGGTAATGAAACAGTTCAATGCAGGGTTCTTAGCAGTAACTTCTTATCCTCAGTGGGTTGCAAATGTGGTACCAGTTCCTAAGAAAGATGGTAAGGTGCGCATGTATGTAGACTACAGAGATTTGAACAAGGCTAGCCCCAAAGATGACTTTCCACTTCCTCATATTGATATTCTGGTAGACAACACTGCTCAGCATAAGGTATTCTCTTTTATGGATGGTTTCTCTGGTTACAATCAGATCAAGATGGCACCTGAAGATATGGAGAAGACAACATTTGTGACACAGTGGGGCACCTTTTGCTATAAGGTAATGCCATTTGGTTTGAAGAATGCAGGGGCAACATATCAGCGTGCTATGGTGGCTTTGTTTCATGATATGATTCATCATGAGATAGAGGTATATGTGGATGATATGATAGCCAGATCTCAGAATGAAGAGCAACATCTTGATCATCTGCACAAGTTGTTTGAGAGGTTGAAGAAATACAAATTGAGATTGAATCCAAACAAGTGTACTTTTGGGGTTAGATCTGGAAAGCTCTTGGGATTTATTGTCAGTGGAAAAGGTATTGAAGTGGATCCTGCAAAAGTGAAAGCTATACGAGAGATGCCAGCTCCCCGTACTGAGAAGGAGGTTAGGGGTTTCTTGGGACGATTGAACTACATTGCAAGATTTATTTCCCAGTTAACTACCATCTGTGAGCCAATCTTCAAGTTGTTGAAGAAAGATCAGGTGATGGAATGGAATGATGAGTGCCAGACTGCCTTTGATGAAATTAAGAGATATCTGCTAGAGCCACCCATTTTGATGCCACCAGTTGATGGAAGACCCTTGATTATGTACTTAACAGTGCTAGACAACTCAATGGGGTGTGTGTTGGGGCAACATGACGAGTCTGGTCGAAAAGAGCAGGCAATTTACTACCTTAGCAAAAAGTTTACCGACTGTGAAACAAGATACTCACTGCTCGAGAAAACTTGCTGCGCTTTGGCATGGGATGCTCGCCGACTAAGACAGTATATGTTGACCCATACTACCTTATTGATTTCTAAGATGGATCCAATCAAGTACATATTCGAGAAACCTGCTCTCTCTGGAAGAATTGCAAGATGGCAAATGATCTTGACAGAATATGATATACAGTATACTACTCAGAAGTCCATTAAGGGAAGTGTTGTTGCTGATCATTTGGCTCATCAAGCAGTAGATGATTACCAGTCAATGAATTTTGAGTTCCCTGATGAAGACATCATGACTGTTACCAAAGAACCTGGACAATATGACGGACCTGAACAAGGATCCCGATGGACTATGGTTTTTGATGGTGCCTCTAATGCACATGGTAATGGTGTCGGTGTTGTAATTAGTTCCCCTGAAGGTTGTCATACCCCGATTACTGCCAGACTTTGTTTCTATTGTACCAATAACATAGCTGAGTATGAGGCATGTATCATGGGTATTAAAGTTGCTATTGATATGAAGATTCAGTTCCTTGATGTGTATGGAGATTCAGCCCTGGTAGTAAGTCAGATTAAAGGAGATTGGGATACCAAGCATGATAATCTCATTCCTTACAGAGAACATGTGTTGTCTTTGATCCCACATTTCAAAGAGATTACCTTTGGACATATTCCACGAAGAGAGAATCAGTTGGCAGATGCATTGGCCACCATGGCATCTATGTTTGAGATCAGCTGGGATGATGAAGCTCCCAAGATTACCATTGATAGATTTGAGAAGCCTGTATACTGCAATGAGATTGACACTGAAGGGGCAGAGGAGAATCCGTGGTTCTATGAAGTGAAAAGATATCTTGAAGCTCAGGAGTTCCCTGAAGGGGCATCTGTCAAAGATAGGAAGTTCCTGAGAAGGTTTTCTGCTAAGTTCTTTCTGAGTAATGGCATTCTGTATAAGCGCAATCATGATTCAACTATGCTTCGTTGTGTGGATAAGAAGGAAGCAATTGAGATTATGGAAGAGATGCATGATGGGACCTTTGGCACTCATTCTAGTGGTCATACTATGGCAAAGAAGATTTTGAGAGCAGGTTACTATTGGTCTACCATGGAAGCTGATTGCTATCAACACTCCAGAACTTGTCACAAATGTCAAATTTATGCTGATAAAGTTCATGTACCTCCATCACCCTTGAATGTGTTAACTGCTCCTTGGCCCTTTGCCATGTGGGGCATTGATATGATTGGTGAGATCAAGCCTACTGCTTCTAATGGGCATCGTTTCATCCTGGTTGCTATTGATTATTTTACGAAGTGGGTGGAGGCAGCTTCATTTGCATCTGTGACTAAGAATGTTGTGGCTCGGTTCATTAAGAATAATCTCATATGTAGGTATGGCATCCCTGAAAGGATTATCACTGACAATGGCTCTAATCTGAACAACACTATGATTACTGATCTCTGCACGCAGTTCAAGATTAAGCATCACAACTCTTCTCCGTATCGTCCAAAGATGAATGGGGCAGTTGAAGCTGCTAATAAGAACATTAAGAAGATTATACAGAAGATGACTGTTACTTACAAGGATTGGCATGAGATGTTACCATTTGCTCTTCATGGTTATCGTACTACAATATGTACTTCAACAGGGGCAACCCCATTCTCCTTAGTCTATGGCATGGAAGCAGTTCTGCCCATTGAAGTTCAGATCCCCTCCTTGAGAATTATGAAGGATGCAGGCTTGGATGAAGATGAGTGGATTCAGACTCGACTGGACCAGATAAATTTGATTGATGAGAAGAGGTTAGCAGCAGTTTGTCATGGCCAGATGTACCAAAAGCGAATGATCAAAGCTTTTAACAAGAAGGTTAAGCCAAAGGTATATCAGGCTGGTGACTTGGTAATCAAGCGTATCATATTACCACAGGGTGATCCTAGGGGCAAGTGGACTCCAACATATGAAGGACCATTTGTAGTCAAGACAGTGTTCTCAGGAGGTGCCATGATACTGACTACAATGGATGGTGAGGACTTCCCACAGCCTGTGAACGCAGACATAGTTAAAAAATACTACGCATAAAAAGAGACCCGCTAGGTTGACAGGCCTAGGCAAAAATAAGGGCATCCCGGCAAACCAAAAGGGTTTGGGCAAAAATTAGGGATATATATAAAAAGATGTACACCCGGCAAGTCGAAAACCTGAAAAGGCGGCTTGGGCAAAAAAGGGTATCCCGGTGGATTGAAAACCTGAAAGGGCAATCCAGGCAAAAGTTAGGGATTAAAGCGTATGACTATGTCTCGTTTGGATCACTCATGAAACTGCAACCAGTTGTACTACTTACTCAAGCTCGAACAGATAAAGCTCAATTCAATCGTTTCCGTCTCAACAGCAAGAAGATGAGATACTTGAGTGGCAATAGTAGAATTGAAACTCAATAGGATTGTTTCCCACATAGCTGATTCTTTTTGTAAAAACTTTATGGCAAAATCCTCTTACTAGGGTTTATGCCTCCTTGTACAAACTTACCCGTGTATGGGTCACTTTTTGATATAAATAAATTCCATCTTTTGAATCCAGATTTACTTTTATCCTATTTACATGAGCGAAACGTCCATTGGTTGTGTTTGAATGTATGTATGCTTTTGAATATGATTGATGTTTACCAAAAATGCATGTATACTTTTAATATGATTGATGTTTACCAGAAATGCATGAAAATGCAGTAATAGTATTTACTAAGGACGAACGAGGGAAGGATTTCAACGAAGCTTCGCCGGTTCACCTTACAAGACAGTTACAAACCCTCAGTAGGACGAATCCATCTTCATAAAGTCTCATCTCCCCTGGAATTTATATCCATCTCTTTTATCCTCATACGGATATTCGGGAAATTACTTTCCAATAAGTGTACGACGAACGGGATGTTATACTTATCCTACTATCAAACGAAGACCGAAGGTTATATATACCCTACTATCCCCAGACAACGGGAGGTTATATCTATACCTTATCATCCCCAACAACGGGAGGTTATCTATACCCTGTTATCCCCAGCAGACAGAGGGTTATATATTCTTCAACAACGAATCGGGATTTATTTTCCCTGGCCAGCAGTTGTTATACAAAGATATCCAGACGCTTCCGGCAGAATCATATCATACATACATCATTTACATCATACCATAGCATACATATCCATAGACATACAGTATATTACCCAAGTGCATCATATCATACATGCATACATAAAGCATAAACTAATATTATTATACAGAATGCTACCTTGTTTTCAGGTTAATAATCCAACAAACAAACTTATGATCTTTGGGACTGCTTTATTGTAACCTCAGGGTTACTTTATCCTCCTGATGAGTTTCTTATCACTTTGGGACTGCTTTATCGTAACCTCAGGGTTACTTTATCCTCCTGATAACTTCTCATGACTTCAAGACTGCTTTAGGGCTATTGATTGCTCTATCCTCCTGAAATCATATTACTACTTCAAGACTGCTTTAGAGCTATTGATTGCTCTATCCTCCTGAAGTCACATTATTACTTCAAGACTGCTTTAGAGCTATTGATTGCTCTATCCTCCTGAAGACATATCACAATATTACTTCAAGACTGCTTTAGAGTTATCATGGCTCTATCCTCCTGAAATCATTACTTCAAGACCGCTTTAGAGTTATCATGGCTCTATCCTCCTGAAGACACATTATTATTTCAAGACTGCTTTAGAGTTATCATTATTGATTGCTCTATCCTCCTGGAGTCATGTTACTTCTTCAAGACTGCTTTAGGGTTATCATTATTAATTACTCTATCCTCATGAAGACATGCTGTTACATCAGTACTACTCCAGTATCCTGAAAGTATATCATCAATACCTCAGGACTGCTCCAGACTCCTGACAACTCTCATTATACTGCTGAAGAACTTGCCCCTAGTGGCATCTTTAAGCCCACTCAATCATGATCAACCAACCATCAATATCACTCTATGCACTGGTGAGTGCAAATTTTTGGGCTTTTGTGTTCAATCCCCTTCAACCTTCCAGGTTACGACTGGCAAATATACCAATCTAACCCCTCAGGTTTCAGAAAATTGAACAGGGGCAGCTGTTGCACCCCAAAATTTGCCCTCACAATACAAGACTTTGTGTTCTAAGAAGGTTCACAAGGTTCACAAGTTTCTCAACACTTACAAGACCTTTCATGAGGTTCATAAAGTCCATAAGTTACTTTATGAAGGTTCACAAGGTTCACAAGTTCCACAATGCTTTCAATACCTTTCATGAAGTTCATGAAGTCTACAAGTCACTTCTTGAAGGTTCACAAGGTTCACAAATTTCTCAATGTTTACAAAGCTTTCCTGAGGTTTATGAGGTCTACAAAGCCACTTCATAAGGCTCACAAGGTTCACAAGCTTCACAATACCTCCCATGAGTATCACAAGACACTTTATGAAGATTCACAAGGTTCACAAAGTTCACAATTGGTCAAAGGAGTTGACAATTCCCTCAGACAATGCACATCCTAGGCAGTGCATCCAAAACTAGGGTTTTGACTTTAATCAGGCTAAATGGACTTCCAATACCTCAAGTGAGTTTCATAACATCTTATATGTGTATAAGAACCCCCATGACAAGTTTCAAGACTTTTCTCAAAAGTTTGCTCAGTCAGATGATCAGATAAGTCAAAATCAGTCAATGCAGTTAAAAAGTCAAACTGAGGTCAATTGTGGTCAAACCAAAGTCAAACTTCATGATTTTTTGCTAACATCAAGTATATGAAGTAAAATTCATCATTTGATCAAGGGTTGATCATGATTCATCAAGGAGATTCCAGATCATCAATAATCAAGAGTTTCTAAATTAGGGTTTCCTCAGTAAAAGTCAACTGAACTTTGACCAGCCATAACTTTCACATGCTTCATCACCAAGTCTCCATCCAAAGCTCATTTTGAAGGAAATTGAATTCTCTACAACTTTGATGTTGAAAGTTAAGTCCAAAAATGCTTCACTTAAAAGATATGATCTAAGACATTATAGGTCATTTCAAAAGTCAACAAAAAGTCAACAGCTTCAAAAGGGCATAACTTGAGATTGGTAAATGATATGAACCTGAAACCAATGGGGTTGTTTAGAGGACTCTTCAAGCTTTCCAAAAAGTCCAAGAACACCCTCATACCTTTAAAATTGAGGGAGATGTACCCTTGCAAAGTTGGGAAATTTTGTGATGGTTTATGTTGAAAATGGAGGCTTAGAAGTAATTTTTTTCAAATGGGCTTGTTAAGTTGTGACCCAATCCATCTCATAACATTGTGCACGACCCAATTGACCAAAATTCAGCATTTTTATTATTTTTTATTTATTTATTATTGATTTAATTCATAAAAATCATTTTAAATAAATATAAAATATGAAAATCTATTTTTGGGTGAAGATATTGCTTCTAGAAATTCTTAAATGGTGATTGAATAAGAAGGAGAAGGAAATCATGTGAATTATCCCAAAATAGCAAGCATTCAAGAGCAAATATTTGACTTTTACAACACCATCTTTTTCAATCTTTTTTGAATCAAATCTCCACACAATTAATCTATGTTTTGACCTAGGATGATCCACATATATATACATAACACAAACCCTAGCCTCATGGACGAAATCCAGCAGCCAAAAGTGTAAGTTCAAAACTCAAAATTCAAGCAAAAAAGTGCAATTCGGATTCTCTATTCCAAGGCTCTATAAGGTAAAACAAGGACATGGCTATCTTCCTTGGTCATCATTGAGTCGAAAGCAACCTTCAAATGCATCCCATTCATGCACATATGATGAACCCGAAGCAATGTTCATGCTTGAAATTTCTTTTTCGGTTACACCAATTCATTGCATTTAAATGGATTTTGTTTGGCTAATATTGTTTGTTGTGTGTTGTAGAATGTTTCTGGGCAGGAAAACTCAAGAACCCGTACCTAATTCACAAGACACCATAGTTAGGGTTTGGACCTAGGTTTAGGGCTTTTGGATTTAAGAAACATAAATCAATTCTAAAAACATGGAACTAATCGTGTGAATGTCTGGATCATGATGCTGGTTTTGATTTTGCAAAATCGTACAGTTTTGTTGCTTGTTGATGTTTGTAGGTTTTGCTGGAAATTCAAATTCGCAGGAAAACTTGCATCTAATTTCGCAGCAAAATTCGTATGTCATAAGGTTGAAGAAGAAGCTGATGGCGCGCAACTGGAAATTTGAATATTGGTTGAAATATTTTATTGTATTATGTTTAATATTATTCACCAAAACGTGTTTGGTCCAGTGGTGAAAGTGATGCGCGTATGATTTGAGGGCATGAGTTCGAACCTTGCCTCCAGCAAGCTTTTTTTGATATTTTCCATTCAATATGCTTGTTTAAAATATTATTATTAGTGTTTGTTTGGTAAGCAGGAAGGCTCTCCCAGCCAGGCGGTAGCACATGCATCTTGTAATCATAAGGTCCTGGGTACGAATCCAACCCCAGGCCTTTTTTTATTTCTTTATTTTCCTGGTTTTTTGGGGCAAAGCACAAAACAAAGTGGTTCTCATTTACTATCACCTGCGCCTGGTTGGTTTAGTGGTTGTGTCTGTTGCTGGCAAATATGAGGTCTTGGGATCAAATCCCACCAGGTTCCTTTTCTTTTCCTTTCTTTCCTTTTATTTTCTTGTTTAATTTAATTGATTTAAATAATTAACATATTATTATTTATATTATAAAATATATATATATATATTATGTATTCAAACTCTTAAAATTATTTTCTAAAAAATATAAAACTCATGATTTTTCAATGTAAATTTTATAATATATATATTAGTTAAGATAATTTTATATAATTAGTTAAAAATAAAATTTTGTATATAAATAAATCCTAATAATCAAACCCTAAAAAATATTTTTTTTAATAAACCCTAATTCATTTTAAACCTAATTCTATTTTTCTTAATAATCTTATTTTTTCTAATTCCTAACATAACTATTATGTATATATGTTTACTATAATTCTTATAAATTTTGTAAATATACTTATACTCCAAATTATTTTTCTTTTAAATGTTTAGAAACAATTTAATTTATAATAATTATGTTTGTTGTATATGGTTAAAAATAATTTGTAAATATAATAATTAATAGAATTAAATTTTATATATGATATTTAAAACCTATTTTCTTCTTATAATATGTATATATTGTTTAATAAATAAATGTTAATATATGTAATTATAATACTTTTAAAAATAATTTAATAATTAGTACATGAATTAAAAATTATTTAGTTGTGTATGTTAATTTTTTGTTTATTATCTTTTTCTTATAATATTTTTGGTTTCTATCATTACTATTAACTATATTGTTACTAATTTTTGCTTATTACAATTTTATTAACCTTTTAATTAATTTTATATTTACTAACCATATTATTATTTATTATTCTATGTTTCTAACATTGTTTATTATTTCTAATTGTTATTATCACTAACCCATTTACAATTTAATTATGTTTATTATCATTATTTAGCTAATCTTACTTATTATTATTTACTAACCCCTTATTTTTATTTATTGTTTATTTATTTACTATTTATTTTGCTTAATATTTGGCTTATTATTATAATTTCTTGTAATTGTTTCCCGGATGTAATTTTGTAATTATTTAATTATTATTGCTATGGTTAGTAATTAGGGAGTGTAAAACATGTTTGTTATTTAAAAATAAATTTAGATAATTTTTAATATAAGATAATTAAATTAAACACATCACACACGTAAGTCGATTTTAATCGCCGTCTCACTTCCTAAGGTTACCCCTCAAGTTGCCTACGAATAATGGTCAAGTGGGGTGTATAAAGCAAGTCCCTTCAAATAGAAAATCATCAAAGTCCCTTATGGTTGCCTTTACGAATCGAGTCCCTTTCGAAAAATGATGATAGTCCCTCCAGTTTGCTTATTACACCCCACAATGGCCTTCAAAAATCAGAATGTCCCTCACATGTCCATTAACATCCAAAGTAAGGACTACCTACTCCTTAATAGTAGGGAAAGTCTTACCAAGGAAAGGACAAAGAATAAGAAAGACCTTAAACATTAGGGTAGGTTACTCCTATGTACTTGCTCACTTCAAAACTTTTTCACACTTAAACAAATTTCCAATAAATTTTCAAACAAGTTTTTTACACATCCGTACATGGATTATTATTAAACTATTCTGAAAATTTTCTATTCACACACTACACTTTCAAAAACCATTTAAAGTGAGCTTAAGTACCTAAGAGCCCATGGATAACCATGGATGAAAAGGATGCTAATACCTTCCCTTTTCATAACCTACCCCCCGGACCCAAAATATTCTCTTAAGGTCTTTCCTGTTCTTTTATAACCTTTCCTTTTTGGATAAAATAAAAGTCGGTGGCGACTCTTGCTATCCGCAACATAACTTAAAGTCAGTTCTCCCACCGTGTTACACTAGGTAATTAACAAAGTCTGCATACCAAGGTACATTACTTATATCTAAAGATTTATGAGGATGCTCATGTGGGTTTGGGTTATCATCTTCGATAGTTTCTAGTTGGGCTATCAGTCTATCATAGGCAAAATCGTCATTTATGGGTACTGAGTCAGGTTTCAGGTATTCTAGCCTAGAATGGTGATCAACTACTACATTATTTGTGCCTTTCTTATCACGGATATCTAAATCAAACTCTTGCAGTAGTAGAATCCATCGAAGTAACCTAGGTTTGGCATCCTTTTTACTTAGTAAGTAACAAATGGCAGCATGGTCGGTGTAAACTATAATTTTGGCTCCTACTAGATAAGATCTAAATTTGTCTATGGCGAAAACTACAGCTAGGAGCTCTTTTTCGGTTGTTGCGTAGTTGAGCTATGCAGCGTCTAGGGTTCTACTAGCATAATAAATTACGTGTAACTTTTTATCTTTTCTCTGACTTAGAACGGCTCCAACAACATAATCACTATTGTCATATATTATCTCAAACAGTTCTGACCAATCAGGGGGTCTCATCATAGGTGCTGAAATTAGAGCTTTCTTCAACTGATTAAATGCTTCAGTACATTTTTCATCGAAGATGAATTCAACATCTTTCATTAAAAGACCAGTTAAGGGCTTTGTTATTTTGGAGAAGTCCTTGATAAAACGTCGGTAAAATCCGGCATGTCCAAGAAAACTTCTTATCTCCCTGATAGTCTTCGGAGGTTTTAGATTCTCTTTGACTTCTATTTTAGCTTTGTCTACCTCTATACCTTTTTTGGAAACTATATGTCCTAAAACAATCCCTTCGGTGACCATGAAATGACACTTTTCCCAATTTAGCACAAGGTTTACCTCCACACATCTTTCCAGGATTTTCTCAAGGTTGATAAGAAAATTTTTGAAATCAGATCCTAAAACTGAGAAATCGTCCATAAATACTTCCATGATTCCATCTAAATAGTCTGCAAAGATAGACATCATGCAGCGTTGGAAAGTGGCAGGGGCATTACAGAGTCCAAAAGACATTCTTCTGTAGGCAAAAGTTCCAACAGGGCATGTAAAGGTAGTTTTTTCTTGATCTTCGGGGTGAATAGGTATTTGGAAGAATCCTGAATATCCATATAGGTAACAGAAGTAAGAGTGTCTGGCTAGGCGCTCCAACATTTGGTCTATGAATGGTAAAGGGAAATGGTCCTTCCTAGTTGCTTTATTTAATTTTCTATAGTCTATGCACATACGCCAACCTCCATCAGTTCGTTTTGCTACAGGTTCTCCCTTCTCGTTTTGCATGACTGTGATGCCTCCCTTTTTAGGCACAACATGCACAAGACTCACCCATTTACTATCCGAGATCTGATATATTATACCTGCCTCTAGTAACTTAAGAACTTCAGTCTTAACTACTTCACTCATCATAGGATTTATTCTTCGTTGGTGTTCTCTAGAGGGTTTTGAATCTTCTTCAAGCAAAATCTGATGCATGCATACAGATGGGCTTATTCCTTTTAGATCTGAGATATTATATCCTAAGGCTGAGGGGTACCTTCGTAAAACATCTAACAATTGGTTTGTTTCCTCTTGGTCCAAGGTAGCACTGACTATAACTGGACGGTCCATTTCTTCATCAAGAAATTCATATCTCAGGTTCTTAGGCAGTTCCTTAAGTTTTACGGTTGGTTTCACAGGGTAAGGCATAGGATCTGGGGTAAGAGATAAACATTCGTGAAGGTTATCATTAATGTAGGGTTTTTTTATAACTGTCATCTTCCCAAATAAGGGTTGATGGTAGTTTTAAAGATTCAGTTTCTTCTTCTTGTTCTAATTCCCTTATGCATTCATCAATGATATCTAAGGCATAACAAGTATCTCCTATTACAGGTTCCATAAGAAATTTCGAGAGTACAAATTCTATCTTCTCGTTGCCTACTTTGAAGGTTAGTTTCCCTTTTTTAACATCTATTATGGCTCCAGCGGTTGATAAGAACGGTCTACCTAGGAGGATTTGTTATGTCATCATCTTCTTTAATTTCCATGACAACAAAATCAGTAGGTATAAACAGCTGACCTATCCTAACAGGGACGTCTTCAAGTATTCCTATATGGTATTTAACGGATCTATCGGCTAATTGAAGTGACATCTTAGTAGGTTGCAATTCTCCTAAGTTTAACCTCTCACAAACTGCTAAAGGCATCAAGCTCACACTAGCTCCTAAGTCTAGAAAAGCTTTTTCGATTGACGTGATTCCCCAAAATACAAGGAATGGAAAAATTTCCGGGATCTTTATCTTTCTATGCTAACATATTTTTGGAAATAGAATTACATTCCACGGGTTTCGGATCTTCAATTCTACGTTTATTTGTAAGTATGTCCTTGAGAAACTTTGCGTAAGAAGGTATTTGGGTGATGGCTTCTGTAAAGGGGATTTCTACGTGAAGTTTTTCTATAACCAATGAATTTTTTATACTGATTGTCGATCTGGGTTTGCTTTAGTCTTTGAGGGTATGGTATTGGTGGTTTGTATGGCGGTGGTGGTACATATGTTTTGTTTTTAGGTTCTTATCCTTTTTCTTGACTTCCCTGGTTTTCAGATTCCTCTAGTTCCTTCTCTTCATTTCTCTCAGAAGTTTCGGGATCACTTAATCTAGGGTTAGATGGTTCCTTATAAGCGGTTCCACTTCGTAGAGTAATGGTGTTTGTTGCCCTTTCGGGTTTTGTTGAGGTTATCCAGGGAACTGTCCTCCAGGTGTAGTCTGAGGGGCTTGGTTTAAAGCTACCTGAGAGATCTGGGTTTCAAGCATCTTATTGTGACTAATAATTTGGTCAACCTTGGTTCCTAACTGGGTAATTAGTTCGTTAACATGGACGTTTTGGTTCATGAACTCTTTGTTTTGTTGTGTTTGAGCGGTGATAAAATTTTCCATAATTTTCTCAAGGCTCGGATTTGGTGGTACAGGTTGCATAGGTTGATTTGTTCTCGGGGCTTGGTAACCTTGTTGTCTCGGAGGTGCGATATTTTGGATAGGGTTATTATTTTTATAGGAGAAATTTGGGTGATTCCTCCATCCAGGGTTGTATGTGTTTAAAAATGGGTTCCCTTGTGTGTAGTTCACTTGCTCAGGGTTGGTCTCATTTAACAAATTGCATTCGGCGGATTAGTGTCCTTGCGTCCCACATATCTCACAATTCAATGAAACTGCAGCTACAATATTCGGGGTTGTACACATATGTTCGACTCTAAGGGCCAACACGTCCATTTTAGCTTGCATTATGTCTATAGAGCTTAACTCATGTATTCCTACTTGGGCTCCCTTCTTTTCCACTGTTGCTCTTTCTACTCCCCGTGATTGATGGTTTTGGGTCATATCTTCGATAAGGGCACTAGCTTCAGGATAAGGTTTGTTCATCAATGCGCCACCAGCTGCAACGTTGATGGTCATCTTAGTGTTATAATGAAGTCCATTATAGAAGGTTTGAATGATTAGCCAGTTCTCTAAACCATGATGTGGGCATGCTCTTAATAGCTCTTTATATCTCTCCCAGGTTTCGAACAACGATTCTCCTTGGTTTTGGGTAAATCTGGTTATTAGGTTTCGAAGAACAGCGGTCTTACTTGGGGGAAAATATCTAGCAAGGAATACTTTTCTAACGTCTTCCCAGTTTGTTATGGAATTGGGTGGAAGGGAATCTAACCATGATAAAGTCTTATCTCTGAGGGAAAAAGGAAATAATCTTAAGTGTATCGCCTCAGAAGGAGCTCCATAGGTTTTAAAGGTGTCTGCTAACTGGAGAAATTTTTTAAATGTTGGTTTGGGTTCTCGGTAGCAAGACCTGCAAATTGTCTCTGTTGCACTAATTGCAGCAGGGATGGTTTAAGTTCAAAATTATTGGCTGGGATAACGGGGTTTACTATACTGGAACTAGGTTCCTCGTTTGATGGTTGGGCGAAGTCCTTAAGAGGTCTTCGGTTTTGATCTTCGTCTATAGCTCTCCTAATCCTATGGAAAAATAAATGTGCGCAAGCGTAACGTTCAGGTTCAGCTAGAGGGTCTACTAAGCTTTCGGCACTGCAAGTCTTTCGCATTGACCTGCACGTAACAACCTTAGTCTAAACAGTATAACTACAGGGTATGAAATTTGACGAAATTGATCCCCAACAACGGCGCCAAAAACTTGATGCGTGTTTTTCGCAAGTGTACGAACACGTCAGAGTAATATAAAAGATTGTCGAATCCACATAGACCAAGTGTCAATCTATCGTACCTGTTGTTATGGTGTGTATCTAAGGCAATTGAATATAATGGTTTTAAAGAGGGCGCAATGGTAAATAGAATAATAATTTTAAACAATTAATAAAGACAGGCTCGAATGTAATTCACATAATCAATTGATAATCCGGTACTTGTTAATAGAACTACTTATGAGCAATGTTTTCCACTTTGAAAAGAACTAATTTAACAGGAATTGTCGCTTTCGCGTATTCAGAACCGAGTTGTACTCTATAATCAACGCCTCCTATTGTCACGGATAAAAAGGTGCGTACTGCGTTAGAGTAGTAAACCTATTTTTAAGAAATATAGTATCTTAACTAAGTTGAAAAGTATTTTAACCTGGATTTCTTAGCAAAAAGAGGTTCTCATGAACCAGACTCTAAACTTCTTAACGCGTCCGAAAATGGTTTTAAAATCTCTTTTCTTTTTAATCTAAAAACTCCTAATGAACTAGACAGAGCGCTTTTGCCTGCTTTTGAAATAGTTAAAAACAATTAAACTTAAATTGAAAGTTAAAATAGCCCTTAAGTGTTTCTACGAACAATTGTACGGATTACAGGTTCAATTACGATCCTTACATTCTAACCTTTATGGATTTAGTTAGACATGGTAAAGTAAAAGTTCTTTTTATTATTTTTCATAAAAGTAATTAGTGCGAGTGCGGATAAATAAATAAAAGTAGTGCGAGTGCGGGTAATAAAGAAAGTAAAGCGAGTGCGATAAATAAAAGTATTTAAAGCGAGTGCGGAAATAAAAGTAAGTAAAGCGAGTGCGAAAATAAAATAAAGTAAAGTGCAAGTGCGGATAATAAATAAAGTAAGGCGATGCGGAAAGTAAATAAAATAAAGCGAGTGCAGAAAAATAAAATACAAACTGGAATTAAAATGGCGGCATGATTAACTTCCTCCTAGAGTGCTCTAAAACTCGATCACACAGACGTATACAGACTCGATCACTCGATTGTAGCAACACCCCGATGTGAAGTGATTACTACTTTAAAACTGATATAAGCCTAAGAGATACTAAGTTTGGATCATTGAAAACGAAAATCTAAGGTCCTATTTATAGGAAAACAAATAGTAAGAAAAAACCAGGATGCCCCCTCCACTAAAAAGTGGAGGGAAAACTTTTTGCCTTGTGGCGCCCGCCACAGGCCTATGGCGCCCACCATAGGTGTATTTTGGTGGAGAATGTGGGGATCGTGGGCATAGGCAGTTGTGGAGTGGTCTTGAGATGTGGCCACGTCATGGCTTACCCCATGGTGCCAGCCATGGTGGATGTCGTCAGTGTTAAAAGTTGAATTTCTTGATTTTTGTCCGTTTCAGCTCCTTTTTCGCTCCTTTTCTCGATTTAGGCCCCGATTACATAAAAAACCTGAAAATAAAGAAAAACAAAGTAATAACATAACAAAATAGAAATAAAAACTAAGAATGCATGCGAAATCGGAGTCAGAAATACGGTGAAATTTAGTGTTATCAACCAGCCACAATAATGTCCATGATGCCCGTGATACAACCATTCTCCCCATCGACAAGATAGGACAGTGACAGAGAAAACCCCTTTATTGGGGGAAACATCCACCAACAAAGGGACGGAGTCACCACATTTCCCTCACCATATCATGGCAACCCTGGTTGAAGCTCTCAACCAAACGAACATCCTAGTCCTCTAGTAAAATGCAAGGATTTGGGCGTTGAAAGATGCCCGACATCGAAAATCTCTCTCACCAAAATGCAAGCACTGGAGGTCTCGAAGCCTTTCTCCCCGATAAAATGGAATCGTTAGATGCCAGAAGGAACAAAAGCCCTGGTGATTAAGAAGCGTGATCGTACTCCTCCTAGGAGCCAACGCTCCCCGGGAGAAAAGAAGACAATAAGCGATCCACAACTAGAGGTCAAACTCTCTCCTCCACCTAGACCTAGGAGCCGATCAAGAACACCTTCTCCCCATTGAGGTCATAGTCCCTGACATGAAAGAAATTTCCATTATCATTCACGCTCAATTAACTCCAACGATGATGACGAGCCCCGAGGACCACTATCTATGGAGATTATGGCCACTAGGCTACCCACAGATCCAAACGAGCACATCAAGAATATTGATGCCTGCTCGATTACCGTAGTGTCCAAGGTGCCATCAAATGCAGATTATTCCCGACCACCCTCAGGAAGGGAGCAACGTCCTGGTACAAGAGTTTTCCCAACGAACCCATCACCTCATGGAGGTAGTTGGGGGAAATGTTTTCAAGATATTTCACTATTTCTCGCCGCCACCCAAAGAGAGAAGTCTCACTTAAGGCCATCATCCAAGTGAAGGAAAAATCTCTTTGAGCCTATATCGAAAGGTTCAACAAAGAAGACATCCAGGTCTCTACGTCTGACGACATGAAGAAATATCTGCTCAAGCATGGAATTCGTCCCCGCAGTGACTTTGTCACGGTAGTTGGCATTGATACCCTGACAATACTGGACGCCTTCCTCCTCAAGGCTCAAGCGTACATCCAGTACAAAGAGAAGGAAGTTGCAAATACTGCTCGTGACTCAATGCACCAGGAGAATTCCAAGTCCTCACAGCATGACGACTCATTGACATCCTGTCGGGGAGCAGAAAAAAGAAAACAAGATCGTCCTTGAGAATCTCGGGACAACAGAGGGACATCTGGCCGCTTCCATGAATATAATTCGCTTTATGTCTAATGCGAGAAGATCCTGTCCGAGTGCGCGCTCAAAATTCCGCCAAATTAGAGTCTGTTTCCCAAAGCAGATACCTGCCAAGGAGAACACGAACAAAATTAAATATTGTTGGTTCTACAAGAGCCAGATGCATAATACAGAGGACTGCATCCTGTAATACCTCAAAATTTGCCCTCATATTTATCCCCTTTACTGGTGTATCATTTTGCTTTCATCTGCATTTCTCATCAGATCATCAACATCATGGTAGTTCATTTCATTATTTCATAAGGTACGTGATCAGGGCTCAAGGAAATTGGGGTTTTCTTACACCCTATGTGTATCTGGCAAGGTTTGAAATAATAGAGAATATTCACTGGACTATGATTCCATTCCGAATGCGGTTGCTCAGTTGGGTCTCAATTCAGATGGGGGTGTGATTTAATTTGGATCAAATTGTCGAAAGGTTATTACAACTGCAAGATTATTTTGGACCACCGGATTGTCTCTTGGACAGTGGATGTTCAGGGATCCTGTTGTCGTGTGCGGAGATTCATCTATTTATCGAACAGTGATTGGTGTGAAGTTTGTTTCGAATTTTCAGTTTATCAGTGATTCATCTGGATTTGAATGGTCATGGCACATTTCAAATGATTCAGAGAGTTGTGACTAGTCCGAAAATATTTAGTGGCTCAGAAGTGGTTGTGTTTATAGACTTGTGGAGAGAATGCAAAATAAGCTTTGGGCTGAAACCGAGTTTTTCTTATCCATTCATTGCTTTTGTTTTCATTTGCATAAACCATTCCCGTTTATTCTATTCCGCTTTCTTTTTCAGTGTCCGTTGTTCTCTATGTTTTTATTAATTCACTTTTCGACCCCTTTTCATTCACCTTTCCTTTTGTTTTCTATGTCCAATTTTATTAGTAAGTTCATTTCATTTTTAACCTATGTTGAGGTTCAATATTGTCCACATTCCAATTGATGCATTCCTAGCCTATTGTCCAAAGCCCATTGCCTTTTATCCAATTACAAAAATATGTTAATAACCATCCAATTCGAGTATTCATTTCCTGATAACCATTCGGTTCGTTTAACGCTTGTTTCGGATCACAAGTCATTACCTAAGAATCGTGTTTGAATTCATTAGTGTACCCGATTATCCAATTGTCCATCTTTAATATCCAATCCCAAATCACATTTCTTGTTAAGCCCATTACTAGTCAAAGCCCAATACCATTTTTCTTACATTTTGGTCAAACCAAAGGTCCATTAGTTATTTTTGGTAATCCAATTTTAATTTTAATTTGATCATTTTTTTAATCACACTATGCTACATATTAATCCATTGGCTTGTTATTATACCAAGACATTTGACAGAAGATATAACATGAGATGGAGAACAAAACTGATAACTGAAAAAAAACTGATATAACAGATAAATCCAAATAACAAAGTTCAGTTACAAGTTTTAACTGAATTCAGTTACAATCTTCAACAAAAATAACAGGAAAAATTCAGTTATAGATTGATGATAGAAAAAGGAAAAGGAGGCTCTCAACAAGTTCTCACTAATCCTGCTCACAATCTTCAATCTTCAATCCTGCTCACAACTTCAATCTTTTCCCTCAAAAAAATCGGTAGAATCGTGAATCATGATTCATCAGCCTTCAGTAACTCTTCATCAATCTCAATCTCTGAGAAATATTTTTCTTCTTCAAGTTCAACTGATTCTTTACATATCAGTCAAGGCTTCACATCATCATCATGGATGAACCTGCAAAAGTCGATAAAAGTAATTTCAGAATCATTCTCTCCAATCTCCATAACCGTCATCTTCAATCCTGAAAATCAAGAATCAACTTCACAACGATCTCGAACCTGCAATAACCGTTCACATCAAGAACCGCCATCATCTTCATCAAGCAACGACTTCAGTTCAAACAAAGACCGGTAAGAAGATTCACAGCTTTAGCAACATGAACGTTTCAACCTTCTGTAATCACCATCGCACCAACAACTTCCTCATATTCTTTGAATTTTCTACTTCGATATGATTCTTGAATCCACCGCGTCATCATCTTCAAGCAACATCATTTGCATCAAATCGATATGAATCCTGCAGAATAATAGCAAACTCAGAACCGACTTGGATTCGCACACCAGAAAGAATAAAAGAAGAGGATCGAATCGCATAAACTACGTATCCTTGCGTAGATCCACAAACTCATCGCAAAAAAATGGAAATCGTGAAGAAGAAGATCGAATCACGATGATTTCTGTACCTGAGTATTTTGGAATCTCTGTCGCGCCTGAGTAGTTCGTGTTTTTCCCTATTCCGTGTGCGCCATCCTCATGAGCTCGTCTTGATTATTATTAAGGAGGCGCCACCGCTGTTAAGGCTTTGACCGACGTTCGTTTTGTGTGAGAAATGATTAGGAAGACGGAGGGATCAGCGGCAAGAATATATGAGAGGGACAAGAAATAACTCGCGGCTGAGATCTTGGATGATGGAAGATCGGTGGAAGAACGTAGTGTCGGAGACGGGACGGGGTCACGAACGGAGATGACAGGATCGGGAGCCTTGGATTTCCGGTGAGGTGTTTATTTATGGAGGAGGAAAGGTTGAGCGAAGCTCAACGAAGCATGACAAAGATACGATGAAGCCATGGCCGTATGCTTGGATAGAGGGAGAGACGCCGACGATGGTGAAGTAATCGATGCCGTCAAGATGAGGTTCGCCGCAAATATTGTTGTGAAGAAGACGACGAGTTTGGTTGATTCTTCGACGGCTAGGCTGATTCATTCTTTGGCGGCGAGGTTTAGTTGTTCTGCGCGGCGAGGATATGCAGAAGAATGGCGGCACCATTTTATGAAGAAGATGAGAAGCTGATGTTTTTTTTAGGTAAAAGATCAACCGAATTTGGGCTTAAGCATTCTACCGTGAATTTGGTTCTGCACCTCTAGTTTTTACTCACATACACCTCTTCTGAGTTTGTAGAGATAAGGCTTTGGGCTGGTTCACTATTTTCACAAGCCCCATATTTCTTATGCACCCCTGTGTCCTTTATTTCTTTAGAAATTATTAGTTAAATTTCTTGTAAATTGTTAATTAATTTCTTCGTATATTAATTCTTGATAACTAACATGTTATTTGGTGGCCTAATAATTTTGATTAGTATTAATGTCAATTAATTGTTTTGGACTAAAAATAAAATCTTAATTATGGTTTAGTGCTAATTGGGAATTAAGGTGTTCATGATGTTTTTTGATCGATTTCGATCGATTTTGATTGTGGTGGAGCTTCACAAAAGCAAATATGGATGATAAGCATTTATTTTGCTTATGGGAGACTACAAGACCTTGCTTAAGGTTTTTTTCAGATTTCTTTTTGTGAGGATCGGCATTTCGATCAAGTAAGTGATTTCGAGCTTTTTTCGGCTTTTAAGCATCATTATAGTCGTATGCGGCTTAGGACCATATAATTTAAGATGCATCTGAGCCCTCCCACCTGAGGCATTGGTTATATTTGTGATTTTTGAGGATATGTATCGATTTCGGAACTTAGGGATTAGGTTAAGAACCATTAGGATCGCTTCCTTTTACTTCCCCTTAAGATTCACTTTTTTGTCCGTTTCGTAGCAATTATTAAAAATAGTTTTAGGTGAGATAAAATTCTGGAAAAATTCATGAGTGATCCTCATCCTCTTAATTAATTTGTCATATTTTTTATTTCCAGATTTGGGTGGTTTTAATAATTAATTTGGATTTTAGTTCACAAGCTGTCCCAAAAAGGAAGGTTTTGGCATAAGGGACCGAAATCGATTTTTTTCCCATAGGTGTGAAACCTATTTTTTGTGTGTGATTAATCACTGTAATTTATGACATTTTGATGCTTACTAGGCATTTTTTTTTCATAATTTTTAGTGCCCTTTTTGATCCACTTTGTGGAGTTGTTTTTTGGTGATCATGTTTTGTTACCTTGCTAGTCAAGGAATTGTTTTGGCACTTTGGTGCATAATTTTGTGGAATCATTTTGGACAATGTGAGATAATGACTTTATTATTCCAGGGATTTATTTTCATAATTTTTAAAGGCTTTTTGCTATTTTTCCATGTCACCTAGATCTTAGGTTGATTCATGTGTGTATTTGCTCCATATCCTAGGATTTAAGAAGGCATTCATGCCATTTGCTTGAGGCAATTTTTTGGTAACTTCTAGGAATTAATTATAGGTCATTTGTATGTCTTTAATTCCAGTTATAGGCCACCTTTTTGAACCATACTCCTTTGGTTTGTTTTTGTGTTTCAAAGTGCATACTTATGTGAACTAGTTTAACTTAAACGGTTTGCTAATCTCTTCTCATGTTTAACTTGAATTATGTGGAAATCATCAATGCCTATTCATGCATTCTAATTGCATCTCATAACTTGTATGCTACTGACCCATAATCATTTCATGCATATTCACATGCCATTCTTCCTTAACTTTCATCATGTGCGATCTTATGCGATGTTTATTCCATTTCATCTCACATATTCTTCTCATTGCTCCATGTGCCTAATCCATTGCATCCATGATTGTATATTCATTCATCCATCTTCATAAGCATTCACTACTGACTTTGATGTTCATTTCATGTACTAATTCATGTTTGTAAGCCATATGCATTCATACTTCATCCATAAGCCCTAACTTGCATTTAGGTGAACCTAGGTGAACTTTGTGTACATAGTTTGACATAGTTTGATATTGTGAGGTATCCTAGCATCCTTAGGGATCTATATCATGTAGCTACTGATTTTAGAAGTCATGTAACCTTTAGGTACCTTCACCTTTAGACTTAGGTCTTATTTTGAACCCTAGTTCCATTCTAGGACGTTTATGGTACTTAATCGCTTTTATGCTTTGATTTTACTTTCAATATGCATTGTCATGCTAACTTTTGTTTTGTAGGGGGAAGATTGAGGTAAGCATTACTTCATTCCTATCTCTTATGCATTTTAATTGTATTTGCCTTAGCACTTTGTGCTTTGCTTTTAGGCTTTCCCTTTCTTTAGAGACAACTTAACTTCCTTAGGAAGTAAGTTAGTTTCTAAGCTCTCTTTTCTTCTTTTCCTTTTCTCATTAGAATAGAAAACCTCACTAACCATTAGGACCACTTTGTAAATAAATAAACAAAATTAGGATTGAGTCTTAGTCCCTTAGATTTTTCCTTTTTTTCAACTTGAGTCATTCTCTTCTTATCTTCAAACAAAAATCCAAAAACACTTAACAAATAAATGAAATGATTCCTTGTGTATAGCCTTATTCCATGAAGCACTTGAATTCATTCCATCTTGGAGTGGTGTAAGCTTGTTTATCATGATGCACAAGTCTCATCAAGGAATTGTTCACAAAGAAAAACTTAAAAAAATACTTCTTCACAAAAGCAACAAAAATACTTAATAAAAGTTCAACAAGCCAGTGAACTTAAACCCTAATCCTAGGAAACCAGTCTTGGATAAATTCTCCTTGCTGGGTATGCTTGTTCTATTATTCCATCTTGGAATGTAGAGTCAAGTGTACATTCCATGGAAAAGAGTTTGAATTCACTTCCTTGTGCCAAATTCATATAAAAACTCTTAAAAGCCAAAAACAAACAATAAGCGACTATCCTGCGGGAACTTCTCTTCTCATCTCATTCACTCACAACGTGAACTCGCGGCGACTTGTCATACATGCAAGACGGTAAACGCACTCGTACCAGACGAGCCTGCAACACCTGAGCATAGACATACGCAGTTCCATCTGTAAAAAACACAAACAAATAGTTCCCGCCTAGGTTAGGCGAACTACGTCGACTCTGATCCTCATTATCCCGATGAGGTACGTAGGCAGCGGGGTAGGGCCCGTTCGAGCACATTCTTCATTTTCCCTACATTTTCCCCATTCTTTCTTTTTGTTCTTTTTTTCCAGTTCCTTTCTCATTTCACTTCCATTCCAGTTAGCGGTTTTATTCAGCAGCATTCATATTTTTCTCACCCTTTGAAACAAACAAGCAAGCGTGGATCCCGTCGGGTACGACGGACGATCTGGGGTGCTAATACCTTCCCAGTTCGTAACCGACTCCCGAACTCAGATCTTTGGTTCGCAGGACCTTGTCCTTTCCTTCTTCCTCAGGTTTGTGCAACATTACCTTTCCCATTCATTCGGGATAAAAATGTCTGGCTGGCGACTCTAACCTTTCCGCGCCACTTTCGCGTTTGTACTAGGATGAAAATCCCGGGAGCGACAGCTGGCGACTCTGCTGGGGACCTAACCTGATTCTTCCGGTTTCCCTTGTAGAGTCAATCCTAGCGCCTGTTTGGTTTTGTTTTTTTGGGTGTTTATATGTTTGCTTCCGTGTGCTTTAGTTTAGCTTTATTGTTTTCATTTATAGTTTTACTTTACAGCTTTACTTTACCGCATTTATTTATCGCTTTCAGTATTTTATTTTCCATGCATCATATTATACTGGACTGTCTGGCTGTGCTGGTTTTCATTTTTTCTGTGGGATGGGGTTACTGTGAGATGAGCTCGTAACCAGGGCTCGAGTGCACCCTAGGACTTAGAGTGGTTCCACTTTGGCTTCATGGCATCTTGCTATGTTGGTAGTAGTGAGTTCCACACCTTGACTTGTGACCTTCTTGGGAATGTATTGATACCGGAATCTTTCTGGGTTGATGCGCTACCTTGATAGTTATGTGCAGTCAGGGGACCGATCATTGAGAACCTTTGTGGAAACATCCCTCTCCAGTGATGACAGTGGCAGACCACATTTGTTGGCAAACCCACTCGCATCCGAGGGCCCACTGGGAACTCGCATAGGATGGCCTAGTTCTCTCATAGGAATCCAGTCAAGGCAAACTGTTCGTATGACGGTAGTATTGTACCCTTCGGGATGAATGTACTATTGTTTCTCGACTCAGTGCTTGAAGCTGGAAACTTGTGAGGGATGCTTGTTTTTCCGGACTCAACTGAGACCTCCCTGATTAGTACATAATGCCAAACCGATTCCCTGATTTGGTCATGAGCCATTTCTCGGAAATGGTGAACATATTATTGCTATTCGGCTTTGAGAGTCCGTGATGTTGACCCGAGTAGCACACCCGTGAGATTGGGAGGGGTTTACAGGTTTGCAGGAACCCTAAACTTCAACATACCCACTTTGCCAATATTGTTCAGTGTTCTATGGTTCTTTGATTCTGAGATCTGGGATTTCTATTCAGAGAAATTGTTACTGTGATTACCATTATGACCTTGATATTGTGACTCTCCACAAATACTTGGCTCGTTGTTCAACTTCAACACCATCAGTGACTATTCTATTATGTGATCCAGTTCTACAGTTATTGGGTTCTCAGTTATGGGGTTCTATACAGAGATGGTGCCGTTATTGGGGTTCTATACAAACAGTTGGTTCACCGCTCAACACCAGCATCAGACCATTGATCACATGCCTGTTGCATACATGACATCATAGCATTTCTACACACATGTTCAGTTATTTCCGAGGATCACATATATGAATCAAGCTGCTGGATTTTTCTGTGTCAAAACTTGAATCAAAGCAGATAGATTCCTCAGAAATAACTGAACATGGCATTTGCATACATCCTTGCATTCTTGACAGGTGTTCAGAGGCAGATTCTTTTCCTGACTTGATTTCTCATCAGAATGGACAACTTGAATCACATTCATCAAGGTATATATTTGAAGCAACTCTGGGCGGAGGTAATTGAAGGAAGACCCAACTGGGGCCATCCAGGACAGAGGTGTAATCTTTATTTCAGAATCAGAAGCTGTTGAAAGAGGAAGTCAACCAGATGAAGATTCAGATGAGCTTGGTTATGGAAATTCTGAACAAAGCTATTTCCATCCCTATTGAGGGGAACTACGCTGCTCTGATTCTCCATTGGTCAATGGAGATACGTAGGCAGGAGATCGTGCAAGATCTTTCCGAGCAACCTTATTTATCAACTTTATTATCAACCTCTTCCTTCCAGACGTCGATTGTCAGCATCCAACCTCAGCTTCCCAAGAGAATCCTAGGGGAAGAGCATACGGGTAAGGTCCAAAACAACTTGAGAAGAAGTTTGATCATATTCCGATGTCGCACGTGCAACAAGTTTCATCATTTACGCAAATTCGGAGTGGTTGAGCTAATTGCATCAGGATCATCTCCGACAAAGTTTCCTTTGGGGTTTCAATGCCAAGTATGACTATCATTCTGGGGCACCTGGCCTTTTAATTGAAGATTGCAAGTCTTTCAGAGGCAAAGGTGAAGACAAGGTCCAGAATTTGATCTACTCAAAGGTCATCATGCCAGAAAGTCTGCTCACATATTGAAGTCTCCTCATCAAATGGGTCTCCCAATTTGCAAAGGCATCTTCAAAAGCAATAAGTCCATACGGAGTCAAGTCTCCTCAATGACGGCAATGTTCAGCTTCTTTACTGCATTTTCATTTGTAGTTTATATTGTTTGTTTAAACAATTGTATGCATGCATGAAACTTATTTGTTTTTGAATGATAACCATAATAAAATGCACATGTTTTTCTTGAAGTAATCCATTCGTATTCACTCATGATTTTGTGTATGTGCATCGCAACACCAACTGTTGTGCTTAAACTCTATCAGGGAGGATGACGAAATGAAAACGCAAAAACTCTAATTGTGTGCTTTTGAGAAAGACCATGTTGATGATGTACAAGCATTGTTTCAAATTCTAAACACTGGAGATATAAGGGAGATAGACCCTCGCCAATCCATTTGAGCCTTGAAGTAGGAGTTTATTTTCGCATGAAAAAACCCTCGCATTTAACCCAAGGGCAGGGTAGGCGTCAGTTAGTTTGACCGAGCATTCAAATTTCAAAAAGGAGTGCAAATCTGAGGATCCATTACCTTTCGTTGTACCAAATCAAGAGGTCCAATGACCAGAAACCACAATGGTTATCCCAATCAAGAGTCCAGAGACCGGAAACCACAAAGGTTATCCTTCCTTAACAACAAAGGAGTGAGACAGTCACGACCCTCGCAAAGCATTCAAGACAAACAGTGTCACACGATTTGTTCAAAAAAAAAGGAATTGAAAAAAAAATGAATGAGAAAGCCCGCTAAGTCGAAACTTGAAAACAAGCGACTTAGGCAAAAGTTAGGGCATCCCGCTGGACTTCACAATCAAAGATTCACAAGAATCAGTCCAGGCAAAAGTTAGGGATAAGCAAAATAATGCAAAAGCGAAAGACGAAAAGGATTACAAGAAAGATCCTTGAACAAGAACAAAGTCGTGTGATACAGACACGAAAGACGAAGGGATGACTGATTCCAAACAACAACTTGATTGGTGCTTAAACCGTTAGTGTAATTGGTTCCTCAACCATCACAAAACCCTTTTTGAGAGGTGAGCGCTTGTGAAAGCTAGCTGAACATGGGAATGGAGAACATCACGAAGATGGGTGGGCAAAAATAAACTTCGAGCCTATATCTTTGTTTCTATAACCGTGAACCAGGCCACGATACAACCCTCAAAAGTCCTAACTGAAACAGTGTTATCTTGAGAGCGTACTACCACGAGACCGCGTTCCTGACTCCTATGAGTGGTGTTGAAAATATTTGTTGGTGTTGCATGTGCATGCTTTCTATTATTCAAAAAAAAAAAATTTATGTCGTATTTTAACCAATGATTCGCTCACAAAGGTTTGCGACATCTTTTTACAGTAAAACTTCAAAATTAACATGTGTGTTGCATTAGAATTTTCATTCTCAAAATAAACATTTTCTGCTTGCATACATTTGTTTGGCATCATAAAAGTTTACGTATGGAATCTCAGTCCAGAAGTTTAATATTGCCAAGTTGAGAAGCCTGAAACTTCCGAAGGACAATTATGTCGAGGTGCACTATTTAAGAAAACTCCATCGAGTAGGGACTTTCCCAACATTCCTGGTAAGAGCCAATTAATCTAGGACAATCATGTCGAGCAATCTCTTCAAAATTCAGCCAAGCTGGGGCAATCACTTCGAGATTCAAATCTCTCAAAGAGCCATTAGTCTGAGGCATACATTCAAATTTTAGCCAAACTGGGGAAATTACTTCGAGATCTAATCTCTCAAAGAACAATTGATCTGGATGTTTTCTTCAAAGCACAGTCATTCAGAGGTGATCACTTCAAGGCTCGTCCTGGGGCAGGCCACCCCAAAAGCATGAGAAGTACTCTCTCCCGAAGACGGTAAGTCAGAAGCACCTATCCAAGGTTCAAAATACGGGGGAAGAATATCTCACAGTGATATGAAGTTCTTCGTGAATCCTCGCGAGGCAAATCTCTTTCATAGGCCATGCAGTCTGGGGCAGTTATTTCGAGATCCAACGAATCTCTCCAAGAGTTTGAAGACATTGAGGCATTTTGTATGTCATGTTTTCTGTAAAATCCTCTTGAGACATTTACTTCTGATGGACCTTAATCTAAGGCGAGTTGAGAATTGCAAAGAACCATTGTTCACTCATGATTAGTCAGCAACCTATCAACCCAGGGCTAGGGGCAAGGCCAGTGTCGGCACAATACTGCAAGAGTTGTTTCATCTGCGGACTTCATCGATCAAGATTCCTTAGCAAGTCTCATGGGAGGTTATTTCTTGAGAAGAAGGGTATCATCGTCTCTCATCACCAACATGAGACGCCTTACATCTCTCATTCCCAACATGAGAGGATTTATCTCTTATCCCCAGCAAGTGGCAACTCAAACTCTTATCTTCAGCAGGAAGCTTCATCATTGACATCCTCCATCATCCCCAGTAGAGTTGGAAGTTGAAATCTCCCCCCAGCAAGGCAACAGAAGGTTGGTGCCATCCCCGAGCAGAAGTTTCCCTTCAGACAGGGGCAATTCTCAGTAGTATAAGGAGTGTTTGGCCTCCCCAGCAGTTGCTTCCTCAGCAGTATCATGCCTTTGGTTCCCCATCAGAGTTCAAGAAGGGTTCGCTTCCAGCAGGGTCTTGGCGCTCCAATCTCAAAGTCCAATTTATTTTTGGCAGTGGCGGCTATTCTGAGCCAGTGAATTATTAACAGCTCTCCCCGCAGAGTTGTTTCCTCCTCACCAGGATGAACTAGATCAATGCAGTGATCATCGTTTCTTCCCAGCCAAGATATCTGGAATTACCTGCAGTCTCCTTTGCATTGTCATTCGCATAATCATCATTGCGTTTGCATCCTCCAAAGCGTAGCATTTCCATCGTCATGGAACATTACGCCATAACTCCAAACATATGCATACCAGCATGGGCCAGTTTTGAGGTATATTACATAAGATCCGTTGCATCTCCAAGCAGATTGAAGTGTTATCCACAGAATGCAACTTCGTTTCCCAGGGTGGTTACTTCTACCAAGTCTTGTTATTATCCCCAGTTGAGTCTTGTTTCAGTACAACAGTCTCATTTTTTCGCGTCTCCGTTTCAGTACAACGGTCGCGTCTTGGGCTCTCGTTTAAGTACAACGATCCCGTTCCTTGCGAGTCTCCATTTAAGTACAATGGTCTCGTCTTTGAGTTTTGTTTCAGTACAACAGTCTCATTTTTTCACGTCTCCGTTTCAGTACAACGGTCGCGTCTTGGGCTCTCGTTTAAGTACAACGATCCCGTTCTTTTCGAGTCTCCATTTAAGTACAATGGTCTCGTCTCAGTGCAAAGATAATGGATCGGTTGATACCATTTCTGTTAGATCGGTTGATCTTATTTGAGTTATGAATCGGTTGATATCATTTCTCTTCGAGTTGTAAATCGGATGATTTTACATTCTCGTCTTTCTTGGTTATGGATCGGTTGATACCATCTCCATGTTAGATCGGTTGATCTTATTTGAGTCATGAATCGGTTGATATCATTTCTCTTCGAGTTGTAAATCGGATGATATTACATTCTCGTTTTTCTTGGTTATGGATCGGTTGATACCATCTCCATGTTAGATCGGTTGATCTTATTTGAGTCATGAATCGGTTGATATCATTTCTCTTCGAGTTGTAAATCGGATGATATTACATTCTCGCTTTCCGGGTTGGATCGGTTGATACCATTTCCGTGTTAGATCCGAGGATCTTTTGGATTGTCATTCGAGGATGGCATTTCTTTTCTTCAAGTCCTTTTGCGGTTGGTCTTGTTGTTGTGGCTATTATTCGAGGATGGTAGTTCACTTTTTGAGCTTATTGATCGAGGTCAGTTTGTCTCTTTTGCAAAGTTTGTCTGAGGTCAGCTTTGTGTTTGGTTATCAGTCGAGGCTGGTATACCTTCGCGTCTCCATTCGAGGATGGTTTCGTGTTAGATCCGAGGATCTTTTGGATTGGCATCCGAGGATGGCATTCTTTTCTTCAAGTCCTTCTGCGGTTGGTCTTGTTTTTGTTTTGTGTGGCTATTATTCGAGGATAGTAGTTCACTTTTTGAGCTTATTGACTGAGGTCAGTTTGTCTCATTTGCAAAGTCTGTCCGAGGTCAGTCTTTGTTGTTGATGGTTATCGCCTGCGACCGATATACTATCGTGTTTCTATTCCAGGATGGTTTTAGTATTGGATTCGAGGATCCCTTGTGAGTTGTCGTTCGAGGATGGCATTCTTCCTAGTATATTTTCACCTGGTCTTATGGTCCCCGTTACCTATTCAGAGGTCAAAATCAAAAAAAATATATATGAATAAATAAATGGGCAGATGGCATTTCCATTACTCTCAGTGTGCAAATTTTCAGGTTTTATTCGAGTATTCAATCACTCCCTGCCTTGAACGTATAAAAGCCGTCGCAATTATTCGTTCAGGCTTGCAGATGATTGAATAGGGGCAGCTGTAATACCTCAAAATTTGCCCTCATATTTATCCCCTTTACTGGTGTATCATTTCGCTTTCATCTGCATTTCTCATCAGATCATCAACATCATGGTAGTTCATTTCATTATTTCATAAGGTACGTGATCAGGGCTCAAGGAAATTGGGGTTTTCTTACACCCTATGTGTATCTGGCAAGGTTTGAAATAATAGAGAATATTCACTGGACTATGATTCCATTCCGAATGCGGTTGCTCAGTTGGGTCTCAATTCAGATGGGGGTGTGATTTAATTTGGATCAAATTGTCGAAAGGTTATTACAACTGCAAGATTATTTTGGACCACCGGATTGTCTCTTGGACAGTGGATGTTCAGGGATCCTGTTGTCGTGTGCGGAGATTCATCTATTTATCGAACAGTGATTGGTGTGAAGTTTGTTTCGAATTTTCAGTTTATCAGTGATTCATCTGGATTTGAATGGTCATGGCACATTTCAAATGATTCAGAGAGTTGTGACTAGTCCGAAAATATTTAGTGGCTCAGAAGTGGTTGTGTTTATAGACTTGTGGAGAGAATGCAAAATAAGCTTTGGGCTGAAACCGAGTTTTTCATATCCATTCATTGCTTTTGTTTTCATTTGCATAAACCATTCCCGTTTATTCTATTCCGCTTTCTTTTTCAGTGTCCGTTGTTCTCTATGTTTTTATTAATTCACTTTTCGACCCCTTTTCATTCACCTTTCCTTTTGTTTTCTATGTCCAATTTTATTAGTAAGTTCATTTCATTTTTAACCTATGTTGAGGTTCAATATTGTCCACATTACAATTGATGCATTCCTAGCCTATTGTCCAAAGCCCATTGCCTTTTATCCAATTACAAAAATATGTTAATAACCATCCAATTCGAGTATTCATTTCCTGATAACCATTCGGTTCGTTTAACGCTTGTTTCGGATCACAAGTCATTACCTAAGAATCGTGTTTGAATTCATTAGTGTACCCGATTATCCAATTGTCCATCTTTAATATCCAATCCCAAATCACATTTCTTGTTAAGCCCATTACTAGTCAAAGCCCAATACCATTTTTCTTACATTTTGGTCAAACCAAAGGTCCATTAGTTATTTTTGGTAATCCAATTTTAATTTTAATTTGATCATTTTTTTAATCACACTATGCTACATATTAATCCATTGGCTTGTTATTATACCAAGACATTTGACAGAAGATATAACATGAGATGGAGAACAAAACTGATAACTGAAAAAAAACTGATATAACAGATAAATCCAAATAACAAAGTTCAGTTACAAGTTTTAACTGAATTCAGTTACAATCTTCAACAAAAATAACAGGAAAAATTCAGTTATAGATTGATGATAGAAAAAGGAAAAGGAGGCTCTCAACAAGTTCTCACTAATCCTGCTCACAATCTTCAATCTTCAATCCTGCTCACAACTTCAATCTTTTCCCTCAAAAAAATCGGTAGAATCGTGAATCATGATTCATCAGCCTTCAGTAACTCTTCATCAATCTCAATCTCTGAGAAATATTTTTCTTCTTCAAGTTCAACTGATTCTTTACATATCAGTCAAGGCTTCACATCATCATCATGGATGAACCTGCAAAAGTCGATAAAAGTAATTTCAGAATCATTCTCTCCAATCTCCATAACCGTCATCTTCAATCCTGAAAATCAAGAATCAACTTCACAACGATCTCGAACCTGCAATAACCGTTCACATCAAGAACCGCCATCATCTTCATCAAGCAACGACTTCAGTTCAAACAAAGACCGGTAAGAAGATTCACAGCTTTAGCAACATGAACGTTTCAACCTTCTGTAATCACCATCGCACCAACAACTTCCTCATATTCTTTGAATTTTCTACTTCGATATGATTCTTGAATCCACCGCGTCATCATCTTCAAGCAACATCATTTGCATCAAATCGATATGAATCCTGCAGAATAATAGCAAACTCAGAACCGACTTGGATTCGCACACCAGAAAGAATAAAAGAAGAGGATCGAATCGCATAAACTACGTATCCTTGCGTAGATCCACAAACTCATCGCAAAAAAATGGAAATCGTGAAGAAGAAGATCGAATCACGATGATTTCTGTACCTGAGTATTTTGGAATCTCTGTCGCGCCTGAGTAGTTCGTGTTTTTCCCTATTCCGTGTGCGCCATCCTCATGAGCTCGTCTTGATTATTATTAAGGAGGCGCCGCCGCTGTTAAGGCTTTGACCGACGTTCGTTTTGTGTGAGAAATGATTAGGAAGACGGAGGGATCAGCGGCAAGAATATATGAGAGGGACAAGAAATAACTCGCGGCTGAGATCTTGGATGATGGAAGATCGGTGGAAGAACGTAGTGTCGGAGACGGGACGGGGTCACGAACGGAGATGACAGGATCGGGAGCCTTGGATTTCCGATGAGGTGTTTATTTATGGAGGAGGAAAGGTTGAGCGAAACTCAACGAAGCATGACAAAGATACGATGAAGCCATGGCCGTATGCTTGGATAGAGGGAGAGACGCCGACGATGGTGAAGTAATCGATGCCGTCAAGATGAGGTTCACCGCAAATATTGTTGTGAAGAAGACGACGAGTTTGGTTGATTCTTCGACGGCTAGGCTGATTCATTCTTTGGCGGCGAGGTTTAGTTGTTCTGCGCGGCGAGGATATGCAGAAGAATGGCGGCACCATTTTATGAAGAAGATGAGAAGCTGATGTTTTTTTTAGGTAAAAGATCAACCGAATTTGGGCTTAAGCATTCTACCGTGAATTTGGTTCTGCACCTCTAGTTTTTACTCACATACACCTCTTCTGAGTTTGTAGAGATAAGGCTTTGGGCTGGTTCACTATTTTCACAAGCCCCATATTTCTTATGCACCCCTGTGTCCTTTATTTCTTTAGAAATTATTAGTTAAATTTCTTGTAAATTGTTAATTAATTTCTTCGTATATTAATTCTTGATAACTAACATGTTGTTTGGTGGCCTAATAATTTTGATTAGTATTAATGTCAATTAATTGTTTTGGACTAAAAATAAAATCTTAATTATGGTTTAGTGCTAATTGGGAATTAAGGTGTTCATGATGTTTTTTGATCGATTTCGATCGATTTTGATTGTGGTGGAGCTTCACAAAAGCAAATATGGATGATAAGCATTTATTTTGCTTATGGGAGACTACAAGACCTTGCTTAAGGTTTTTTTCAGATTTCTTTTTGTGAGGATCGGCATTTCGATCAAGTAAGTGATTTCGAGCTTTTTTCGGCTTTTAAGCATCATTATAGTCGTATGCGGCTTAGGACCATATAATTTAAGATGCATCTGAGCCCTCCCACCTGAGGCATTGGTTATATTTGTGATTTTTGAGGATATGTATCGATTTCGGAACTTAGGGATTAGGTTAAGAACCATTAGGATCGCCTCCTTTTACTTCCCCTTAAGATTCACTTTTTTGTCCGTTTCGTAGCAATTATTAAAAATAGTTTTAGGTGAGATAAAATTCTGGAAAAATTCATGAGTGATCCTCATCCTCTTAATTAATTTGTCATATTTTTTATTTCCAGATTTGGGTGGTTTTAATAATTAATTTGGATTTTAGTTCACAAGCTGTCCCAAAAAGGAAGGTTTTGGCATAAGGGACCGAAATCGATTTTTTTCCCATAGGTGTGAAACCTATTTTTTGTGTGTGATTAATCACTGTAATTTGTGACATTTTGATGCTTACTAGGCATTTTTTTTTTCATAATTTTTAGTGCCCTTTTTGATCCACTTTGTGGAGTTGTTTTTTGGTGATCATGTTTTGTTACCTTGCTAGTCAAGGAATTGTTTTGGCACTTTGGTGCATAATTTTGTGGAATCATTTTGGACAATGTGAGATAATGACTTTATTATTCCAGGGATTTATTTTCATAATTTTTAAAGGCTTTTTGCTATTTTTCCATGTCACCTAGATCTTAGGTTGATTCATGTGTGTATTTGCTCCATATCCTAGGATTTAAGAAGGCATTCATGCCATTTGCTTGAGGCAATTTTTTGGTAACTTCTAGGAATTAATTATAGGTCATTTGTATGTCTTTAATTCCAGTTATAGGCCACCTTTTTGAACCATACTCCTTTGGTTTGTTTTTGTGTTTCAAAGTGCATACTTATGTGAACTAGTTTAACTTAAACGGTTTGCTAATCTCTTCTCATGTTTAACTTGAATTATGTGGAAATCATCAATGCCTATTCATGCATTCTAATTGCATCTCATAACTTGTATGCTACTGACCCATAATCATTTCATGCATATTCACATGCCATTCTTCCTTAACTTTCATCATGTGCGATCTTATGCGATGTTTATTCCATTTCATCTCACATATTCTTCTCATTGCTCCATGTGCCTAATCCATTGCATCCATGATTGTATATTCATTCATCCATCTTCATAAGCATTCACTACTGACTTTGATGTTCATTTCATGTACTAATTCATGTTTGTAAGCCATATGCATTCATACTTCATCCATAAGCCCTAACTTGCATTTAGGTGAACCTAGGTGAACTTTGTGTACATAGTTTGACATAGTTTGATATTGTGAGGTATCCTAGCATCCTTAGGGATCTATATCATGTAACTACTGATTTTAGAAGTCATGTAACCTTTAGGTACCTTCACCTTTAGACTTAGGTCTTATTTTGAACCCTAGTTCCATTCTAGGACGTTTATGGTACTTAATCGCTTTTATGCTTTGATTTTACTTTCAATATGCATTGTCATGCTAACTTTTGTTTTGTAGGGGGAAGATTGAGGTAAGCATTACTTCATTCCTATCTCTTATGCATTTTAATTGTATTTGCCTTAGCACTTTGTGCTTTGCTTTTAGGCTTTCCCTTTCTTTAGAGACAACTTAACTTCCTTAGGAAGTAAGTTAGTTTCTAAGCTCTCTTTTCTTCTTTTCCTTTTCTCATTAGAATAGAAAACCTCACTAACCATTAGGACTACTTTGTAAATAAATAAACAAAATTAGGATTGAGTCTTAGTCCCTTATATTTTTCCTTTTTTTCAACTTGAGTCATTCTCTTCTTATCTTCAAACAAAAATCCAAAAACACTTAACAAATAAATGAAATGATTCCTTGTGTATAGCCTTATTCCATGAAGCACTTGCATTCATTCCATCTTGGAGTGGTGTAAGCTTGTTTATCATGATGCACAAGTCTCATCAAGGAATTGTTCACAAAGAAAAACTTAAAAAAATACTTCTTCACAAAAGCAACAAAAATACTTAATAAAAGTTCAACAAGCCAGTGAACTTAAACCCTAATCCTAGGAAACCAGTCTTGGATAAATTCTCCTTGCTGGGTATGCTTGTTCTATTATTCCATCTTGGAATGTAGAGTCAAGTTTACATTCCATGGAAAAGAGTTTGAATTCACTTCCTTGTGCCAAATTCATATAAAAACTCTTAAAAGCCAAAAACAAACAATAAGCGACTATCCTGCGGGAACTTCTCTTCTCATCTCATTCACTCACAACGTGAACTCGCGGCGACTTGTCATACATGCAAGACGGTAAACGCACTCGTACCAGACGAGCCTGCAACACCTGAGCATAGACATACGCAGTTCCATCTGTAAAAAACACAAACAAATAGTTCCCGCCTAGGTTAGGCGAACTACGTCGACTCTGATCCTCATTATCCCGATGAGGTACGTAGGCAGCGGGGTAGGGCCCGTTCGAGCACATTCTTCATTTTCCCTACATTTTCCCCATTCTTTCTTTTTGTTCTTTTTTTCCAGTTCCTTTCTCATTTCACTTCCATTCCAGTTAGCGGTTTTATTCAGCAGCATTCATATTTTTCTCACCCTTTGAAACAAACAAGCAAGCGTGGATCCCGTCGGGTACGACGGACGATCTGGGGTGCTAATACCTTCCCAGTTCGTAACCGACTCCTGAACTCAGATCTTTGGTTCGCAGGACCTTGTCCTTTCCTTCTTCCTCAGGTTTGTGCAACATTACCTTTCCCATTCATTCGGGATAAAAATGTCTGGCTGACGACTCTAACCTTTCCGCGCCACTTTCGCGTTTGTACTAGGATGAAAATCCCGGGAGAGACACATCCACCTGAAGGATGTGATCAAAATATTGATCAGGGACGGGCACCTGAAATAGTTTATGAAGAGCAAGAAAGTTCATCGGCAGGATGTTCAAGAGTCCAAGAAGGCCGAAGAAGTATCACCTTCATCTGAAGACATCAGTCTCCAGGTCTCCATGAGCATCTCACGACCTGAAGACGTTTATGTACCATAAGAGATAAACGTACCCCTATACTTCTCGACTTATAGCCCTTAGGAAACTTTTCCTTCCGCCATGGTCATATCAGGAGGAGGTTTCAACAAGGTCACTGTGGGTTTGGTAAAGAGGAAATTCAAGCACCTCATCAACACAGGCTCGAACCAAAATTCTACCCTCGATAAGCCTCGAGGAAATTTCGTCCCTATTGCCTTCTACCACGAGGAGCTCCTCAGTGGGACCCCTAACTCCAATATTCCCTTTCCCTTGAGAGCATATATGACCAACTTTGACGTTCGGAGAATCTTGGTCGACCAAGGGAGTTCGATCGACATTATGTACTCCCAATTGTTCTCCATATTGCAGTTGGACGAAACACACTTGACTCCTTACATGGATTCTGACCCGCAAGGCTTCAGCGGGTCGATCACGAAGCCATGGGGATACATAGATCTGATCGCCACCTTCAGAGCAGCTGAGATAGCTAGATCCATCAAATTCTAATTTCTGGTGGTGGACTGCCCATCCCTGTAACAATGTATTTTCGAATGGCTAACCCTGGATAAACTAATATTTGTGCCCTCCACGTGCACCTTAAGATGAAATATTATACCTCCAAGGGGCTCGTGGCCACCATACACAGAGATATAGAGGCTGCAAAAAGATGTTTTGAGGCAGCCTAAAAAAGGTTGAACACCATTACTACACGTCCAAAGAAAATTGGCAAGCAAACCATGCCCAACAGTTCTGAAGATCCGAATCCGCTGCCCTGAGTCAATTCCATCGGCCTCGACAATCGTTTCATTAATGACAGTTGTTGCACCCCAAAATTTGCCCTTTGTTTTTTTTATAACTTTAACTGACTTTTTTGCTTCGTATTCATATGAATCCTCATTAGGTCATTAACATTTGCATTCATTTGCATCAAGCTCCCAGTACATGAGATCGGGATTTTCAGAAGAATTAGGGTTTATTTCCCCGATTCAATGGTATTCAAGGTTTTCACTCGCAAGGACTTTTCACTGGTGCATCTGACCCATCATCATCATCATGAAGTGTGAATTATGAGTCTCTTCTTCATCAAGCTACAAGGTTATGCTTCCTTTCACAACATCTTAGGCTATTCTTCTTTCTCAACATCTCAAAAGCTTTGGTTTCGGTTCAAGTGTGGTTGTTTATTCACGAACCAGTTCAGATGGATGTTTGACTTAATCTTGGTCAAACTATTAGGACTTTGTTTAAATTCATGTTATCTGTTTCAGTGGGCTATTTATCAGTCAGTGTACGTCCAAGATCAAATTTTTTTGTGTGGACTTGTTCAGGTTATTGAGCAGTGGTTTGTGAGATGTTTAATCTCAAAGTCAGATTCGTCACATGTTCAATTGTGCTCCTCTGTGGATTTATTTTCCCTGAGGACAAGTCAGATGAATTCAAAGATGATTCAGGATTCATAAAGATCAGAACTTCAAGTGATTCAAGTGGTCATGGTTTAGTTGTTGCTTATTTAGTGGGCCAGGAGCGCATTCATCCATTTTTTAATCAGGATTTGTTGGAAGAGTTTCGAGTGTGGTATTTGGATTAAACTCAGGTGTAGTATGTGTATCAATGGCTTTTCGTAGTGGTTCATATCCATATACATGTCCGTTATTTCCATCATTTCCTATCCATAATTCGATTTTTTTCTTCAATAACAACATTTTCATAACCGATTTCAAATGTCCATTCCATTTTTTTTTATTTTTCAATTCATATCCAAATTAAATCTGTTTTGTAATACCCCATATTTTAATTAAATTCTATGGATAATATTAATTAAGATTAATAGGGTTCTGGTGTGCTCTGAGAGTTTTCAATTAAAATAATTAGAGCCATCGATAAACATAAATTAATTAATTAAGTATTATATAACTCAGAGGTTTAATTAAATATTTGACTCAGAGACATTTTTGGATACTCTCAATTTGGACCAGTTAGTGTTACTAACTGATAGATAATTATGATTTTTATATAAAGAGAGAAAGAAGGGTTTGTGAGAAAGCTAGTCAAGAAGAGAAAGAAAGAAGAGAAAGGAAGAAGAGGAAAAGAAGAAGACAACCTAAAAGAAAGGAAGAAGCTCTTGGAAGAAGAAGAAATTCATGGAGAAACTTGCCATGATTCTCAAATCATATTCTTCATCAAACTCCTCGTCGATTGCAAGGTATTTTCTAGTTAGAAACTTTTATTTCTAGAAGTTATAGTTTTCTTGAACTCAGTTTTCTTGAATTTTCATATCAATTAAATGCATGAGTATGCTGGTAATAGGTGTAGTAATATATGTTTAAAACCATTTCGAGGTTTGGTGTGTTTTAGTTGGAGTTTGGAGGAGTTTTGAGTGTTTAAATGCAGGTTTTTGTGCTACTGACTGTCGGTTAACCGGTTAACCATATGCGTTAACCGGTTAACGGGACCCTGATATGCCACTGGAAGTGGAATTTAGACTGGTTAACCGGTTAACCATATGGGTTAATCGGTTAACGCTGTATGTTTTGGAAAATATTAATTCTTATAAAGTCCATAACTTTTTACTCGGGTATCCGACTGAGGAAAACTTTATATCGTTGGAAAGATATGACAACGTACTATCCAATGATAGAGGAAAATATTACTTTTGAAGTGGAAAATATTTATTTATTTTATGCCGATTAAAAATACTATTTTTGATACTTTTAAAAATTCATAACTTCTTCGTCGTTTATTAGATTTAACTGATCTTTATATCGATTTGAAGCTAATAATATGTTCTACCTCTTAAGAATGAAAAATATTATTTTGAGCCGACTTTTACCCGACTTTTCTAATTAACCGTAATTATGTTAGTTAGGAAATTGTGAGCTAATGGAAATAAAAAAGGTATAACTTGTGAGATGTTTAGGACTACCATAGGTTGATGCGAAACCTTTGGTGCGTAATACACTAGGTCCTCCATAAAGTCTTGAGTAAGTCTTGAGGTGGGTTACTTTGAGTCCCACAGGAAGCATCCGTAAAGGCCTGAGGTGTGTATGACACGGTGTCCTCCGTAAAGTCTTGAGTAAGACTTGAATTGGGTTACTTTAAGTTCCACGAGAAGCATCCGTAAAGGCTTGAGGTACCGTTGGTGAGGCGTGGGTAGTGGCTTCAGTTGTGTAATACGCTAGATCCTCCATAAAGTCTTGAGTAAGTCTTGAGGTGGGTTATTCGGAGTCCCATGGTAAGCATCCATAAATAATTAAGGTATGTATTACATTGGGACCTCTGTAAAGTCTTGAGTAAGTCTTAAGGTGGGTTATTCTGAGTCTTACGGGAAGCATCCGTAAAGACTTGAGGTGTGTATGAGACTGAATCCTCCATAAAGTATTGAGTAAGTCTTGAGGTGGGTTATTCTGAGTCCCACGGGAAGCATTCGTAAAGGCTTGAGGTGAGTATTATATTGGGTTAAGTTGAAGTCTTGAGTAAGTCTTGAGGTGGGTTACTTTGAGTCCCACGGGAAGCATCCGTAAAGACTAGGTAGTGACTCGTGGTGGGTATTACACTGAGTCCTATAGGAAGTTTTTTCGATAACACTTACGATGGGTATTCCACTGAGTCCCACGTAAGGTGTTGAGAGCGTTGTATGGACTTATCCATCTTGTTTTGGCTTCTTTGTAGAGAATTGACCAAAGACCTGAGTAATGTTTTGATTCGAACCTTTAAAGCCAAAAGAACTCTAAAATAGGGAACTCACTGAGATGTTGATATCTCACCCCACTATTATTGTTGCTTTTCAGGTTTCTTTTGCAGGTTGATTTACAAGTGGAGCTATGCTCGAGATGTTTCAAGAGAAGCATAGTTTTAGTTTCCGCTGTGTATTTATCTTTTGTACAATGAGGGATATTGTATTTGATCTTAGTATTTTTATTTTAGTATGATTTCTATGTCTTGTACCATAGTTATCTTATGTTTTAGAATTGGTCAAGAATGTGAATTATGCTATTAGGCACTTATGATGGTGTCAGTGCCAAATAAACTCTTGTATAATGATATTCTAGGTATTTATTATATGAGGCGTTACAGTTGGTATTAAAGAAGGTCGTATCCTCGACCTAGCCTTTAGACATCATAGGTAAATCTTTCCTACCTCCTAAGTGTGTCTTGTCGACATGATTCTTAATATCATATTATGTAGTATTGGGTCTGATCAACCTAATGCTATGTATGTGATAAGTAGAATCATGGTTGTGCGACCATGAGGACTTTGAAATGTTGTCGTAACTTGTGCTGTGAAAGTAGGCTCAAGCCAAGAGTTAGCAGATGGAGCTTTGGTCAGCTCAGTTGGAGTCTTCTTAAGAGTTGTTCTTCCTGTAACATGGAGTTGCAGAGTGGTGTGTTGTTCGGGAAGTCCTTTTGAATGGATAGAGTCTGAAAGGTACATATATCTACAGGATGAGTGGTCAGTGTATCAAGGAATATGTAAAGTCACTGGTAGATCAGTATTGGTCACATGAATGGAAAATAGTTTTGAGAAATCTCATTCCACGGAAAGAGAAGATGCTTTGTGGAACGTATGACGTAAGGTTCGGGAGTGAGTTAATTGTTAGTGTTTTAGTCCTAAGATCATGGTGGTATTGCAGATGAACGAGAGTACTTCAAGGAATGTATTCAGATAATACCTCACGGATGGATAGAAATTACAAGTTAAGTTTCGCTCCCCGGATTTCCATCCTAGTACAAACGCGAAAGTGGCGCGGAAAAGAATAGAGTCGCAGCCAGACATTTTTATCCCGAAAGAACGGGAATGGTAATATTGCACAAACCAGAAGAAAAGAAGAGGAAGGACACGGGTCCTGCGAACCAAAGAGACTGAGTTC
Source organism: Lathyrus aphaca (assembly GCA_963966055.1). NCBI lineage: Eukaryota > Viridiplantae > Streptophyta > Magnoliopsida > Fabales > Fabaceae > Lathyrus > Lathyrus aphaca. Next base: position 112,283,549 of record OZ014521.1, on the reverse strand, counting down.
GGAAGTCGGTTACGACCTGGGAAGGTATTAACACCCAGATCGTTCGCCGTACCCGACGGGATCCACGCTTGCAAAGAAAACTGTTTCAAAGGGAGAGGGTATGAAAATTGCTGCAAAGAAAAGAAAAGAAAATGGAACTGGAAACGAAACTGAGAAAGGAACTGAATGAGAAAAGAAAAGGAAAAATGTAGGGAAAATAAAGATTGTGCTCGAACGGGCCCTACCCCGCTGCCTACGTACCTCATCGGGAAAATGAGGATCAGAGACGCCGTAGTTCCCCTAACTAGGGGTAGAAAAGAAATTGCTTGTGAATTAAGGCTTGAACTGCCTATGCCATTGCTCAGGTGTTGCAGACTCGGACGACGAGTGCGTAACCATCTTGCAAAGTGACAAGTAGGAGCAAGTCCGCGTACGGAGCGAAGGAGATGAGAAAAGAATTCCCGAAGGAAAGACGCTTATTGTTTGTTTGGTGCTTTTTATGAAGCTTTTATGAGTGAAGTTTGCATAGGTAAGTGTACCTAAGTCTTACTCACTGGGATGTGTACGTCTCACATCATCCCAAAATGGAATGCGCAAGAGGCACACCTATCTATGGAGGAAATCCCCAAAGCTAGTCCCACAAGTGAAGGCTCAGACACATTGACCTATTAACATTTATTAAGTGTTTTTTTTTTAGATTTTTTGGTTAAGAAGTTTTTTTTAGCTTTTCTTTGTGAGGTAATCTCATGCTAAGACCTATCCACCACGAGGGATAACTTACACCTCGCCCCGAAACGGAACGCGTGCAAGTATCTCATAGCAAAGTCTCATGTCACATGAAAGTACTCAATATTTATTAAGTGAATTAGAATTAAGTTTGAAGATGAGAAGAGAAAACACCAAAGGATCACAAAGGCAAAAGTCTAAAGGGGGACTAAAGAATCATAAGTGTTGTCATGCATGGAGATCCTAAGGTTAGTGTTGTTTACCTATCCTAATGAAGAAAGAAAGAAGAAGAGGAGAAGAAGAAAGAAGAAGAGAGGAGAGAAGTAAGGCCTAAGGCCAAAAATTAAAGGGTTAGCACAAGTAAGAATAATAAGAGAAGAGATGAGATTTGGAGATGTGGGAATCACTTCCACACCTCTCACTTACCATAACACCTGAAAAGGTTAGTGACATAAGCATACAAGTGAAATGAAATGAACTTAATGACATGCCAACATCATACAAATAGAAGTGAAGTCATATATACAAATTCTCAATGCAAATTCAAGCCAAAAGAATGAGAGAAGAAGCATGCAAGTTAATTATGAAGCAACATGAATCACATGGCAAAGAAATGCAAACTTAATGAGATACAAAGCAAAAATGCACAAACATGAACTCAAAGCCCAAGACCAGAACCAAATCACTTCAAAGAAATGCTCAAGAAGCAAGAAAGATGAAGAGAAGAGAGGCACAACACTATACAATCACATTATGGAAGGAAAGAAGTAAGGAGATGAGGTGAAAGCACATAAGAAATGAAAGAACTTAAAAGGTAAGCCAATCACAAAATTTCCAAGACACAAACCCTAACCTAAGATCAGAAAGGTACCCATACCCCAAAGAGACCCCAAATGAGAAGAAGAAGTTGGCACAAGTGCCCTTCTAAGCCAATAAGAGACCTTATGATCAAAAGGAAGCAAAACGGGACAAGCTATGAACCAAAATTCAAATCAAATCAACAATGCTTCTAAAAATTCCACAACTTAGGAAAAATGATCTTCAAACATGATATAACAAGATTCCAAAAGGATTGGGAGAAATTCAGAAGCTAGACAAGTCAAGAGAAGGCTTAAACATGAACTATGGTTAGGAAACTTCAATGACAAATCAAGGACCAAGACCAAATGAATAAGTTTCTAAAAATAAGGAAAAATATCACACATGAACTACATCCTCTTAGGAATCCAGGGCAAAAAGAATTAACACAAAAATCAAAAAGATGAACCCTATGGAAATTGGACAAGGCATGATGCTTGAAAAGGAATTAAAAAGAATTAATTAAGAGAGGAAATTAATTGACACGTGGATATTAAGAAAAAAATGGATAGGAAAATATAAAAAATTAGAGAAAACTCAATTGGACTACCATGAATTAATTTGGAATTTTTTGATGATTGGAAGTAATTTTAATAATTGAAAACCAAAATGAAATAAAAGAAATAATGGAAAAAGAATTAAAAATGAGAAAGAGGGTTGGGGGTGTGGATAGCCAGGAAATGCAGTTCAAAACAACTGGGCCCAAATGCCAGGGGGTGCGAATAGAAATTGAAGCCCACTGGGTTGCGCAAGTGCATAACATGTAAGGTGGAAAATCAGAGGAAAAATGTGGAAAAATAATGAGCCATTAGATGAAATGGACGCATCTCATGCCTCAACTCATTAAATGACGTGTCATAATTATTGGATCAGAGGCTGAGGAGCATGTGAATTATGGTGGGGTGCGCATCATGTTGACTAATCAGAAACAAAAATATAAAAGGAAGTCACGTGAAGGGGATGATGCTTCATTAAAGGACGTGTCAACATCCTGTGCAATGAGAGGAGAGATCCAATGGACCAGGACTCGTCTTCAACCTCAAAACCCTAGTTCAACATTTTTCCAGATTCCGGTGACCGGAGCTAGGGCTCCGGCACCGGAAATAACAACACATGAACAAAACTCAATGAAAATGAAAAAGAAGCTCCAGATTAGGTAATTGGACTATGCTGAATTCAAATATGGCATTGAAAAGTTCATTAGATCAAAGAATCTCACAGATCGAAGGCAAACAGTTGTGAACAAGAAAATTCAAACTCACATTACAAGCTCATTAGTGCACCAATTTTGAAACTAAGACTAGCAGAATGATCAGTGAAGCAAGAGGATTGTAATGCACACAATCAATTTCATTTTCAGATCTGAAGATTAGGATGTTACCTGAACTTGCAGATCTTGAGAAAATGTGCTAGAAGTCCAGATGATGAAGCCAAATCACTCCAAATGCTTTCTAGTTGCAAAATAAATGCAACTAGAGCCTTGAATCTTGCTGGATCTGAGGATTTGCGAGCAACTTCCCTGAAATGGCAAGGTTGTGAGTCTTGAGAGATAGCTTGAACAATGGTGAGATTAATGATCCTGAGCTCTCAAGGATCAAGGATCTATGATTTGTTTTTGGAGAGAGCTAGTGTGTGAGGAGATTTGAGAGAAAATGCAAGTTATGCAAAAACTTGGAAGCTGAAGAATGAGAGAGAACTGAGGCAAGCTAGAACCCTAATTTGTTTTATATCATCTCATGACTCAATGCTGAAAAAATGAAGAAGTTTGCACGTGTAGATCACAAGTTTTGGTGATTTTGAAATTTTGCAATTTTGGTGTGATATCATGTATTCCTCATGCATTCTCTTTCCTTCAGCCCATGTGCACTCTAAATCCAACCCTTAATCTAAAACAAACAAAATCTTGGCCATTGGATTAAAGTATCACACTCTTTTCATGTTCATGCATTTTTTGCCCTTATGAAGTAACATTCTCACTTGGCACAAATTTGATGAATTTGAGCAAAGTGTTCCATTTGCATTGTATTTTAACATTGGAACCTCACTTGATTCATACCAACCCTTAAAATCAAGTTTCATGTCATTTGGCTCTTGGTGCATGCATGAAATTTTACTTTTGCCCTAAATTTGAAGGAATTTTCGAGGGCCTTAGATTCCAAACCAAGAATGATATGAAAAAGTAATTGTACTTTTTGAAAATGGGAGGCCTTAATATCCAACTTTCATGTTTGACTTTGGTCCATTTGAAGATTTTTTTATTAAGTTAAGGTCACTTGAATTTTAGGGCAAAAGTTGCCAAAAATGACATTTTCTCAAAACCAACTTTGCACCAATTTTGCAAAACCCCTCAAAACTTCATGATTCTTGATCTTTGAACTTGCCAAACCTCTTATAACATTGTAAGAATATCCCTTGGCTAGAAAACATGGATTGGACCCCTTGAAATCACGCAGTTGACTTTTTTAAGGCACAGTTGACCAGTTTCTTCATCTGTAAGCAACTGAAGAATTTCCTGACTTCCACAAGGAATTTTCTCACCAAAATTGGTACCTAGGATCCTCTTGAAATATGAAAGACTTTTCCCAAATGAAATGGCCAAAGCCTGGATTCTCAGATGATCTTCCACCCTTCTGAGCTTTTGTGAATGAACTTGAGCTTGTAAATGCAATGTAGACCCCTCATAGGACTTGTACAAAACCATAAGGACCCTTGTCATGGATTGTGATGCCTCAAGGACCTCCACATATGATCATATGCCTAATGCTAGGTCATGAGAAATGTTATGCCTCATCTTTCCATGCTAGGATGCTAAGAGTATGATATTTTCATGATGAATATGATGTGATATGATGCTTAAAATGAAGAGGGCAAATTTTGGGTGTTACATTAAGAATGTTAATTTTTTTTCTTTTGAGAACCTAAAGTCGTGGTGAAGTGTGAAGAGAAACACAAGGATGCGATTACATGTTTCAAACAAGACAGGCACACTTGGGCAAAGAATGGAAGGTTGTTGTTGTGTATTCGGCTATTGACTGAAAAGACAAGCTTAGTAAAATACATCAGGATGTTATATTCAGTAAGGGATTAATTCAGAAGTGTTGAACCACCCAAAGAATGGTATAAGGTATAGTATCGAAGAAAGAACAAGCTTCATTTAGTAGCATGAGGTGTATTTGATATGGACCTGTTGAAGTTGTGTTAAGTGTTAGAGTAAGCACCTTGGATTCGGGAGAATTCTAGTAAGACGAATTATGTTAGGTATGAGAGGATTACCGCATAGTGTGAAGTGAACACGGTATGGCAACGTTATTAACAGTACAATATGAGAAAGTGATAATGAAATGTATTTTAGATGAATGCACAATGGAGTTGCTAAGTTGTTGTTGAAACTAAAGTTAAGGAAGTGTAATCAATGATGGTTCACCCATTAGGACTCTGGTAGTATGTTTAGTATATGTGTGGAATCATCTGTTGGTAATTGTTATAACTATTGGGTTGCGATTGGAATGCTTTTGGGAGGTTTAGGTAGAAAGAAAAACCATAATTTTGCTTCTGCGTTTGAAGTAATCGGTTACCCTCTAGGTAGTACCCGGTTACAAAATTGTGTTTCTAAATCACTTTTAGCTACTGGAAGTCCAGGTTTGCACTGAGTAATCAGTTAGCCTCCTGGTAGTAACCGGTTACCACTGTTAAGTTTTGAAGAATTTCATTTTTCTAAGGTTCATACATTTTGACTTGGGTGCCCGATCGAAACGTCCTTGGTACCGATGGAAAGTTGTGGATACATCCTATGCAATGATTGTAGAGGGTAAGGTAACCCCGGTTAATACGTAAGTAGAGACATCAAGGTTCTTCAGAAGAGTTCATTACCTCATTTTTCAAGTGTAAGGAAAACTCTTGTATTTGTGAATAATCGGAATATTTAGAATTTATCTCTAGTGGGATTAAGGATGTCATTGTTTTAATTCTCATAAAGGAATTCAAGAGAGAGGGAAAATTTGTATACTAGACATGAGATGTCCATTGTTTTGTTTTCTTCCTGATAAGGATTATGTTTTGGATTTTGCTTATGGACGAACCAAGTGTTAGATTGTGACTAAAAACCCTTTTGGTGTCATCATCGTCATTTTCCTACTAACGTCGTTGTACGAGTGGAATCAAACTATTCCATTGAATATTCGCGATGTGAACATAACAGAAATGGTTTTTTCTACTTTGTCGCTTGTAGGAGTATGTAATCTGCATGTTGTGCCCCGTTCTGTGTTACCTTGAGTTGTGAATGGTGGGCTATTGTTACACATTTTTAGAAACCGTGTGTGAGAATCATCTTGCAAGTTAGTGTGGACTGGATTGATAATTTTGAGTTGGATTATTTGTTAACAAGATGAACGAGTTTAGTTGTGTTCGACCGTTTAGCCTCTGATAGGTAATTGATTGACACATGACTTTTGTGGATGCCTTAAAAGAATCGTACTTTCTGAACTGTAAGTCTATTTTGGCTTCCATTCGTAGTGTCAGAGGATAATGTATTGAACTTTATTTTGAGCATGATTGGTAGAAAGTAAATGATCTGAAATTTTTGGTGTGTCGTTGTTGCAACTACTAAGGACCTAAATTGGGAAGTTATAAGAGACCCATTAAGTGTTGATCTTCCAGGAAACATTTTGATATCTGAATTACTGTGTGGATAAGAGATGAAAAATTGGTCAGTTCTAGTGTCGTTAATTCTTAACATCAGTTATGGACTCCTTAAGAGTAATACCAGATGTGTGTAGTTGAGCCGTACTCAGAGATATGGATTTTAAGTTACCTTTTAGGTAAGAGTGAGAGGTGAATGTTCCAAAGTTAAGCCTGTAAATTGGATCGTGTAAGGAACAAGACCCTTGAGAGAAATGAATTTGAACGAGAGGTTTTGTATGGCCTTCAAAGGTGAGTATGTGAAATATTGTATGCAATAGGCAAGTGTTAAGGAAATCCGCAAGTAAACTAAGGATGATTTAAGTTTAGTACTGGTAACTCACTAATGATTGTATGTTCTGTAACATTACTATGTTGTTATTATTGGAGGCCGTGTGCCAACATAAACCTTGAGTGCATAGAATCCTGTGAAGAGGATTGACATGGATTATAGTAACCATGACATATTTGTTAAGCTGAATTGGATAGATTGTTTCGAGTTAAGAATGGAATCGAAATTGTATAAGTTATGATTACAATAGTACAACCCCTGTATCTCTATCATTGGAGAGTGGGACCGATGATATTATTATGTGACTGACAAGTCGATTGTTCTATCCCTGAATGCCTGCAAGCTTTTTTCCTTTGGTTGGTGAGAGCTCCAATGGATAAGTGTGTTCTTCGTAGACTATCAACTACCTAGTGTTGCTTGAGATTTCGTGGTATCTCCACTATTAGACTTTGAAAGCATAGTGGAAGGAGACAAATGAAAGAGTTCAGTCGGATTATTAAGAATCAGAAAAGAATTATTTATAAGTGTTCAGATAAGAGAATTTTGTTATGAGTGTGTTGTCCTTAAGTACGACACTGAAAGGATGAAGTGTCAGATGTAAATGGTCAGAGTGTATGATGTTAGACCAAGTGGAATTGGTAAAGAAATCTTTTGACAACTTTTTGAAATGGTTTGTAGTAACTGAAGGATTTTAATAAGAGATTTTGCTGGAAATTGTGCGTAGATAAGATATGTTATGGAGTTTTGTCGAATCTTGTGGTTCCGAAATCAAGTTGGAGTGTTATGCTTTGTGTTGTGACTCAATGGAAGGAACTAGAGTGGTATGCTTCTACGAAGGGGAAACGTGAATAAGTGATTCAGTATGAAACAACAGATAAATTACCGAAAAAGTAAGTTAGAAATTAACCTAATGTTGGAATAAGCATATGAGTAAGGACGTGAAGTTTGATTTATTATGAAACAAGGACTTTGAGCCGCGAAGTCGAATTGGAATCTGAGTATGTCGGAGTATGTAGCAGAAGTAAGAATAAGTATGGATTTAAGACAATGTTGTAAACTGTTGTTGTTGTTGAGTAAAGCAAATTCGAGGACGAATTTCAATTTAAGGAGGGGGGATGTAATACCCCGTATTTTAATTAAATGCTCTGGATAATATTAATTAAGATTAATAGGGTTCCGGTGTGCTCTGAGAGTTTTCAATTAAAATAATTAGAACCACCGATGAACTTAAATTAATTAATTAAATATTATCTGACTCAGAGATTTTATTAAATATTTGACTCAGAGACATTTTTGGATACTCTCAATTTGGACCAGTTAGTGTTACTAACTGATAGATAATTATGATTTTTATATAAATAGAGAAAGAAGGGTTTGTGAGAAAGTTGGTAAAGAGGAGAAAGAAAGAAGAGAAAGGAAGAAGAGGAAAAGAAGAAGAAAACCTAGAAGAGAGGAATAAGCTCTTGGAAGAAGAAGAAATTCATGGAGAATCTTGCCATGATTCTCAAATCATCATCTTCATCAAACTCCTCGTCGATTGCAAGGTGGGATCTAGTTAGAAAATTTTATTTCTAGAAATTATAGTTTTCTTGAGATTAGGGCATAATCCTAGAATCGAGAGTTTGAATGGTTGAAATATCGATTAAATACATGAGTATGTTTGTAATAGGTATAGTAATATCTGTTTAAAACCATATTGAGGTTTGGTGTGTTTTAGTTGGAGTTTAGAGGAGTTTTAAGTGTTAAAACGCAGGTTTTTGTGCTACTGACTGTCGGTTAACCATATGCGTTAATCGATTAATGGGACCCTGATACGTCACTAGAAGTGGAATTTAGACTGGTTAATCGGTTAACCATATGGGTTAACCGGTTAACATTGTAAGTTTTAGAAAATATTAATTTTTATAAAATCCATAACTTTTTACTCGGGTATCCGATTGAGGCAAACTTTATATCGTTGGAAAGCTATGACAACGTATTATCCAATGATAGAGGAAAATATTACTTTTGAAGTAGAAAATATTTATTTATTTTATGCCGATTAAAAATACTATTTTTGATACTTTTAAAAATTCATAACTTCTTCGTCGTTTATCCGATTTAACTAATCTTTATATCGATTTGAAGCTAATAATATGTTCTACCTTTTAAGACCGAAAAATATTATTTTGAGCCGAAGTTTACTCAAACTTTCTAATTAACCGTAATTATGTTAGTTAGAAAATTGTGAGCTAATGAAAATAAAAAGGTATAACTTGTGAGATGTTTAAGACTACCCTTGGTTGATGCGAAACCGTTGGCGCGTAATACACTAGGTGCTCCGTAAAGTTTTGAGTAAGTCTTGAGGTGGGTTACTTTGAGTCCCACGAGAAGCATCCTTAAAGGCCCGAGGTGTGTATTACACGGTGTCCACCGTAAAGTCTTGAGTAAGTCTTGATGTGGGTTACTTTGAGTTCCACGAGAAACATCCATAAAGGCTTGAGGTACCATTGGTGAGGCGTGGGTAGTGGCTTGAGTTGCGTAATACACTACATCCTTTTTAAAGTCTTGATTAAGTCTTGAGGTGGGTTATTCTGAGTCCCACGGGAAGCATCCGTAAAGACTTGAGGTATGTATTACATTGACACCTCCGTAAAGTCTTGAGTAAGTCTTGAGGTGGGTTATTCTGAGTCCCACAGGAAGCATCTGTAAATACTTGAGGTGTGTATGATACTGAATCCTCCGTAAAGTCTTGAGTAAGTCTTAAGGTGTGTTATTCTTAGTCTCACGAGAAGCATCCGTAATTTTAGTATATTAATTTAGTAGTCAATTTTTGTTAATGAAATCCTAGTTAAATTTCTTAATGCGACCGAGATGATATATATTTGTGTTGTTCCTGGTTAGTGAAGTGCTCTTAACCAAACCACATTAAAGATTCAATAAATATTTTAATAAAAAATTAATTAATGGAAAATGATTTCAATTTAGTTTAAAATTAAATTTAAAATTATTTTATTATTATAAATCGGTTAACAATTAATTTTGCATTTATAAATCGGTTTTATAATTTAATCTCCTTTAGAATCAATTGATTTATATTTCCTAAAATGAAATAAAAGTTCATAAGAATCAATTTCTTTAAGGAAATAAATTTTATTTTTTTATTTTCTGAATTTTTAATATTAGAATCTTTTTAATGTTAGGAAATTAAGTTTGGAATTTTTTTTTTAGAAAAAATATTTGCTTTATTTTCAGAAAAATTAAATATTTCAGAATTTTTTTTTATTTTATGAAAAAATATATATTTTTTAATTTACTTCATTACAATTTGTTGATTTTTTTCCTTTTAATAGCAAATCAGAAATCAATATTAAAAAGAGAAAGAAATAAAAAAAAATAGAGAACATTAACAAAAAAAAAATAAAGAGTATCAAAAGTGCACAATTTAATATTGAAGGCGAAAAACAAAACAGAATAGTAAAATCAACTAGCAATAAAACAAAAAGAACATAAACGAATTTCTTCTAAAAAAATAACATTTTTTCCTTTTAATAGCAAATCAGAAATCAATATTAAAAAAGAGAAAGAAATAGAAAAAATAGAGAACATTACAAAAAAATAAATAGAGTATCAAAAGTGCACAATTTAATATTGAAGGTCAAAAACAAAACAGAATAGTAAAATCAACGAGCAATAAAACAAAAAGAAAAACGAATTTCTTCTTAAAAAAATAACAGCATTCGATTTTAAAATGGGACGAAGACCCCTTTCCCAAGGATTCAGAGTAAAAAACAATAAAAAAACACAATTTTAATTTAATTAATGGAATTGTCTATAACGTGAAAATCGGATCGGATTGGTCGGTTCAACCGGTTAGATCGGGAACCAGATCTATGTCCGGTCAATTAAACCATTTAAAGATCTATCAAAGAACTGGAATAAAAATAAAAAAAAATCGGGCGGAAATCGAAAAAACCGATCAAAATCGGAGTTCATTCAAATAAATGAGTTTAACCGGATTTTAACCTTTTCAGTTATTTTTTTATTTAGATAAAAGAAAAATATATTAAAATATAAAAAAATACACCAATTTAATACTATTGAATCAAATGGATTTTATACTTAAAGATCTCACTTTAACTAGAATTTGGATTTTCTTGATAATAAGACATATAATTCTTTTTATAAATAATACTCTTCAATCTGTTCTTTAAAGTTTTATGTGTGAGACATAATTCATTAATAGTGTTATGATAACTCTTTCCAAAAGTTGACAATGCTAAAAAAAGAAACATATTCCTTTTTAAATTCTAATATTCTTTGACTTTATTCAAGCATCATCTAATACATTTTACATAAGATATAAAATTGGTTAAATTATACTTTTTGTCCCTCTGTTTTACCAAATTCATGATTTTAGTCCCCCTATATGAACAATGCATGAACAATACATGAATAGTGAATTAAAATTGGGATGAAGACTAAAACTGTTTAAAAAGAAAATAGGGGACTAAAACAGTGATTTGATAAAACAGAGAGATCAAAATTGTAATTTAGCTTATAAAATTCTAGTATTTTTAACTATTTCTCAATTTGATTATAGTTAAAAAATTATAGAAAATAAAAGTCATAAAAAACTAGTATTAAATCATATAACATATATAATAACGCTCTAACCCTCATCCCGACCCGATCAGACCTTAAAACCTTAAACCCCAACTTATATCGATTTAATATCCGATCCGATTTTTTATTAGCTTGGTCTATAATACTATTAAATTTATTTAATAGTATTTCAATAAATTTTATTATAATTAGAGGTAATAGTATTCTTGACATTGCTATTATACTAGTATATTCTATTTAGTCTAAGTTCATAAACCTAGTCAAACAATTACAAAGTCTAAGATTATTACAAAGTTTTCCACGTGAGAATCCAATTAAAACATGCCTTGTTTTTCCTCGATAAATACACCATCATATATTATTTTGTATCTTAACACATTTGACATCAAAACTCTATGATGGATATTCCAATCACAACATGTTCGTTTTTTCTCTCAACTCTAACGTTAGTTCTTTCTCTTCTTGTTCCAACTTCATATTCATCATCATCATCACAACCTCTTGAAAACTTCATCAAATGTCTTTCAAACCATTACTCTCCACCTTCATACCCTGCATCCCACACAATCTACACTCCAAAAAACTCTTCATTCTTATCCATCTTACACATGCACACGTACAACAACAGATTTTCCTCACTAACAGCACCAAAGCCTCTTGCAATCATAACATCCCTCCATGAGTCACATGTTCAAGGAACAATCATATGTGCCAAATACAACCGCCTTCAAATCAGAATCCGAAGCGGCGGCCACGATACCGAAGGCCTTTCGTATGTATCAGATGTTCCTTTCATCATACTTGACATGTTTCACCATGATTCAGTTAATATCGACATTAAAAATGAAACAGCATGGGTTGAAGCAGGTGCAACGCTAGGTAAAGTTTATTATCATATTGCAAAGAAGAGTGATGTTCATGCTTTTCCGGCTGGGGTATGCCCTACGGTAGGTACCGGCGGACATTTCTCCGGTGGTGGTTATGGTAATTTAATGAGAAAATTTGGTCTTTCTGTTGATAATATTATCGATGCGAGAATCGTTGATGTTAATGGTAATATTCTTGATAGAAAATCAATGGGAGAAGATTTGTTTTGGGCTATAAGAGGTGGTGGTGGAGCTAGTTTTGGTGTTATTCTTTCATGGAAAATTAAACTTGTTCCTGTGACACCAAGAGTCACTGTTTTCAAAGTGCAAAGAAGTGTTGAAAAAGATGCAACCAATATTGTTTACAAATGGCAAAAAATTGCTTCCAAATTGGATGAAAATCTTTTCTTAAGAACTATGTATGACGTTGTGAATGATACTCAAAAAGGTAAAAAGAGTGTAAATGTCACTTTCATTGGCTTGTTTTTGGGGTTAACTGATAAACTAATGCCTTTGTTGAATGAAAGTTTACCTGAATTAGGTTTGAAAAGAACTGATTGTATTGAATTACCATGGGTGAATTCAACTCTTTTTTGGTACAATTATCCAAATGGAACCCATCTTGAAGTTTTGCTTGATGTCCCCAAAGAGCCTCTTTTGACAAACTATAAAACAATGTCGGATTATGTGAAGAAGCCGATTTCGAAGAGTGATTTGGAGTCAATTTGGGAGTTTATGATTAAAAGTGATCGTGTTAGGATGGAATGGAATCCATATGGCGGAAAGATGGATGAGATTTCGGAATCAGAAACTCCATTTCCTCATAGGAAAGGAAACTTGTTCTTGATTGAGTATTTGACATCTTGGGGAGAAAATGGAGTTGAAGCAAAAAATTATTACTTGAATATTTCAAGGTCATTTTATGAGTTTATGACCCCTCTTGTTTCCAACTCACCTAGGGAGGCTTTTCTTAATTATAGGGATCTTAATATTGGTGCCAATATTCCTAGTAATAGGATAAACCTTGACAATGCTCAAAGTTATGGGATCAAGTATTATCAAGGTAATTATGAAAGATTAGTGAGTGTGAAATCTAGGGTTGATCCTCACAATTTCTTTAGATATGAGCAAAGTATACCAACTCTTCATTAGGGGCAGAATGTTGTAGGATGTATTGGATTACGATTTCAAGTGTATTTTTTTATGTTAAAAAAATGTGTATTTGATTAAGATTTTTATTTAATTAAATAAGTTTTATAATATTGAATTCTGAATCAATATCTTACAGACTTGTTCAAATGAGTTAGGTTATCCTTTATATATATATATATATATATATATATATATATATATATATATATATATATATATATATATATATATATATATATATATATATATATATATATATATATATATATATATATATATATATATATATATATACTCCTAAGGAACGTGCCAACCACTGGTTAGATGATTTTCTTGGTTACTTTGTTTGCATTTAAAACTATATATTACAACATTTCAATTTATAATAATTTAATATAACATTTTAATTTACTTCCAATATATATTAACGTTAGTATTATTTAAAATTAACATTCAACTTTAATATATACAGTACTATTTAAATGTTAATTAAAATATTAAATAGTTTATACTAATTTATTATTATTCAGTAATATTATTTAGTTTGTACTAATTAGTATTAACGTTATATACAGTAATATTTAGTTTATTAAATAGTAATATTATTCAGTTATACTAATTAATATTATTTAGTTTATTAAACAATAATATTATTTAGTTTATACTAATTAATTATAACAGTAATATTAAATAGTTAAATATTAGAATTAACGTAAATTAAATATTAAATACAGTAATATTTATTTAGAATTTTAATATTAATATTTATAATATTAATGTAAATTAAATAATTTATAGTACAAATTTACTAAATTTATTAAAATATTTATGTTAATATTTACTGTAAATAATTTAATTAAATAATAATAAATAATAATCTTTTTTAACGTTTTTGTGAAATTATACTATTTTAGTATTAATACTTAATATTTAATACTACAATATTAATAATTATTTTTAATATTAATATTGTAATTCATTTATGTAATATATAGATTTTAATAGAGATATATAATAAGGTAAGCAAGTTGACCTAGCAGTAGAATACACCCCTTGCAAGTCTCATGTCATGGGTTCAAATTTAATGAATATTGTTGACCATTTTATTTCCAGACCCTATCCTATATGGGTAGGTCACCAATACTGCTGCCTAAGGCCTCATTTCTTATATCTATATATTAGGTTTTAATGCTTATAAAAAATGATTTTTTATTGAAATATTCTTGTTTTTAAAATAAATAAAAAAATCCTCAAATAACCTACTTTTCAATTTAATTTCTTATTTATTCCACTTTTGGACAATTTTAAGAGAAGTCTCCAATCAAAATGACGACCATGTACAAACTTAAAGAGGTGTCGTCAATTGGACTGGAGACACCATATGCAGTCTCCAATCCAATTGGTGACTATGTGTAAAAATAGGGAAGAGTCGCCAACTGATATGGAGACATGGTTCTAATTGAAATTTTGCTATAAATAGTGGTGGTGTGCTCAATTATTCTCTCATCTCTTCTCTCATCTCTTATGATATACAAGTAATATTGATATCATGTATACGCGCCACTATGAGAAAGTGGTTTTTTCAAGAGAAAAACCTTTGATCGATATGTTGTTCTGGAATATCCAAAGTCTCAATCAAATGTGGAGGGAGTTAAATCAGTGGTTAGAGGAAGAAATTGGTAAACGTGAAATTTTTTGCAGTATTGAGAGATATGATAGGATGTGTGGGTGAGTGCGATTTAAGACTGATGTGGAAGCTAGAAAAATGATGTTTGGACTTAATGAAATCAAGTTGATTGTTATAATTAGTTAGAAATATTGTGTTTAGTTGTTGTATGTGTTGTTTAGATTAAGTTTATTTAAGTTATTGTGATGTTTTGTTGTTAACATTGTTGTAACAAAATGTTCTTAATATATTAAAATATAAGGTTACAACAAGTTCTTATTGTGCAGCGGTGGATTCGACATTTAGATATTTTTTCTTGTTGTGTCTAGGCTAACGACATATACTACACAATCTTATCATTTTATCAACCATATTCATTTCTGTTCTTATATGCATGTTGTTTGGACGACCTTTTTTCTTTCTTCGCATCTGATCGTTGTGCCATACTATGTCCCCTTGGTATGGAGGCCAATATTCATCCATTGGTAACACTGCGAAGCTTTCATTGTAGACATTCATCACGTTAACAATCCTGTAAACATCAGATAGATAGTTGTACAAGTCTTGACGAGCATGCGCGTATGTCGCAATTACATGGGAGCAAAGTACCTGGAAGGCCTGATACTTGCCACAATCACACCAATATATGTCTAGTCTGACAACATATTCTAAAAATGGCCTTCCTTCATTGTGATCAATTATTTCCTTAACATTGAAATTTCTCCCATGACAGTCAAAGTTTGTGACTGAATGTGTGCTAGCCTTGATAGTTTCATCTTTCATAACTTTCATTATGCATTGACTGTAAACTTGACCAAACATTAACATAGCATTCCATTTTTTTCCTCTTGATGCAAATTGAGATGCCAACCTAAAATAGGTTAATCATACCACTGCTGTTCTAGGTAGATTTCTAATTCCTTTGAAGACGTCGTTCATGCATTCCACAAGATTTGTTGTCATGTGGCCTCAACGCATCCACCATCAAATGCCCTTGTCCACTGGAATATTTTCCAACCACCTTCCTGCATCTGCATTTGACAATCTAATTTCTTCACGGTAGTATTGAAATGATGGTTGAGTTAAAGCATACCCTACATTCACAAGTTTTTTGCGAAGGTTCCTGTCTTTGATTACACGCATTAAGTTTTTTGCGATATGCCTAATGCAATAGACATGGGTAGATGGAGGATTATGCCACCCGGTATCTTGGTTATTGTAAGCACTCTCAATAGCAACATGCCTATCTGAAATCAAATAGAGATTGCCTTGTGGAGCAACATGTATTCTGAGATTCTTAAGGAAGAAACTCCAAGCAAAAGCAATCTCACCTTCAACTAGAGCAAAGGCAATGAGAAATACATTATTGTTTCCGTCTTGTGCAACTTCCATTAGCAATATATCCTTGTATTTTATGTATAACCATGTTCCATCAATATGAATAATAGGTTTGCAGAATGAAAAACCTTAGATGCATTGATGATCTGAGATTGTTGTGATGGAATATTTTGCTGAAGTATAACGTACACCTCAATAGAGTTGAACCTAGAATGTTTGTGACTAACGAACATATTCTCAATGTCTTCATCATCGCAGACTTTAAGTGGATAAAATTTAATGTGGTTGGCATAAACAAAACAAGGTTTTGATATATGATTTGTGATATAGGACCAGACCCTAATTTTGATTCTAACCTATCTTTAAAGTGCATAAAATTTGACTTTCTTTTGAGTGCATGTAAGTCGAACAACATCAGTGTTTTGAAAACTGAAGCCATATTCATCAGAGATAAAAGTCTCTCTGTTGCAGTGGGTGTTAACAGAGTATCTCGATGCAGATGACATTGTTAATTGGTGCAGATAGAAACTATTACGGTACTGAATTTGAATTGCACTGCATGGTACATATTTAAATATGCATGGATCATTAATGGTGTCTCCATTTGACTTGGCGACAACTTTACATTTAATACATTGTCCCCATTCAAATTGGAGACAACTTTAAAGCATCCTAATTCCTATGCATACAGACTGCAAGGCTATACGTAGCCTATGTAAGATTCCCATGTAGACCCTTCCATACGCATGCACTTGTAAGTCTGAGCACAACAGACCTTAAAATGTGTGGTCAACGTTGCTAATTGACCTGACGACCATGTTTAAAAATTGTTCTTTGTCGCCAATTGATATGGCGAGCTACTCTTGAGGAATACATGAAAGTATATCCTATAAATGCATGGGGTTTGTTTCTTGTACACTCACCAAAACTATTCCTATCTTAACTATTCCTTTTCCGATTACTCCTTCCTAGATAATTACTTCCCTGATTAATCGGTGATCTGACACAATATCGCTATTGACAATGGGTGAAATTCACAGAGGCTCAGTCACCAACATTGTGGATTATGTATGTTCATTTACAACTTTTATTTTTTTCATTGTCTCATTTACAAATTATATTTTTTTTCATTATCTCATTTTTAAATGTCTCATTAACAAATGTTTAATTTTTATAGGATGTTTCTAGATTTCGTCCTCATGCCCATGAATATGTTTCCCCTGACGTTTTAATCGAACTTTATATTGAGCTTGCGGGTTTCAGACATGTAAGAAAAATCATGTCTTACTCAATTGATGCAAATTTTATACTAGCTTTGCAAGAGTGGTGGCGTCCAGAGACACACACTTTCTTTTTTCCAACGGGTGAATGTACTGTCACTTTAGAAGATGTGTACATGTTACTTGGGTTGCCTATTGATGGTAAGACAGTCGATGGACAGACAAACCTCGTAAATTCAATTTGGGTGGAACTTTTGGGTGCCGACTTGTTGGAAGAAAATCACAGAAGCCAAGGTATCTTACTTTCACGTCTCAAGTCATATTACCATACTCTAATTTTAAATGAAGACTCTACAGAAGAACAAAAAATAATTAAAACTAAGTGTTATCTTATGATTTTATTTGGTTCATTTTTATTTCCCCAAGGCACTGGTTCTTCTATGCACGTTATGTATTTACCATTACTAACAAACCTAGAAAGGACTGGGGAGTATAGTTGTGGTTCTGTATGTTTGTCCTATTTATATAGCTCTTTATGTAAAAATGCAACGAAAGTAACATCTGCATTTTCTGGATGTGTCGTTTTGCTCCAAGCATGAGGTTGGTCTAGGTTGCCATCCATTGCCCCGGTCAACGAAAACACCTTTTCATTTCCATATGCTCAAAAGTAAGTTAATTTTTTCATATTAATTAGTTCAATTTATTATTCCACTTTATTGATTATTGTTTCTAACTGATATATTCAAACTATTTTTTGTGTCAGATGGTCGGCACACGGTATGACTTACAATAGATACCCAATACACTGTATCATTTAGTACTGCAATCTCTTGGATCACCTTACGCTTGCAGATGTAATGTCACTAAATTAATCAATTTATTTATAACCATAACATTTTCTATAATCTAACAATTTTTTCTTGTACAGTTCATTTGGCATCCATACCTAGGAATGAACCATGATCACCAAGTCAGAGATGAAGACGCATCAGTTTAGACTTCAAGTGTGACGATCATCCGATTCACCATTGTGGAGATGCACAACAATTATCGTGTCAAACTCCAGTTCAGAATGCATCAAAACATCCCAGATCCCCCCGACTGATCTTGGTCAATGGAATCTAAAAAAAGTCAACGACCAATGGGGCTATAATAATTGGAAAGACTTTGCAAAAACTGAGTGTCATAAATGGAGGAACCATCGCCAGTATGTCTTACGTGAATCGGTGATGACAACCCTGTCTATACTAACTAATACTTATATGATTTAGTATAGATAGATTGCAACTGGTTTTTTATTCGAAGATAGGTATCTACACGACTCATGCCAGACCACTTACACGCAAGAAGCTACCACATTTAACCAACGAGGAAACTATCAACCTTGTTACTCACAACTTCCTACCGAACTAAATTACCGAGCGACAAATACACAAAACCATTTTCCAAACATGCCAGACACAACCACAATACCAAGTGTGTCCCCCTTACCATGTCCAATAAAATGACTATTATCAAGATGATCAAACATCACACCATAGCCGACACACATAAACATCACACCACAACCGACAAACACAACCACCCTATGGCTTTCAGACACCACAACCATTTCAACCTTTCACCAACGAAGCCTTCACACCAATGTCCACTTTCAACCGTCCAGGTCACACACCAATAACCCTATCATCACATTCAAACTACTCTGGCATGGGTCACAAGATGTTGCATCTGATGTGCGATTATTCTGCCAATCCACTGTGACTGGCGGTAAGGGAAATTCTTCGTTCATGTTTACCTGTTACAAAAATATATTAGTGAGATGGCAAAATAAATAATATAATAGTATTGGAAAATAAATGTTTATAATATAGGGGTATTGAGACAAACGTAGGATAAAATTGAAAGTTAAAAATATGAAGGGGTATTGGGGCAAACGTAGGGGTACAAGGTAAAAGTTAAAAATAATTAATAAATAGAAATGATAAAATTAGAATATTATAAAATATGTAAAGGTATTGGGGTAAAAGTATGGGTACAAGGTAAAATTTCCAAATATGTAGGGGTATTGAGACAAATGTAGGGGTACAAGGTAAAAGTTAAAAATAATTAAATAAATAGAAAGGATAAAATTGGAATATTTAAAATATGTAGGAGTATTGGGACAAACGTATGGGTATAGGGTAAAATATCTTGAGGTCTAAGGCGAAATTTTAATTTAAATATTTTAGTATAAAAAAAAATATTTTTATTTTAGATTAATATATTCTAATTTTAGATTTTTCAGAAATTAAAATCATTAAATTATTTTTATCAATTTTATTTAATATTTTCTTTTCAATTAATAATAAAGCCAACACAACTAGACACTCTTCTTATCATCTTAAAAAATCATAATTGAAAAATTATTACCAAATTTTTTTAAAAATAAATAAATTTCAAGTATTCTTTTATATAAGAGAACTTAAAAATTTATTATTTATAAGTATCACTTTTAATAGACCATTTTTGAGCAAAACATACTATCACATATAATTTAAAAAAATTCATGGTAAAATTGTATTTAAAAAGCACCTTAAAATATTGATTATGGTCAAAGAATAACAAAATAGGGCTCCTACTTATTTTTCATTAAATCATAAAACACCTATAAAGAGTCTCTAAAACTCAATATTTATTTTATTTTAAATTAATCAATTGAATAATACACATTTTAAGTGAGTGTTATTATATAAATTCTTGATAAATATTTATTTAATTGGCATAAAAAATAATTTAAAAATATTTTTTTTTCTTTCTAAAAATCAATTAATTAGAAGCATATCAATATTAAAATAAAATGAGGCCCTAGGCGATAGCCTTGGTGGCCTACCACTATGGTCGGCCCTGAAAGTGATACTACTCATTTTCACATATTTGAAGATTGTATAAATTAGACAATCGTAAAATTTAGAAAGTATTCTAGAAAGTCAGGATTTTGAAATCAAGGGCAAAAACATAGATGGTGGCATCGACGGAGCTCCAACGAGTGGTTGTGGTCAAGAGGAGCCACGTGCGACGATGGAGGGACGGATCGTAGTCGAAAATTGAAGATCGGTGGTAGGAGGCAGGTCGGCCGGAGCGCGACAAATGAGGTTCGCGGTCGGCGATGATTGGTTGAGGAGCGGCAATGGAGCCACAGTGACGACGGAGATATGCGGCGACGCCAAAATCCATACGATGACGGGAGTCCACTACAGCGTAGTGGGTGAAATTTGTATGGTCGTAGTTCGGCATTGATGGATACATACGACGATTTCGTATGGTCGCGCGACAATGTTCGTACACTCTTCGAGATTTTCGATATTTCAGCTAGTTTTTTCAATTTGCATGTGTTGAGACTTTTCGATTCGGTTCATGAATCCATATGTAAATGGGATGTGTTTTAGGCTTTGTTTGTTGGGCTTTAGCAATTAAAAATATGCACCTTTTTTGTTATTATAGTGTGACAATTTTAGAGTTTTAGAGAAAAATGGAGAAATAAGGGTTTAAGGAATTATAGGGGAAAACTTAGAAAGGCAATAGTTTTTGGAAAACCTTTGAAGTTATCTAAGAGGATTGGAAAATACTTCTAAATACCTTGGATTTGAGTGATGACTATATTAAAGGTTGGAGAGGTTGGAAAACACCTAAGAAAATAGGTTTTGTTCTTAAAAAAGTTGGAAGACTATTTTCTTATAAATAATGTGTAATCTCTTCTAACAATTTTTAGAATACAGTGAATTGAAGAGCTTCTCTCTCTATTCTAGGTATAGATCCTTTGATAGAATTGGATAAACAAACATTTCGTGTTTCTTACCTTATTTTATTTATGCTAAATTCAATGTTATTGATTATTATTATTATTGAAAAGCATTTATTTTAATTACTATTATTCTTTATACCCACACATCAAATTTTTTAAATGTGAATTAAACCTTATCATTTTCACAACAATAAGTGTCCACCATTTTCTTTGTGATAAATAAAAAAGAAAATTTCAACTTTGAAATCAAATAGGAAATATATACATGAAAAACCAATCCAAAACGTAATTTAGTAAAGGAAGTCAAAAGTCACAATTTAATTTATACAATTTTTTTTTCATAGGATCAAAATTAATATGCATATTCATGTGAAAACTACCTCCATTCATAAAATATAAAAGATATAGGGAGTACTAAAATACCAAACAATCATAATTTAATATAGAGTAATTATTATTACCAAAAAATAATATAGATAAATTATAACGGTTCAAATTGGCCAAACGACCTGATATTAGATCAATCTAGTTCAAAAGTCTAATATAGATCTTTGTCCACATATAAAGATGAAAAATAAGTAAAATTATTGTCAAGAGGCCCCACACTAGAACTAGGCATGCGCTCATCACACACGTTGAAATTAATTTCGCGATCTTTCTTACTTCACGTTGCATTCACATGAGGGGGTTTTAATCATCTCTCATATATAAGAATGAACATGCACTATAATCCAGGTACAATTTATTCGTTCTTGCAAGTTATACCTATTTGATCTCATTGATATGGGTGTTGGAGTGTTAACCTTTCAGATACACTCCTTTTTCCACATATCGAAGACTTACTCTGGTGTACTAGAAACTTTCCATGACGTCATTCATCAACACACCATCATTCTTTTGTTCCATGACATAATAGTAAGGCCTTATGCGAGAAACATTTATTTGATACTCATGGAATTTTGCATCAAATTCATCAGTTTTTCCCATCGCATCACCATAACCATTTATGTTAATCGATTTGATCACTTCACATTGTGAACTATCCATGATGGCATATAAAGCAACTCAACCAAATGCTCACCAAGACACAACCACACCAATTTCAACCCCTTTGACTAAATGTTGACCTCTTTCTATCTCTTCAATTATTGGAGGATCATCTCGCTTGAAAGAGTCATTCAAAAAATCAACAAAGTGGAGAACGAAATGATTGGAGGCAAAGGAGAAAAAGAAAACATTGAAGTATGAAAGAATAATTCTAGGGTTCTGAGATAGAGAAAAGGCGCACAATGTCTCCAACAAAGTTATTATGTTGGTTATTAAGGCCAGGATAGCATATAACAATGTACTAAGTATTCTCACTGAAATTATATATGCCAATCTCTTTAACAAATTAAGATTGAAAAGAGAGAAATTATTACCTTATCTAGGCATTCATATACACACCTTCAACGAATCTGCAACACATCCTTGGGGGCAATAAAAATTTAAAGATCTCTTCAGAAGAAGGAAGAAGCCTGAGGACGTTAGTGAAGGAAAATTGCGATCTAAACGCAGCGGAAAACAAAAATTTTCCTTTAGTGATCCTTACGAATGAGCATGGTCAGTGATAGAATCGTTACCTCTTTGTGGCGATTCAGATCTTTGATGCAGCGATCACAAGCGTTGATGAAGTGCAACGCCTCTACTCAGTCCACACGAACAGCTTCCGGTCACAGTGCTAGCTGCTTACGAACGGAATTATTTGAGTGAGAATCAAAAACGAAATTGCATCAAGTAAAAGCTTCATCACAAGGGTTCCTTTTTATAGACTCTCTTGTGGGCTGCGGGCTAAAAGCCCAATTCACATGATCCATAATAATATTATATATTATTATAATAACTATTATTATAATAAATATATTTATTTTATTATTATTTTATAACCATTATAAAATAACAATAATTATTATTATATTATCTGAATTTCTATTTTTCACTTAAGTGCACCGTACCTTACGGTGTTCCTTTGATTTCTCTATCTCTCATCAAACTGTCCTTATGTGTGTGACCCTGTAGGATTTCGTAACGTTGGTAATTATATTAAATTATATATTTAACATAATAAACAGTGAGCGGTATCTAGCAACACATCACTGCTACCCAAGTCACGAAAATGTCATGTGATCTGACAAAACCTTTTTCGTGATAATATATGTTTGTACAATTACCCTTTTGCCCCAATGTCTATATTGAACACAAGGCATACACTGTGTCATCCTTGTCCAGTTCAATATTGGGCCCTTAGACATTTCTCCTGTTATGCAGGATTGGCAAATTCCATCTAGGACACTCATGTCCCTCAGCATGCTTCGTGGAGTGCCCATCAACTGTCTTTATGATCATCCAGTTACGGATAATGTTTGATCAGCAATAAAGCACCCGACTCTACATCTAGGGTCCATAGTGGTTTCAGGTCGAAGGGTGGTAATACACCATTATCACCATGAGAATAACTTATGACACTTTGCATAACATACTATGTAGTATTCTCATAGCGGGTCAATCCGGTATAAATATTACTCCTAATATTTATACCTATGTCAAGACTTGATAACTCTTTATCCATGATCCATGAGATGTGATCATCAGTCTATCTTCATAATAGTCTCAATGCTTTAATGTTATCCCACTTTGCAATAAAGCTTGACTACGGATATTTTAAGAATAATGTCTTTATGTTTAATGGGATCTCATGATTAAGTCACACTTAACATTTCATTAAACAGACTAACTATTCTAGGGACTTTATTATTCTGAAAGACAAACATAATAAAGAAATGCCTTTTATTATTAAACGAATAATCCGATACAAGTACCAAAAAGTATTGGCCTCTAGGGCTTACACCAACAATCTCCCACTAGCACTAGAGCCAATTAGGCATACCCTTAATACCCATAGATCTAGTATGACCATCATGCTTCTGTTGCGCAAGAGGCTTTGTTAATGGGTCAGCGATATTGTCAAGTGTAGGTACTCTGCATATCTTCACATCTCCCCGATCGATTATCTCTCGAATGAGGTGATAACGCCTAAGTATGTGTTTGGATCGTTGGTGAGATCTAGGCTCCTTAGCTTGTGCGATAGCACCATTGTTATCACAATATAAACCAATGGGATCCACAATGCTAGGGACTATGCCAAGTTCACTAATGAACTTCTTGATCCAAACAGCTTCCTTTGCTGCATTTGAGGCAGCAATATACTCGGCCTCAGTTGTAGAATCAGCAACTGTTTCCTGCTTTGAACTTTTCCAGCTCACAACGCCACCATTGAGACAGAACACATAACCAGATTGTGATCTAAAATCATCCTTATCTGTCTGGAAGCTAGCATCAGTGTAACCAATTACATCAAGCTCTTCCTGACCTCCATATATCAAGAATGAATCCTTAGTCCTTCTCAAGTACTTAAGGATATTCTTGACAGCTACCCAGTGAGCATCACCGGGATCAGATTGGTACCTACTCGTTGCACTTAATGCATACGAGACATCTGGTCGAGTACATAACATGGCATACATGATAGATCCTATTGCAGATGCATATGGAATCTTATTCATGCGATCCCTTTCTTCCTTAGTTGAAGGGGATTGTGTTTTTTATAAACACAGACCATGTTGCATAGGTATGAATCCTTTCTTGGAATCATGCATATTAAAGCGTCTCAACACTTTATCTATGTATGTACTCTGACTTAGGCCAAGCAGTTTTTGTGATCTATCTCTATAGATCCTAATTCCTAATATATAGGCTGCTTCACCTAGGTCTTTCATAGAAAAACAATTCCCTAACCAAGTCTTCACTTGTTGCAAGGTAGGGACATCGTTTCCAATGAGTAATATGTCATCTACATATAATACCAGAAACACGATCATGCTCCCACTAACCTTCTTGTAGACACAAGGTTCATCTTCATTTTTGATGAATCCATATTGTTTTACGGTTTCATCAAAACGAAGATTCCAGCTTCTGGAAGCTTGCTTTAATCCATAGATTGATCGCTGTAACTTGCATATCTTTTGGGCATCTTGTGGTATGTCAAATCCTTCAGGTTGTGTCATGTACACATCCTCAAGAAGATTCCCATTAAGGAAAGCAGTTTTGACATCCATCTGCCATATTTCATAATCATGATATGCAGCGATGGCAAGTAAAATCCGAACAGATTTAAGCATTGCAACTGGTGAAAAGGTTTCATCATAGTCAACCCCATGAATTTGTTTATAGCCTTTTGCAACCAGTCTTGCTTTATAGGTATGTACCTTACCATCCATGTCAGTCTTCTTCTTGAAGACCCACTTGCATCCTATAGGGTTAACTCCTATAGGAGGTTCTACCAAGGTCCAAACCTGGTTTGTGTACATGGAATCCATTTCAGATTTCATGGCTTCTAGCCACTTCTCAGACTCAGGACCAGTTATGGCCTCTTTGTAGGTCACAGGCTCATCTTGATCCATGAGTAATACATCACCCTGATCACTTATGAGATATCCATATCTCTCAGGTTGGTGACGTGTCCTGCTTGACCTACGCTGGTCTTGTTCTACTTGAGCAGGTTGCTCTTCCACAACTACTTGTGTTTCCTGCTCTAGTTCCTCCATAGGTGTTTCAATGTTTTGTGATTCTTGAATTTCTTCAAGCTCTATTTTCCTCCCACTGTTTCCTTTGGAAATAAAATCCCTTTCCAGAAAGACTCCAGTTCGAGCGACAAACACTTTGCCCTCAGAAGGATTGTAGAAGTAATATCCTCTTGTTTCTTTAGGATATCCCACAAATAAGCATTTGTCAGATTTGGGCTCAAGCTTGGTTGAAATTTGTCGTTTGATGTAAACTTCGCAACCCCAAATCTTCATGTAAGACATATGTGGTTTCTTACCACTCCATATCTCATATGGTGTCTTATCAACCTTTTTGGATGGAACACGGTTAAGTGTGTAAGCTGCTGTTAATAATGCATGTCCCCAAAAGGAGTTTGGAAGATCGGCGTGACTCATCATGGATCGGACCATGTCTAACAAGGTTCGATTTCTTCTCTCAGATACACCATTCCATTGTGGTGTTCCAGGAGGAGTAAGTTGGGATAGAATCCCATACTCTTTTAGATGGTCATCAAATTCTAGGCTTAAATATTCACCGCCTCGATCTGATCGAAGAACTTTAATATTCTTCCCTAGTTGGTTTTGTACTTCATTCTTGAATTCCTTGAACTTTTCAAAGGACTCAGATTTGTGTTTCATTAAATACACATATCCGTATCTACTGAAGTCATCAGTGAAAGTGATGAAGTACTGAAAACCTCCTCTGGCTGGTATGTTCAGTGGTCCACATACATCAGTATGTATGAGTGCCAAAAGATCATTAGCCCTTTCACCTTTTCCTGTGAATGGGGACTTTGTCATCTTTCCAATTAAACAAGATATGCATGTGTCATATGATTCATAATCAAAAGAGTCCAAGAGTCCATCTTTATGGAGTTTGGAAATGCGTTTCTCATTTATGTGGCCTAATCGACAGTGCCAAAGGTAAGTTGGATTCAACTCATTTGGTTTCAACCTTTTAGTATTAATGTTATAAATTGGCATTTCAAGATCAAGGACATATAGTCCATTATTCATTTTTGCAGTAGCATAGAATATATCATTCAAATAAATGGAGCAACAATTGTTCTTTATTATGAATGAAAAACCAAACTTGTCCAAACAAGAAACGGAAATAATATTCCTGCTAATTGCAGGTACATAATAACAGTTCTCTAACTGAATTATTAAACCACTAGGTAAAGTTAAAACATAAGTTCCTACAGCTAAAGCAGCAACCTTTGCTCCATTGCCAACTCGTAGGTCAACTTCACCTTTTGCCAAATCTCTACTCCTTTTTAGCCCCTGCACATTAGTACAAATGTGAGAACCGCATCCAGTATCTAATACCCATGATGCAGAAGTAGATAAATTAATTTCAATAACAAAAATACCTGAATTTGAAGTCTCTACTCCATTTTTCTTATCTTCCAGGTACTTTGGGCAATTTCTCTTCCAATGTCCGGTCTTACCGCAATGGAAGCAAGTGCCCTCCTTTGCTATTCCTCCACTAGGCTTCAAAACAGGAGGAGTGGGTTTGGGTTTGGCAACTTCCTTGCCTTTCCCTCTACCACCCTGTTTGATGGGCCTCTTGTTCTGTTTCTTTCCATTACTGACCATCAGAATGGATTTCCCTTTTGTCTTCATATTCTGCTCAGCAGTTCTCAACATGCCTAGCAGTTCTGGAAGACTTTTGTCCAAGTCATTCATATTGAAATTTAGGACAAACTGACTGAAGCTCTCTGGCAACGATTGCAAGATCAGATCAATCGCAAGTTCTTTTCCAAGGGGAAACCCTAATCTGTCAAGGTTCTCCACATACCCAATCATCTTGAGTACATGGGGACTTACAGGGGCTCCCTCAGCTAACTTGCTGTTAAAAAGGGACTTTGAAACCTGAAACCTCTCATTTCTTGCTTGCTCTTGATAAAGCATTTTCAGATGTCCGATCATATCGAACGCAGACATGTTCTCGTGTTGCTTTTGCAACTCAGAGTTCATGGTAGCAAGCATGAGGCAAGCGGTTTCATTGGCATCATCGAAATGCTTCTTATAAGCATCTCTTTCTGCCTTTGGTGCAGAACTAGGAGGTTCCTCCTCAGGAACTGGTGTCTCCAAGACATACAGCTTCTTATCGTGCTTGAGGACAATCCTCAGATTACGGTGCCAATCCAGGAAATTTATCCCAGACAATTTTTCCTTATCTAGGATGGATCGCAAAATATTGTTCGATGTGTTTGTTGTCATGGTAATCTACAAGAGAAATATGAAAATATAAGTATCATTAAAACAACATATTTAATTAGGCCTTTAATCAAATAT
Source organism: Lathyrus aphaca (assembly GCA_963966055.1). Taxonomy (NCBI): domain Eukaryota; kingdom Viridiplantae; phylum Streptophyta; class Magnoliopsida; order Fabales; family Fabaceae; genus Lathyrus; species Lathyrus aphaca. The sequence goes on along the minus strand of OZ014521.1, from coordinate 112,255,445 downwards.
GCTCCCACTATTTTATTCAAAACAAATGACCCTCATCATTTGATTCGGAAAATCCCGTTGGAAGACTTTCTAGTGGGTCGAGATCCATGTTTCACTTTGTTTTAAGTCAGCGTTAGGCTGATTACACAAAACTAAGTTATTTAGGTAGGAACTCCTTCCAATTGTATCTCATACAACTCTCGAATATTTTCAATTGGGTGAATAACTCCTTATTCTGATCCATCACATGAATCATTCCCAATTCTTGCTTCTAAACATGTATAATCTTATTATAATTTGTTTAGTTAAGTTTGACCCATTGTTTTAGCAATTGGATATTACAATTATCCCATCACACCTTACTAATATAGAACATGCACCTCGCGTAGGCGAAACCTACAATGCTCGATACTAGTCTTGATGAGTGCTAAAAATTGGAAAGCATAAACTTAATATTTAATTTTGAGGGAATTTGTTATTAGTTTGATCTCACCGGCTTAACATGCAAAACGTCTCTCACATGCATCAACATACAATTACATGCATCAACATACATATAAAAAGATACAATTATGGCCCCTAACGCAATTGTTCTCTCAAGCCAATGAGAGAACCTAAGCTAACCTAATAACGATCTAAGCTTCTCCAAGCATGATCTCCAAGGTTATCCTCCTTTAATATTGAATACTTCCTTTTTCTTCATAACATAATATTACATTACATATAAGAATACTCGTTTTACATACGAGGGAGTGAGATGAGAAAAGAAGTTACATAAAGAGATTGAGAGAGAGGCACGACTCGCAGGCCGTATTTAAAAATCCCAAAACAATAATAAAGGATAAACTAAGGCCATAACTGATCACCACAAATAAATAATAATAAACACACTTTTATTATTAGTTTAAAAATTCCGATAATTAAATAAACTAAATTAAATTTCGGCTGATTGATCACACTTTGCAGACTTAGCCGGGGGTTCCGACATCTAGGCATTCATATACACACCTTCAACGAATCTGCAACACATCCTTGGGGGCAATAAAAATTTAAAGATCTCTTCAGAAGAAGGAAGAAGCCTGAGGACGTTAGTGAAGGAAAATTGCGATCTAAACGCAGCGGAAAACAAAAATTTTCCTTTAGTGATCCTTACGAATGAGCATGGTCAGTGATAGAATCGTTACCTCTTTGTGGCGATTCAGATCTTTGATGCAGCGATCACAAGCGTTGATGAAGTGCAACGCCTCTACTCAGTCCACACGAACAGCTTCCGGTCACAGTGCTAGCTGCTTACGAACGGAATTATTTGAGTGAGAATCAAAAACGAAATTGCATCAAGTAAAAGCTTCATCACAAGGGTTCCTTTTTATAGACTCTCTTGTGGGCTGCGGGCTAAAAGCCCAATTCACATGATCCATAATAATATTATATATTATTATAATAACTATTATTATAATAAATATATTTATTTTATTATTATTTTATAACCATTATAAAATAACAATAATTATTATTATATTATCTGAATTTCTATTTTTCACTTAAGTGCACCGTACCTTACGGTGTTCCTTTGATTTCTCTATCTCTCATCAAACTGTCCTTATGTGTGTGACCCTGTAGGATTTCGTAACGTTGGTAATTATATTAAATTATATATTTAACATAATAAACAGTGAGCGGTATCTAGCAACACATCACTGCTACCCAAGTCACGAAAATGTCATGTGATCTGACAAAACCTTTTTCGTGATAATATATGTTTGTACAATTACCCTTTTGCCCCAATGTCTATATTGAACACAAGGCATACACTGTGTCATCCTTGTCCAGTTCAATATTGGGCCCTTAGACATTTCTCCTGTTATGCAGGATTGGCAAATTCCATCTAGGACACTCATGTCCCTCAGCATGCTTCGTGGAGTGCCCATCAACTGTCTTTATGATCATCCAGTTACGGATAATGTTTGATCAGCAATAAAGCACCCGACTCTACATCTAGGGTCCATAGTGGTTTCAGGTCGAAGGGTGGTAATACACCATTATCACCATGAGAATAACTTATGACACTTTGCATAACATACTATGTAGTATTCTCATAGCGGGTCAATCCGGTATAAATATTACTCCTAATATTTATACCTATGTCAAGACTTGATAACTCTTTATCCATGATCCATGAGATGTGATCATCAGTCTATCTTCATAATAGTCTCAATGCTTTAATGTTATCCCACTTTGCAATAAAGCTTGACTACGGATATTTTAAGAATAATGTCTTTATGTTTAATGGGATCTCATGATTAAGTCACACTTAACATTGCATTAAACAGACTAACTATTCTAGGGACTTTATTATTCTGAAAGACAAACATAATAAAGAAATGCCTTTTATTATTAAACGAATAATCCGATACAAGTACCAAAAAGTATTGGCCTCTAGGGCTTACACCAACAGTTAGACGTGGAATTCTTGGTGGTCCCGTATTGCAGTGTAAATATTAAGTGTGATATTATCTTATCCATAATTTTATGATTCTAAGTAACACATCTTCGGGGGAAGTAAGAACTTAAGATCTCTTCGGAAGATGGAAGAAACTTGAGGACGTTAGAAGTGGAATTCTTTGCGGTCCCCTATTGCATTGCAAATAAACAAGTGTAATATTATCTTATCCACAGTTTTATGATTCTAAGTAAAAGGTTTTAAGTTGTTTCGTTGCGAAAAAGTAAATGACAGGAAATAAATGGAAATTTTAATGTTATAAGTGAGAAAACTTGCTAGGGTTAGATTTCATTATCATTTATACTCATGAATAACAGCTGCTCACTACTACAAATAATATATTTTATGATAAAACTTTCACCTCACCCAATGAAAAAACTGAGGTATAATGTTAAGACGCGTCATGCTTATATATTTAAAAATAAATACCACATATTCCCTTGGTTTCTGAATACAACCGAGGGGAAAAATAATTCAGGACTTTCTTCGAATACCAACAAATATTGTTTATGTTTTTATTTCTTTAAAATTGGTGTCTTTCTTTTTATTTTATTTTTTATTTATAAATTAATGACATATTCCTTTGGTTTCTGTAATAACTGAGGGATTAGATACTCATATTTTACTATAAAAGATTTTACCCTAAACCTAACTTATATGTAGCAACTCCAAACTTGTATGCATCATTCTTTGAGTGTATTGCAAGAGATAAGAAAATATTCAATGTTATGTGTTGTATGTTGTTCTTCTATCTTGGATAACCATTTTTTCTTCCCTTACAATATATCTCAAATAACGGTGTTGATATTGTTGTTGTATTTTTGGAATAACCTTCTTACGTTAAGAAAACACTTCATAATTTATTACTTTCTTCGGTTGATAACATTGAGAAATTTATTCCTCAAAATGCTTTAAATTGCAAGCAATTGTAGCAAAAAAATAGTAAATGGTCAAAAATTGAAAAGGAAACAAGACATGTTTCTTTCAAATTTTTATCATTCACGATTTTATGGAAGTAATATATTACCTCTCATATTTTATAAAACTGAGAGGAAAGTCCTTATTTTATTTTTTAATTTAAAAAGAAAAAAAATTGTCCCCTCGATTTTAAAAAATAACTGAGGGGCTTAGTTACTCAACTACAACGATGAATTTATTCCATACATTCATAAAGTAACAATATTGCTCAAGATATTTCCAATACATCAATCCACAAGAAACTCTTTACATTCATCACTATATATCTTGTTCTTTTTTTTATGAAATCATTTGACATGAAAACATTTGCTCAAGATAATGCAATATTGGAATAGATCTCTCTGATGGATTGTAAGTGCAAAAAAAACTTCCCATAGTCGGAACAAATAACTTATCATAAATTGGATGCATGAAATCCATTGAACTTGAAAAGAATTCACACAAAAGGTATACAACAAAATCTGGATAACAACAAAGATTTGTTGTTCTCCAAGAATAACAACGACAATGATGAATCAGATTTGTTTATAAAATGTATTTTAATATTCTTTATAAACAATGTAATTTTTTTTATTAAAAAAAATTGTTCACTACGGTTTTTTAAGAGAAACCGAGAGGTATGTGACACTTGAGATGAAACGTATTATATATATATATATATATATATATATATATATATATATATATATATATATATATATATATATATATATATATATATATATATATATAATTTTATTTAAACAGAAAAACATTTTACCTCGGTTTTGAGTCATAACCGAAGGGAAATATAAATGTGTTTATTGAGTTTGTTCACAGTCCTTAAACAAATCTTTATCGTCCATTTATTGAGTATCAACGCTCAAGACACTATCATTAGTGATCCGGGTGAAACCTAAAAGACATTATAAAAGAATTATGAATATAAAAAATTGATAATGAAACATTTGACATGAAAATTTTTTAACTTAAAAAAGTTTGGAAAAGTTCTCTATGATGGATTGGAAGACCAAAAAATTATTTGGGTTCAAAGCTCAAGACACTATCATTAGTGATCCGGGTGAAACCCTTTTTTGTTTTATATCATAAACAAATGCATGAAATATCCAACATTTGATCTTCCCCAAGATTCAATGAAACGAGGATCCAACATTTGATCTTCCCCAAGATCCAATATTTGATCTTCATTGACAGTGATGACGATGAATCAGATTCAAAATTTGTTATATATTTTCACTTTAGTATCCTGTGGAAACAATGTAATATTCTATGTAAACAATGTAATTTGTAAATAAATTAATTTATTAATATTAGGTGTAAACAATGTAATGGGTATTTTAAAAAAAAGAATTTATCTTTCCCCTAGGTTTTTGGTCATAAACCGCAAGGTATGTAGCAATATTTTTGAAAATATAAAAAAGTTATTATTGGGGATCCAACCAATGACCATTTCAATTATCCCCTTGTTTATTCTAAGACCAACGGTTAGGTGGCAAGTTATCATGACACCATTCATTACCTTGCATCTCTAACTAATGTTAAATCAACTTCCTGTCCGTGGTTAAATGTATTTTTTTTTTGTAGTAGTGGTTCAGTAATATGCTTTTCTATTCAACTATTAATATCATCGTTTATTTCTCTCATCATATCTCATCTCTGACTCAACAAGGTGAAATCAGTTGCATTACCTAATAGTTTATCTCTGCTAATATTAGATACAACAACATTAAGATTCAATAATGATATAAAGATATTGATTACTAATTATCAATATTTTACGAATATTTAACGAAACACTATCTTTAGACATTAACATCCAATAGACTGAGACTTGTATCTAGTAATGATAAACATTTCTAATATGTCAAGATGTACCATAAAAACATATTTTAGGTAATTAAAACCAAAATAAGCATTAAGAACGAAGAATCATCAATATTAAAGCTTAAGAATAATTACATAAAACACCATGACCCTGATTAAACATGGATATATAATGACTATGTATACCCTAACAAAGTGTTCGCTGGTGTTTTTGGAGAACAACCTCTGGTTTACCAATTCCTTGGAAATGAATTACTTGCAGGACCAACCACACAAGTCCTAGGACACATGTGCTAAATTTTAAAGATAGGTTCTTAATGTATGAGTCTTATTGGTTTTTTATGTGTTCTGTTGAACGACTTCTTAGCAAGATTGTTCTTGTTGATATTATAATATGGAAACGTTTGTCTAATGAAACTAACAAAGAAACTTAAAGTTTGCATTAAAGGTATGTTAAAATACAAAGTGACTTGGAAGTAAATTGCTGGAAAATAGATTACTTGAGAGTAAATAAGAACATAAACTTAAACGAGGAATAATGGATAAAATCTAATCTTTATAACTGAAAACTTGAATGGTGTTTACACGTACATTTTCCAGATAATCCTCCTTTCTCTTACACACGAGTATTAGAGTAATCTTCACAGAAATATTGTACAGAACTTCACACACTTTACACAAAGCAAACTATCCTATTTATATACAAATAAAATAACCGTCGAATAACAGTCACTTCCTAAGAATTCTCCACTTGGCAATTTGCATGTTAACAATCCCTAAGAGTCGTCCACGTATCTCCTACCAGACGAAACCGTTATTCATGAAAACTGTCCTTTAATGAAACAACGCTTATCCTCGTCATGTCGAACTCATTTAAAATTTAAATAGTTCCAACGTCTTCTTCGTTGAATCCTTGTCTTCATATCTATTGTCGAAAATACAAGAGGATTTCCTAGTAGTGATGTGAAGAACTTCCTGAAGGGCAACTCGTCCGCGTTTTCGACATACAATTGTTTGTCCTATCATGAACCAAATCATCACAAACCTTCTCAAGATTCTGAACATGTTTGGAAGAAAGAGTGATCCAATATTCTAGACATGTTTGGAAGAAAGAGTGATCCAATATTCTTGTCGAAAATCTTCAAAGCCACATACATCACCCCTTTAAAGTATAATAAGATGAGAAATGCTGAGAAACTGCCATGTCAGATAATGATGACGCGTAAGGAACAAAGCTTGGCAAATACATCAGCTGCTAGGGCTTTCTCATGGTGTCGAAATTATATGTATACAAATTGCCCCCCAGCAAAGGTATTTCGATTGTCGTGTGGAGAAAGCATCTTTGCTGCCGAAACCTTCATTTGGAATCCATGTCTTGCATTAAATGCACTGATCTTTGAGATCTTGCTTTTATCTCGCATTAAATGCGTTGATTCCCAAAATCTCACTTTTTGTCAAATCACAAAAAGTAATCATCAGATTCTTCAACCCTTCACATCTAGCCCACACTCCTGGACATGATCCCCATAACTCTACAAACCTAGGTCTGCCATACTCTTTCCAACTTCCACTATCTCTCCCACGTCCAGTAACGTATTGACACGTGCCACAACCGTTTGAAAAACTCAAACGTTTTCTTCCCACCTTCTAATATAAATACCCTTTTTATTTCTTTCTGAAAAACTTTCGCTTCCATAACTTACCTCTTTCAAGTCTATTTCTTCTCACAAACCCCGAATTTTCTCCTTCTTGTTCAAACTTCTTCCATCATCAACAATGGCAACTTCAAGCAAACAACAAGACAAGAACAACTCAACTCTCCCCTGCGCACACAAGATTCTTGGGCCAAGGATTGTGGGCAACCAACAATACATCCTAGAACCACCAAATGAGAGAGAAAAGGCCAACATTTACTATTCTCAGGTACTCATTCCTATTTTAATATCTGGTAAATGTCATGACATGTTAGGCCCTCTTCCTAACCCTAACACTGACCAAACTCGTCTTAAAGAATTTTTTCCTACGTATTATCGTACACATCCCATAGGTGCAGGAAAAACACCCAAACCTAGTGACAAATCAATAGAACCTGCTGAACAAAACCCTGAAAAGGATGCCATAAATTTGACCTATCTGAATCAACCTAGGATTTTTAGAAGTTATCCATGGTCGAAAGACCCTTTTGAATATGTAAACTAGGTAGACAGGGTCGAAAAAGCCAAGGGTAAGATCTGGAAGAAAATTGGTATCTATGACTTGATCCAATTGTCGAGAGAAGGCCCTAACTACTGTATCAACATGATACTTGCTTCCCTCTATTTTTGGGATAACACCTACAATACCTTTCATCTTCCTTGTGGAATGATAACCCCTACCCTATTCGACCTGGCTGCTATAGTAGGCCTTAGTCCATTAGGGGCATTTTTCGATCCAACTGTATTGGACGACAATACTATAGGTTTTGAGAATAGCTTTGCCTCATACTCCCACTTTATTTATCGCTACCACGTCAAAGACTCTTCTGAGGTATCAGACGTAGAACACATAGCTTTCCTCACCCTTTGGCTGTCGAAATTTATGTTCTGTACGAGGTTCCTTCAAGTGGTGAAGAAGTACATCCCCCTAGAAAATCAACTTCATGCTGGCAAGAACTTGCGTCTTAGCGAATTAATTCTGGCTAACCTTTATGAGTCCCTCAGTGAGAGTGTCGAATCTCTCAAGCAAGTTAAAAACAAGGGAAACCTGAGTTTTGCAGGCCCTTTTTGGCTTCTTCAACTATCGCTCAACGCCACTTTCGAATCTGGTCTTCCTGACAAAGGTCTGGTGGACGAAGAATATGTCAAGGATAGGCACGTCGAATGGGCAAGACTGGCGCAGCTGACTCCTTCTGAAGAAGGATTAGGTCTTCGACGATCTTTCATGAACTACATGAATATGTTCACTAAGATCTATGACTTCAAGGAAAGCATGGCACCTTTCTCCAAAAGGAATGTCGGACCCAAGTGGTTCACAAGACAACTTCCTGTGGAACACCAAAAGGAAGAGGACAATTTTCTAGTCGTCTCGAAATTGTTCCTTACAACCAGGTTCTTGCCCTCTTACCCCACCATGTCCAATTCAAAGGTGGCCCTAATAGTTTATCATCCAAATCTGGTGGCTCGACAATTTGGGCTGATACAACTGAAGCCAAGGTCCCTCTATCCCAAAAAAGGATCCATCATCTTCTACAACTCAACCTTTACTAAGTCGAAGAGTCTAGAGCTTTCAGAAAAGCTACATGAAGCTGCTTTGGAAATCCAACCAGTGGTCTTTCGACCAGTCTTCCTCTGCACTCAGGAGTTTGACGTTTGGTGGAAAGAATATTATCTCATCAAGTTTTATGACGCATATGACTTCCAAACTCTTCTGACCAATGTCTTTGCTTTCGCGCAGGATCGAACCAAGAAAGGTACTCAACAACATATTAAAGAAGTTCATAAATTTCAAAAATATTTTGAAATAATTTATAGGCCAGATGATCTTAGGCGAACCATAGGCGAAGCAGCTGTGACTCTGAAGCATAAATTTACAGAAAAATTGGAGAAGTTGGTATTACCCTCATACATCCCCAAAGAGGCGCGTTATAACTTTGCGTATACTAGCTATCCACCAAAGTTTCTACCTCTACCAACTACTAGTTTTGGTGTGGCTCTGAGCCCACCTTTTCCAGATTGGTTTGTATATGGCTCCGACTTAAAATTGCTTCAAGAGTCACAAAAAAAGCTTGTTGAGCGTGTGGTTCCAACCAAATATCATCTGGATGATTACCCAGGGCACCTTCATATTGGAATAGAACACGTTTGCGTAGAATATACCATTCTTAAAGGTGCAACCAAGATTTCGACTTCACCTTTGTATTCATTATATGTGTTTTAGTTTCTTCTTTTCTGACTTCTCTCTCTTTTCAGCTGCTAAGATTACTGGTAAGAAAAGCGCTGTCGAAGACAAACCTGTCAAGACCACTAAAAATCCACCTCCACCAAAAAGGTTATTTTCTATCCTTTTACAAAGAGAATATCTCAGTTATGCATTTATTTTATTTATTGAACTTTCTTTGACTTTTAGGTTAGTCAAAAGCCACCTACTCCCCAGAAAAGAAAAGTAGAGGAAGTGAAGGTGCCTTCTGAGGATTCAGGTGACAAATCTCCAGACGCACAACCCTTGAAGAGGAAGAAGTCTACAAAAATAAAGACGGTTGCCTCCCAAAGATCATTGGTGACGTCGAGGAAGACTCCCCCTGCAAGCCCAATAAAAAAGCTTGCACAAGATGCAGAGAGTGGAAATTCTAGCTTCCACACCATAATCCCTCGGGTAATTCACCTTCGACAAATTATTACTTTGACTTTTGTATACTCTTCATTTTTTTATTTAACGTTTATTTTGTTTCAAGTTCAAATCCCTACTGAGGAGCATCCCATCAATCTACTAGACTCTCCTCTTGGTGGAATCGAAAAGGCCCAAGAAGAAAATACGCCCAAAAGTGGTAGGCTGGAACCCCATACCGAGGTTGAGTTCGACATCAACATGGAGGAAGGTACTACAAACAATTCTCCTAATCAGCCAAAGTCTAGTGCCAACAAAGAAAGTCCCCCTAAAGAAGACAAAGGAAAAAAGGCTGATGTTGAGTCCAACGTCCAAAATGAGGAAGAGCAACAAAATCCCCAAGATGCTGGCGAAGAAAACCTAATGCCAAGAGCACAACAGGAAAAGGTCAGTCGAAAGGGGATGTTGGGCCTAACTGTAACACGGTGGGAGAACTGACTTTAAGTAATGTTGCGGATAGCAAGAGTCGCCACCGACTTTTATTTTATCCATAAGGAAAGGTTATAAAAGAACAGGAAAGACCTTAGAGAATATTTTGGGTCCGGGGGGTAAGTTATGAAAAGGGAAGGTATTAGCATCCTTTTCATCCATGGTTATCCATGGGCTCTTAGGTACTTAAGCTCACTTTAAATTGATTTTAAAAGTGTAGTGTGTGAATAGAAAAAATCTTCAGAATAGTTTAATAATAATCCTCGTACGGATGTGTAAAAAACTTGTTTGAAAATTTGTTTGAAATTTGTTTAAGTGTGGAAAAGTTTTGAAGTGAGCAAGTACCTAGGAGTAACCTACCCTAATGTTTAAGGTATTTCTTATTCTTTATCCTTTCCTTAGTAAGACTATCCCTACTATAATGGAGTAGGTAGTCCTTACTTTGGATGTTAAGGGACATATGAGGGACAATTTGATTTTGAAGGCCATTGTGGGGTGTAGCAAGCATAAAGAAGGGACTATCATCATTTGTTTCGAAGGGACTCGATTCGTGTAGGCAACCATGAGGGACTTGATGATTTATCTTTTGAAGGGACTTGCTTCATACACCCCACTTGACCATTATTCGTAGGCAACTTGAGGGTTAACCTTAGGAAGTGAGACGGCGATTAAAATCGACTTACGTGTGTGACGTGTTTAATTTAATTATCTTATATTAACATGATCTAAATTTATTTTAAATGACATACATATTAGCACTCCCTAATTACTAACCATAACAATAATTAAATATTTAAAATATTACAAAATTACACCAAGGAAGCAATTACAACATAATAATAAAAATAGCAAAATATAATCAAAATAAATATAATAAGCAAAAAAGTAATAAATAATAAAATATTGGGGTTAGTAAATAATAATAATAAGCAAGAAAAATAGTTAGTAATAAAATAAGAAAGGTTAGTAAATAATAAAAATTATAAAGTTAGTGAAATAATAAGCATAAAAATAATAATTAATAATAATATAAAATTTACAAAGCAAAATAAATAATATGGTTAGTAGTAATAATAAAAATTAATCAAAACATAAGAAATTAATAAATTTTAATATGAACAATTATATTGAGAAAACAAATATGAACAAGCAATTGTTTTAATTTACAAATTATTAGGTTATTTTTAAATGTATTATAGCAACAAAACTTAATTATCATAAATTCAATTATTTCTAGACAAAAGTTATAAAAAATATTTATTTAATAAAGAGAAAAATAAATTATAAGTATATTTTAAAAAAACTTTAATTTCTAATAATATGAAACATATTTACATTTTAGATGAGAGAAATAATTTATAATTATACTTATAACATTTACATGAATCACATTTAAATAAATAAATAACTATACATTATAATTATATTTAGATAATAAAAAAAAATGAAAATAAAATTAGGTTTTTACAAAATTTAAATGAGAAAATTATTTTATGATTTTTTACAAGATTAGGGTTCTATTAGAAAAATATTTAGGGTTTATAAAAAAATAGGATTTAGCTATATACAAAAATATTCTAATTTATGTATACACATTATAAATTAAACATAAAATATAGAAACAAAATTTGTGAAAATATTTTTGAAATTAAAGAAAGCAGACATATTTTATTATTATTTATTTATTATTGAGAAACATACACAATATATTTAATTTTTAATATTATAACATTTAAAACAAATAAAAGAGAAAAAATGTGGAAACTTACCTGGCTGGGGTTTGAACCCAGGCCAGCTTGATTTCCAGGAAGCACAACAACCACCAGGCCAGGCACGCGCTGGTAATAAGTGAGGAGGAAGAGTTCCTTTTGTTACTTGCTTGCAAAATCCAGGAAAATAAAGAAATAAAAAGGCCTGATTCATGGTTTGAACCCAGGACCTCATAGCCATATACACGCACACATTACCACCCGGCTGGAAGAGCCCACCTGGTTACAAAACAAACACAAACCATAATATATTAAGAAACAAGTTTAAATGAAAAAAATGTCAAAACCTTGCTGAGGGCAGGATTCGATCCTACGTCATCTCCTTAAACGCGCGTATGCCTTGCCACTGGACCACAAGCGTTTGTGTGATTAAGAATGGAAACAAGTTAATAAAATATTATAATCAATTTTTGAATATCCAGCAGCGCGCGAACTGCTTCTTCTTCAACCTATTTCCTGCGAATTTAGCTTCCTTTTTTCCTGCGAATTTAGCTTCGAGTTCTTCATGGTGTCAAACCTGCGAAAATCAAATTCATACCAAACAGCACTGATTCATAAAATTAATTGTAGTTTTGTGATCCTGGAGATTCATAGAACACTCCTATGTTCTCAAAACTCATTTAAACTCAGTAAATCAAAGGTCCCCATTTTCGACCTCTAAACCCTAACCATGGCATATCCTTGATTCTGTACCAAAACTCAAATTAAAACAACCAGACACGATCATTAGCTCATAATAAACAAGAAACATCAATCAAATCCAATTTATTTTACACCAATATGCAAAAACGAAAAAAATATGAATGTCCATGAACTTTGATTCGGTTTGACCAATTCTTGAACTTTTAGATGCATATGGTTATTGATATATGCTCAGTGATGTACAAGGAAGAGATTGGCATGCTCCATTCACCTGAAAAACTACAATTTAGAGGAATCCGAATTTAAGAAAATTGGTGAAATTTTGAAAGTGCAAACTTATCCTTTGGCTGCTTGATTTCGTGAATGAGGCTAGGGTTTTTGTTTGTTATATATATGTGATTGATTTAGGTCAGAAATATCACTTGGTTGTGTGAAAATTTGGATCAAAAAAGATTGAAAAAGATCAAGTTGTAAATTTCTAATATTTGACTATGAAGACTTGCTATCTTTGGAGATTTCATATGATTTTCTTCTCATTCTAATTCAATCACCATTTAAGAATTTCTAGAAATAAAATCTTCACCCAAAAATAGATTTTCATATTTTTTATTTATTTAAAATGATTTTTATGAATTAAATCAATAATAAATAAATAAAAAATAATAAAAATGATGAATTTTGGTCAATTGGGTCGTGCACCATGTTATGAGATGGATTGGGTCATAAATTAGGCAGCCCATTTGGAAAGAAATACTTCTAAGCCTCCATTTTCAACATAAACCATCACAAAATTGCCCAACTTTGCAAGGGCACATCTCCCTCAATTTTAAGAGTATGAGGGTGTTCTTGGACTTTTTGGAAAGCTTGAAGAGTCCTCCAAACAACCCCATTGGTTTCAGGTCCATATAATTTACCAATCTTAAGTTATGCCCTTTTGAAGCTGTTGACTTTTTGTTGACTTTTGAAATGACCTATAATGTCTTAGATCATATCTTTCAAATGAAGCATTTTTGGGCTTAACCTTCAACATCAAAGTTGTAGAGAATTCAATTTCCTTCAAAATGAGCTTTGGATGGAGACTTGGTGATGAAGTATGTGAAAGTTATGCCTGGTCAAAGTTCAGTTGACTTTTACTGAGAAAACCCTAATTTAGAAACTCCTGATTATTGATGATCTGGAATCTCCTTAATGAATCATGATCAATACTTGATCAAATGATGAATTTTACTTCATATACTTGATGTTGGCAAAAAAATCATGAAGTTTGACTTTGGTTTGACCACAGTTGACCTCAGTTTGACTTTTTAACTGCATTGACTGATTTTGACTTATCTGATCATCTGACTGAGCAAACTTTTGAGAAAAGTCTTGAAACTTGACATGGGGGTTCTTACACACATATAAGATGTTATGAAACTCACTTGAGGTCTTGGAAATCCATTTAGCCTGATTAAAGTCAAAACCCTAGTTTTGGATGCACTGCTTAGGAGGTGCATTGTCTGAGAGAATTGTCAACTCTTCTGACCAATTGTGAACTTTGTGAACCTTGTGAATCTTCATAAAATGTCTTGTGATACTCATGAGAGGTATTGTGAAGCTTGTGAACCTTGTGAACCTCATGAAGTGGCTTTGTAGACCTCATGATCCTCAGGGAAGCTTTGTAATCATTGTGTAACTTGTGAACCTTGTGAACCTTCAAGAAGTAACTTGTGGACTTCATGAACCTCATGAAAGGTCTTGTAAATTTTGAGAAGCTTGTGAACCTTGTGAACCTTCAAGAAGCAACCTATGGACTTCATGAACCTCATGAAAGGTCTTGTAAATGTTGAGAAGCTTGTGAACCTTGTGAACCTTCAAGAAGTGACTTGTAGACTTCATGAACCTCATGAAAGGTTATATAAGCATTGAGAAACTTGTGAACCTTGTGAACCTTCAAGAAGCACAAAGTCTTGTATTGTGAGGGCAAATTTTGGGGTGCAACAGCTGCCCCTGTTCAATTTTCTGAAACCTGAGGAGTTAGATTGGTATATTTGCCAGTCGTAACCTGGAAGGTTGAAGGGGATTGAACGCAAAAGCCCAAAAATTTGCACTCACCAGTGCATAGAGTGATACAGATGGCTAGTTGCATATGATTGAGTGGGCTTAATGATGCCACTGGGGGAAAGTTCTTCAACAGTATAATGAGAGTTGTCAAGGGTTTGGAGTAACACTGATGTAACAGCATGTCTTCATGAGGATAGAGCAATCAATAATGATAACCCTAAAGCAGTCTTAAAGAAATAACATGATTTCAGGAGGATAGAGCAATCAATAATGATAACTCTAAAGCAGTCTTGAAAATATGATTCAGGAGGATAGAGCAATGAATAGCTCTAAAGCAGTCTTGAAATAATGATATGACTCCAGGAGGATAGAGCAATGATAACTCTAAAGCAGTCTTGAAGCAATGATTTCAGGAGGATAGAGCAATGGATAGCTCTAAAGCAGTCTTGAAATAATGATGTGACTCCAGGAGGATAGAGCAATGATAACTCTAAAGCAGTCTTGAAGCAATGATTTCAGGAGGATAGAGCAATGGATAGCTCTAAAGCAGTCTTGAAATAATGATGTGACTCCAGGAGGATAGAGCAATGATAACTCTAAAGCAGTCTTGAAGCAATGATTTCAGGAGGATAGAGCAATGGATAGCTCTAAAGCAGTCTTGAAATAATGATGTGACTCCAGGAGGATAAAGTAACCCTGAGGTGACAATAAAGCAGTCCCAAAGAAGCTCATCAGGAGGATAAAGTAACCCTGAGGTGACAATAAAGCAGTCCCAAAGTAATAAGAAGCTCATCAGGAGGATAAAGTAACCCTGAGGTTACAATAAAGCAGTCCTGGAGTAATAAGAAGCTCATCAGGAGGATAAAGTAACCCTGAGGTTACAATAAAGCAGTCCCAAAGTAATAAGAAGCTCATCAGGAGGATAAAGTAACCCTGAGGTTGCAATAAAGCAGTCCTGGAGTAATAAGAAGCTCATCAGGAGGATAAAGTAACCCTGAGGTTACAATAAAGCAGTCCTGAAGTAATAAGAAGCTCATCAGGAGGATAAAGTAACCCTGAGGTTACAATAAAGCAGTCCTGGAGTAATAAGAAGCTCATCAGGAGGATAAAGTAACCCTGAGGTTACAATAAAGCAGTCCCAAAGTAATAAGAAGCTCATCAGGAGGATAAAGTAACCCTGAGGTTACAATAAAGCAGTCCTGGAGTAATAAGAAGCTCATCAGGAGGATAAAGTAACCCTGAGGTTACAATAAAGCAGTCCTGGAGATCATGAGTTTGTTTGTTGGATAATTAACCTGAAACAAGGTATCATTTTGTATAATAATATTAGTTTATGCTTTATGTATGCATGTATGATATGATGCACCTAAGTAATGTACTATATATTTATGGATGTATATGCTATGGTATGATGTAAATGATGTATGTATGATATGATACTGCCGGAAGCGTCTGAATATCTTCGTATAATAACTGCTGGCCAGGGAAAATAAATCCCGATTCGTTGCTGAAGAATATAAAACCCTCCGTCTGCTGAGGATAACAGGGTATAGACAACTTCCCGTATGCTGGGGATAACAAGGTATATATAACTTCCCGTATGCTGGGGATAATAAGGTATATATAACCTCCCTTGTTGGGGATGGTAAGGTATAGATAACCTTCGTCTTCGTTTGATAGTAGGATAAGTATCACATCCCGTCTTCGTTCTTCGTACCCTTATTGGAAAGTAATTTCCTGTATATCCGTATGAGGATAAAAGAGATGGATATAAATTCCAGGGGAGATAAGACTTTATGTAGATGGATTTGTCCTACTGGGGGATTTGTAACTGTCTTATAAAGGTGAACCGGCGAAGCTTCGTTGAAATCCTTCCCTCGTTCGTCCTTAGTAAATACTATTACTGCATTTTCATGCATTTCTGGTAAACATCAATCATATTCAAAAGCATGATACATTCAAACATAACCAATGAACATTTCGATCATGTAAATAGGGTAAAAGTAAATCTGGATTCTGAGGGAAAAGTAAAGCTGAACTTGTATAACCACTTGGATTTAGAGCTCCTGAGATTCTTAACTTTCTGAATACCTTACCAGAAATCCTCATAGCTGGATCTGAAGACATGATACTGACACCATCTGATACTACTGGTATAGACAATTTCCATCATGGTTTTAGCTGAGAATCCAATATCAAGGTAATACAATGAGAGGAATGTGTCTTTAAATTGTGATGGATCATATATGCTCCAGATATTAGATTTGAAGAGAAAGCATTGCCCCTTGATTGAGGATGAATTATCCCATAATGGAAGTATCTGTAATGAGCCACCTCAAGAGACACAAGTAGAATGCCCCATAAGCATATGCCCCTGGCATTGTGAACTTTGCAGTGTTACCCTTGGTAATGAGAAAAGTTGCCTCTGGCTATTGAGCACTGTTGGATCTGGAACTGGTTGCCCTGAATAATTTGAACAGTAACTTGGTATGCCCCCTCGATTAGGAAACAATGACCATGCCCCTGGCATTATGAACTCTGTAATGTCACCTTTGGTAATTCAGCTGTATGAGGGAAAATGCCCCTGGCTATTAAGCATAGCTGAGTCTGGACCTAATTGCCCCAACAGTAACTTGGTATGCCTCTTGACTGGGAAACAGTGACTATGCCCTTTTGTATACATGGACTTTGATCCAAGAAGCAACTTTGTTTATCGGAAGGACTTTGGTTCATTGAACATTCATCCTGTAAGCTTCTTCATTTGTCAAACACTCAGGTATATGCCAACAAACATATTCAAAAATGCAATGCTTATGTCTGTCTTGAAATTTTGAAAAAGATTTTTAGAAAAAAACATTTTTTGTGAACACTGTGATATTAACTCAAGTTTTATAATAAGCCTTAAAGGAGTCAGGATACCTTTTTGTAACAGTACGCTTCCAAACTAACCATGCTTCAGTTAGGACTTTTAAAGGGTTATAACGTGGCCTGGTTCATGGTTTAAGAAACAAAGGATAAAGGCTCAAATTTATTTGTACCCAACCCATTCTCCATGATGTTCTTCAGTCCTATACTCAGTTAACTTATGCATTGAAGTTCCAAAGAAATTTGGTATTGTAACACTGATATTTGTGATGGTTCAGAAACCCAACATTTATTTGAACATTCAGTCTACTTTCTTTGTTGAGGATTCATAATGACCTCTTTTCCTTTTTTTTTGTTTTTTGACTTTATTATCCCTTCTTTTTTTTGCCTGAACTGCTTATTTCAAGGTTACAGTTAGCGGAATGTCTTAATGTTCTACTAAGTCTTTTTCATAGGTTTTGACTTAGTGAACCATTCTTTTGCTGGATATTGACTGTCAGGTTTCATGATTACAGAGAACCATCATTAGTTATGTACAACCCATATAATTGGCATATTTTGAGTTAACTGAGTAACTACCCTGCCCCGGGTTATGAATAAGGGTTTTAATTTGTGCGAGAATAAAAACTCCTACTTCATAGGCTCAAAAGGGTTGACTAGGGATTAACTTCCTTATATCTCCACTGTTTAGGAATTGAAACAATGCCTGTACATCGTCAGCACAGTCTGTTCAAAAGCATACTGCATAAGATTATGGTATTGTTTTCGTCATCCTCCCTCTACAGGCTTATAGCTTTATCAGGAGTTAAATATCACAAGATAGAAATAAGAAGCATAATTCAAAATATAGTGGAACGAATGGATTAATTCAAGACAAACATATGCAATGCATTAATGAAAACAGAAGTTTAACATAGTAGTAAGTGTTCAAACAAATAAAAGAAATTACAAATGAAAAATTCAAATGTTGTCCCATCCAGTTGGCCGAATGTCCTCAATTGCAATCTGTGAACTTTGAGGAGCAGTATACTTCACCATGAAATCAAATTTACCACTTGGATATCCCAAGGTGCCCCATATCCCAACAAGAATAGGTAGGATTCCTTTCTTGCTATACTGGGCAACTTGTCTTGCAGCTTTGGTGTTTGATGGATGATAGTAGAACTCAACTTGACCCTCTGGAGTAACCTCTAGGATTCCTTCGTCAATCAGGTCTTGAATCTTTTTCTTCAGTGCCCAACAGTTATTAGTATCATGTCCAGGACTGTTGGAGTGGTACTCACATCTTGCCCTGGGATTATAGCGGGGAGAGAAAATTTTAGGATTTTGAGGAGAATTTTCCAAGGAAATTAGCTTCATCTCCAACAAGCATTGCAGAACTTGTGACATTGGAGTGCTGAACTTGATAAACTGCCTTTTATATTTCTTGTGTTGAGGTGGATTAACCTTATCAGGTCTTTCTTCTTCAACTGAAGGACAATCAATGGCAACTTGCTTCTTACCTTCTTTTATCTTCATCCTCCTTTCAACCAAATCAGCTTGTTTTAATGGAGGTTCACTGACAATTAGATCCCTGACCCTATTACTTTGAAGTTTGTGGACAAAGGTTCTCAACTCTTCTTTCCCCTGAGCTAAACTTTGGATAAGGGCCACCTGGCCATTCATCTGGATCCTCATTCCTGTCATCTCAGCTTGTAGTTGTTTCAGCTGATCATCCTTGTTGTCCTCAGGACTCTTCTTCTTAGCCAGCAGTGTCTTCAATTCATCCTGCCCCTTGGTCAGGTTCAGGATCAGCTCTTGGAACTGTGCATTTTGTGCCTGGAGATCTCTAACTGTTTGTTCAAGAGCCATTGCTGAAATAAACAGCGAGAAGATGAGAAACCTGTGCACAATTATAAACCTGTGATGCAATGAAATGATATGGGAATGCATATGCAATGTTTTCAAGGACCGCAGAATTTAAATTTGCTTAAACAAACAAGAAAGTAACTTTTTATTAGTAATAACTTGTTTTGCCTTTTAGGCTTACAAAAAATGAAAGTGAAATAAATACAAAAGATGGGGTTTTAAGTCTCCCATGGACGTTTCCTCTTTGCGTTGAGGTATGAGTTGAGGTTTCGTTCCTCGTGAAGTTGCTTTGTGAGCTCTAGGATTCTTGCTTGGCTTGCTTTGTAATGAGCCTCGAAAGTATCCCTTTGCTCTTTCAGTTGGATCCATGATCTCTGCAAGTCTTCCATATCAGTAGGCATGTCTGGGTGAAGGATGGTATAAGCTGTGTCTCCTTCAGCAACAGGTTCCATGGTAACTGGTAGGACGGCAGGATATGGCATCATGAGTGTCTGAGCACGAGATCGTACCCATCTGAGATAAGCTTCCATAGGAATAGTGTACTTAGGCTCCAGTGTCTTGCTGTCAATCCTGTTTACCTTTCCCCAAGCTCGTATGAATCTCTGACGGTAACCCTGAAGATCGTTGTCGTAATCAAACACAATGCCCTGAATCAACATGTCATGTGGACCATCACTCCGAGCATAACCAAACTGTCGTAAAGCTAAAGATGGGTTGTAAGTGATGCCTCCTCTTATGCCTAGAAGTGGCACATTAGGAAATTCCCCACAACGGTCAATGATGGTGACATTCTCCATAGATCTGGAGCACCAATGGATATCTGAGTGAGAAAGTGACATGATCCTCTTGGACCATCTGAACCCTTGCTCATTCTTCATTACTGAGCGAGGAAGGTGAGAAATAAACCACCTAGAGAGTAAAGGTATGCAGCACATCAAAGTTCCTCTTGCCCTTGTAGTACGGGTGTGAAGAGAATGCAGGATGTCTCCAAGCAATGTAGGCACTGGATTGTGACTCAGGAAAATGTTGATGGCATGAACATCTATGAACTGATCTGGATTGGGGAACAACACTAAGCCATATATCAGCAAGGCTAAGATATCCTCAAAAGCATCATAGCTCATGGCCTTCAAGAACATTTGAGCTTTATCCACTAATACCTTGGCAAGAATACCCTTAACTCCGCTTCTTGTTTCTAGAACAATGTCATACTTTTTCAGATGTAGAGCTGCAGCAATAACCTCAGGTTTAAGCTCTTTCTCCAAGCCTGTGAAGGGTCTTTGATCAAAAACAGATATACCCAGAAGTTTAGAGAACTCTTCCATTGTAGGAACCAGCTGATAGTCGGGGAATGTGAAGCAATGGTGCTTAGGATCAAAGAATTGAAATAGGACACTCATCATGTCTTCATTGAACCCTGAGGTGACTAGATCCAGTAGGTGACCATGTCTCTTGTTGAACCGGGAGTGATCAGACACTTGAGAAACCAACTCTTTAAGCTTGGGAGGTATCCCCACAAAGTTGATCCTGATGGTGTTTCTACGAGCTGAAGCCATGACCTGCAACAAAGAACAAAGATAAATCCCTTGGTCCTTGAAATGGTTAGGGAAAATGATATGCTCATGATGCATGATGATGTCATGATGTTATGCTCAATCACAAACATGTGGCACACACAAACAAGTCACACCATAGCCCTAGGTTTAAAGGCTTGCATGAGGTTTAAGGTAAGTACCCTCCCCTGAAGTTAGATGGTTCATCCTGTCCTACAAAAGTAACCGGGTTCTAAGGGATCTCAATATCATTGATCCTTCACAAGGGTGGTTGATCAGAAGGCAACTTACTTGCCAACCAAAACCCTCCAAGTTTAAGATCTCAATGAGTGTAGCATCGAGTGTCAACCAACTTCAGTCTGCACCAAAGCCGGTTACCTCACTACTTTCTAAAGGCCAAGATGAGTTAACTAGGGTTCTAAAAGTTAGTTAGTGCATTGACAACATATGGCAGCCTCAATATTATCCTCAACTTGACTTAAGGAATATAAGCACCAACCAAGAAGTCGCACTAACTATGGCCACCAGATCAACCGTATCGATATACGTCGTACAGTTTCCTTGGTCTATTGCCATTTACCTAAGGTACACTAGATCCGGGTTAGGACCTTTCACACATAAGAGCACCCCAACAAAGAAAGTAAAGCAAACAAGGCAAACAATTTAAAGTGATCTTAATTCCTAAGGGTACCCCTCTTAATTAGATCCCCAGCAGAGTCGCCAGTTCTGTAACACGGTGGGAGAACTGACTTTAAGTAATGTTGCGGATAGCAAGAGTCGCCACCGACTTTTATTTTATCCATAAGGAAAGGTTATAAAAGAACAGGAAAGACCTTAGAGAATATTTTGGGTCCGGGGGGTAAGTTATGAAAAGGGAAGGTATTAGCATCCTTTTCATCCATGGTTATCCATGGGCTCTTAGGTACTTAAGCTCACTTTAAATTGATTTTAAAAGTGTAGTGTGTGAATAGAAAAAATCTTCAGAATAGTTTAATAATAATCCTCGTACGGATGTGTAAAAAACTTGTTTGAAAATTTGTTTGAAATTTGTTTAAGTGTGGAAAAGTTTTGAAGTGAGCAAGTACCTAGGAGTAACCTACCCTAATGTTTAAGGTCTTTCTTATTCTTTATCCTTTCCTTAGTAAGACTATCCCTACTATAATGGAGTAGGTAGTCCTTACTTTGGATGTTAAGGGACATATGAGGGACAATTTGATTTTGAAGGCCATTGTGGGGTGTAGCAAGCATAAAGAAGGGACTATCATCATTTGTTTCGAAGGGACTCGATTCGTGTAGGCAACCATGAGGGACTTGATGATTTATCTTTTGAAGGGACTTGCTTCATACACCCCACTTGACCATTATTCGTAGGCAACTTGAGGGTTAACCTTAGGAAGTGAGACGGCGATTAAAATCGACTTACGTGTGTGACGTGTTTAATTTAATTATCTTATATTAACATGATCTAAATTTATTTTAAATGACATACATATTAGCACTCCCTAATTACTAACCATAACAATAATTAAATATTTAAAATATTACAAAATTACACCAAGGAAGCAATTACAACATAATAATAAAAATAGCAAAATATAATCAAAATAAATATAATAAGCAAAAAAGTAATAAATAATAAAATATTGGGGTTAGTAAATAATAATAATAAGCAAGAAAAATAGTTAGTAATAAAATAAGAAAGGTTAGTAAATAATAAAAATTATAAAGTTAGTGAAATAATAAGCATAAAAATAATAATTAATAATAATATAAAATTTACAAAGCAAAATAAATAATATGGTTAGTAGTAATAATAAAAATTAATCAAAACATAAGAAATTAATAAATTTTAATATGAACAATTATATTGAGAAAACAAATATGAACAAGCAATTGTTTTAATTTACAAATTATTAGGTTATTTTTAAATGTATTATAGCAACAAAACTTAATTATCATAAATTCAATTATTTCTAGACAAAAGTTATAAAAAATATTTATTTAATAAAGAGAAAAATAAATTATAAGTATATTTTAAAAAAACTTTAATTTCTAATAATATGAAACATATTTACATTTTAGATGAGAGAAATAATTTATAATTATACTTATAACATTTACATGAATCACATTTAAATAAATAAATAACTATACATTATAATTATATTTAGATAATAAAAAAAAAATGAAAATAAAATTAGGTTTTTACAAAATTTAAATGAGAAAATTATTTTATGATTTTTTACAAGATTAGGGTTCTATTAGAAAAAT
The DNA here is from genome assembly GCA_963966055.1 of Lathyrus aphaca. Classification (NCBI taxonomy): domain Eukaryota; kingdom Viridiplantae; phylum Streptophyta; class Magnoliopsida; order Fabales; family Fabaceae; genus Lathyrus; species Lathyrus aphaca. The sequence continues at coordinate 112,232,382 of OZ014521.1, read as the reverse complement.
ATTTAGGGTTTATAAAAAAATAGGATTTAGCTATATACAAAAATATTCTAATTTATGTATACACATTATAAATTAAACATAAAATATAGAAACAAAATTTGTGAAAATATTTTTGAAATTAAAGAAAGCAGACATATTTTATTATTATTTATTTATTATTGAGAAACATACACAATATATTTAATTTTTAATATTATAACATTTAAAACAAATAAAAGAGAAAAAATGTGGAAACTTACCTGGCTGGGGTTTGAACCCAGGCCAGCTTGATTTCCAGGAAGCACAACAACCACCAGGCCAGGCACGCGCTGGTAATAAGTGAGGAGGAAGAGTTCCTTTTGTTACTTGCTTGCAAAATCCAGGAAAATAAAGAAATAAAAAGGCCTGATTCATGGTTTGAACCCAGGACCTCATAGCCATATACACGCACACATTACCACCCGGCTGGAAGAGCCCACCTGGTTACAAAACAAACACAAACCATAATATATTAAGAAACAAGTTTAAATGAAAAAAATGTCAAAACCTTGCTGAGGGCAGGATTCGATCCTACGTCATCTCCTTAAACGCGCGTATGCCTTGCCACTGGACCACAAGCGTTTGTGTGATTAAGAATGGAAACAAGTTAATAAAATATTATAATCAATTTTTGAATATCCAGCAGCGCGCGAACTGCTTCTTCTTCAACCTATTTCCTGCGAATTTAGCTTCCTTTTTTCCTGCGAATTTAGCTTCGAGTTCTTCATGGTGTCAAACCTGCGAAAATCAAATTCATACCAAACAGCACTGATTCATAAAATTAATTGTAGTTTTGTGATCCTGGAGATTCATAGAACACTCCTATGTTCTCAAAACTCATTTAAACTCAGTAAATCAAAGGTCCCCATTTTCGACCTCTAAACCCTAACCATGGCATATCCTTGATTCTGTACCAAAACTCAAATTAAAACAACCAGACACGATCATTAGCTCATAATAAACAAGAAACATCAATCAAATCCAATTTATTTTACACCAATATGCAAAAACGAAAAAAATATGAATGTCCATGAACTTTGATTCGGTTTGACCAATTCTTGAACTTTTAGATGCATATGGTTATTGATATATGCTCAGTGATGTACAAGGAAGAGATTGGCATGCTCCATTCACCTGAAAAACTACAATTTAGAGGAATCCGAATTTAAGAAAATTGGTGAAATTTTGAAAGTGCAAACTTATCCTTTGGCTGCTTGATTTCGTGAATGAGGCTAGGGTTTTTGTTTGTTATATATATGTGATTGATTTAGGTCAGAAATATCACTTGGTTGTGTGAAAATTTGGATCAAAAAAGATTGAAAAAGATCAAGTTGTAAATTTCAAATATTTGACTATGAAGACTTGCTATCTTTGGAGATTTCATATGATTTTCTTCTCATTCTAATTCAATCACCATTTAAGAATTTCTAGAAATAAAATCTTCACCCAAAAATAGATTTTCATATTTTTTATTTATTTAAAATGATTTTTATGAATTAAATCAATAATAAATAAATAAAAAATAATAAAAATGATGAATTTTGGTCAATTGGGTCGTGCACCATGTTATGAGATGGATTGGGTCATAAATTAGGCAGCCCATTTGGAAAGAAATACTTCTAAGCCTCCATTTTCAACATAAACCATCACAAAATTGCCCAACTTTGCAAGGGCACATCTCCCTCAATTTTAAGAGTATGAGGGTGTTCTTGGACTTTTTGGAAAGCTTGAAGAGTCCTCCAAACAACCCCATTGGTTTCAGGTCCATATCATTTACCAATCTTAAGTTATGCCCTTTTGAAGATGTTGACTTTTTGTTGACTTTTGAAATGACCTATAATGTCTTAGATCATATCTTTCAAATGAAGCATTTTTGGGCTTAACCTTCAACATCAAAGTTGTAGAGAATTCAATTTCCTTCAAAATGAGCTTTGGATGGAGACTTGGTGATGAAGTATGTGAAAGTTATGCCTGGTCAAAGTTCAGTTGACTTTTACTGAGAAAACCCTAATTTAGAAACTCCTGATTATTGATGATCTGGAATCTCCTTAATGAATCATGATCAATACTTGATCAAATGATGAATTTTACTTCATATACTTGATGTTGGCAAAAAATCATGAAGTTTGACTTTGGTTTGACCACAGTTGACCTCAGTTTGACTTTTTAACTGCATTGACTGATTTTGACTTATCTGATCATCTGACTGAGCAAACTTTTGAGAAAAGTCTTGAAACTTGACATGGGGGTTCTTACACACATATAAGATGTTATGAAACTCACTTGAGGTCTTGGAAATCCATTTAGCCTGATTAAAGTCAAAACCCTAGTTTTGGATGCACTGCTTAGGAGGTGCATTGTCTGAGAGAATTGTCAACTCTTCTGACCAATTGTGAACTTTGTGAACCTTGTGAATCTTCATAAAATGTCTTGTGATACTCATGAGAGGTATTTTGAAGCTTGTGAACCTTGTGAACCTCATGAAGTGGCTTTGTAGACCTCATGATCCTCAGGGAAGCTTTGTAATCATTGTGTAACTTGTGAACCTTGTGAACCTTCAAGAAGTAACTTGTGGACTTCATGAACCTCATGAAAGGTCTTGTAAATGTTGAGAAGCTTGTGAACCTTGTGAACCTTCAAGAAGCAACCTATGGACTTCATGAACCTCATGAAAGGTCTTGTAAATGTTGAGAAGCTTGTGAACCTTGTGAACCTTCAAGAAGTGACTTGTAGACTTCATGAACCTCATGAAAGGTTATATAAGCATTGAGAAACTTGTGAACCTTGTGAACCTTCAAGAAGCACAAAGTCTTGTATTGTGAGGGCAAATTTTGGGGTGCAACACTAACGCTCACATTACTCTTGATCCAATACCAAACAACCCTCCATCTTCTGGTTCGACTATCTTCTCACGTGAGGAGCTTGAAAATCCGAAGACGAGAAAGCCTTTGGAATACTTGAGGGCCATGCTTAGCAATCGCTATAACTTTCAAGATTCATCCAGCAGTTCGACTAACTCTGGGGCCACCTCTGAGGTACAGACTCTCAGTTCCATCATGGCTGAAGTTAAAGCTAAAGTCCTTGGTGTCGATTTATTCCAAATTTTGAAGGAAGATCCTAGCCAACAATCTGAACTGAAAGCGCTCCTTAAACAAGTCAATGTCTTGGAGGCCAGTGCTGACGAGACTCGTCTGGTCATGGATCTCGCTCAGATAATTGATGTGGTAGCTGGAGATCTTGGCCGTCGAAAGGAATTTATCCAGATGATCTCCAACAAGAGAGATACCCAAGTTGTTGAGTGGGATGTTGTGGCAGCTTCAACCGATAAGGTTTCAGAATTGTCGAAACTTTCTAATGCTTATTCGCAAGAAGTAGCTGAATGTGATAGAAACATCCAAAACTTCAAGGAACAAATAGCCCAAATTGAAGCCAAGATTGCTCAAGAAAGAAAGCGTAAGGCGGATCTTCAAAGACCTAAGAAGGACGAAGTCGAAGAGAAGATCAAAGTAGGGCTTCATCACGCAGACAGAGCTCAACAATTAGGCAAATAGATCGACGCGATGTCTTATTGCAAAAGTATGTGTGATTGTCAAATCTCAGTTCAGAAAAGGAAATTCATAGAGCTCAAGGAGTCTTTCCTTTAGAGCCAAGACTTTGTAATATAAAAATAGGTTTATGTATTTTCCTTTCATTTCGCAGCCCTAGAAGGCCCCTTTTGTAATGACTTCACTGCTCATTTGGCAACATAATTAATACAATTATTCTACTTTTATTTTTACTTCTTGCAGAGTTGGTTTGTATTTTTTTCAAGTATTTGCCATTTATTTTTAATATTCTTTCATTTTTTCCTATTTCTTCGATTTCATAAGCACCATTCAACAAAACACTTAAAATTTTAAAAGGCCATTCCCACTTGGGGGACCATTTTCCCATTAATCTATATTTTCGATCCATTGGAAGTATTACCTTCCAAACTAAATCACCCACACAGAGGACTTTAAATTTTACTTTTTTTATTGTAAGACTTTTCGACTCTTTCTTTTTGTCTCCTTATCAAGTCTAACGCGCGTAGCCTTTCTTCGTCCAAGTCTACTAACTCGTCTATCATCATGCTCCAATATATTTCTGAAGGAATCTCATGATGTCTTTGAATACGTATGGACTACAAATAGATTTCGACTGGAAGTACTGCATCATGTCCATATGTCAATTTAAATGGAGTAGAGTTAGTGGCTTCTTTGGGTGACGTTCGACAAGCCCATAAAATCTGATCTAAGGTGTTATGCCAATTTCTAGGTTTTTTACCCACATGCTTTTTGATCAAATTTAGTATTACTTTGTTTACTGCTTCGACTTGTCCGTTTTCCTGGGCATAATAGGGTGTAGAGGTTAATAACTTAAACCTTGTTTCTTTTGCAAAAGCCTGCATGATTCTACCAGTAAACATAGAACCTTGATCAGTGGTTATTGTTTCTGGTATTCCAAATCTACAAATTATATATTTTTGGATAAATTCTATGAATGCCTCTTGATCCACATTCACCAATGGTATGGCTTCAATCCATTTAGTAAAGTAATCAACTCCTACTAAGATGTATTTCTTCCATTTCAACAAAGTTGGTCGAATTTCTCCAATTAAATCCAGAGCCCAGCCTTTGAATGGCCAAGGTTTTATGATCGAATGCAATTCGCTCACAAGGACGTGTGATATACCTGCATGGAATTGGCATTCTTGGCAACCCTTTGCGAATTCGACACAATCTTTTAGCATGGTTGGCCAATATAAACCTTGTCTGAATAACAACCATTTCATCTTATGCCCTGCTTGGTGTGCCCCACATGTACCACTATGTACATTCGACAAAGCTATGTAGGCTTCTTCTTCTCCTAAACATCTTAGCAATACCCCTTCTGCAGTCTTTTTGAATAATTAGTTTCCAAAGAGTACATAGCTTAAAAATCTGTATATTACTTTTCTTTCCACCTTTTGGTTTGGGTCTTGGAGATACTCTTTGATGGGTTTTCTCCAATCTTCTTTCTCTGAATTATCTATGTTAAAGATTTCAAAGTTTTCATCATCCCCATAACCAAGTTTTATTGTTTCCAAATCTGATGGGGATAATTTGGTCGACACAACTCTTCCCCTTACTTCAATAGCAGTCTCTAGTTTTTCTTTCGACACTTTGTAACCTGATGCGATTTGAGCCAAGTCATTGGCTTCTTGATTTTTTATTCTAGGGATATGTTTGAAAACCACAGTGTCGAATTGTTTGAGGAGTCTATTGGCTATAATGAAGTACATAATCAGATTTTCTTTGACACATCTGTATTCTTTGGTCAATTGTCTTAGTACTAATTCTGAGTCGCCCATTATTTCGACTCTTGTTGCCCCCAATTCCAACAACACTTCAAGTAGCAATTAAAGCTTCATATTTGGCTTCATTGTTTGAACAAGGGTTTTCGACCCTATACTTGAATTTTGTTGGAAATTTATTAGGAGAAATAATTAATATTCCAATACCTAAACCATTTTTGTGAATGGAACCATCAAAATATAGTCTCCATGGTTGTAGTTCGACGTATTTTTTTCATTTTCGTCTATCGAGTGGTCAACTATAAAGTCAGCCACCACTTGTCCTTTTACAGCCTTCAAAGGCATGTATTTCAAGGAATATTCAGTTAATGCTAGATCCCACTTCCCAATTCGACTATGTAAAATGGGTTTAGACAACATATATTTTATTACGTCGAAATGAGATGATACAAATACATCAACTGATTTTATATAGTGCTTTAATTTAGTACAAGAAAAATATACACATAAACATAATTTTTCTATTACACTATATCTAGTTTCAGCGTCGTTCAAGATTCTGCTGAGATAGTAAATGGCCCTTTCGATGCCATTTTCATCCTCTTGACACAACATACTTCCTAAGGTCTTGTCGGATGCTGATATGTACAACATCATGCTTCTTTTCCCATTTGGAGGCATCAAGACTGGAGGACTGGCTAGGTATCCTTTTATCCCGTCGAAAGCATCTTGTTGCTCTTGTCCCCATGTGAAGTCTTCTTTTTTGAGTCGAAGCAGAGGAGAGAAGGCATGCGTCTTCCCGCTGAGGTTTGAAATGAATCTTCTTAGAAAATTGATTTTTCCCAGCAGTGATTGCAATCCTTTCTTTGTTGATGGCGCTTTCGCCTCCATTATTGCTTTAGCTTTGTTGGCGTTTATTTCGATTCCCTTTTTGTGGACCACAAAACCTAGGAAATCTCCAGCCTGCGCACCAAACGCACATTTAAGGGGATTCATTTTTAAACCAAATTTTCTCATCCTTTGAAAGGATTGTCGAAGATGGTCTAAATGACGTTTTCCTGAAACAGACTTTATCACAATGTCATCAATATATACTTGCATGAATGTTTCAATGAAATCATGAAAAATAGAGTTTATGGCCCTTTGGTATGTAGCCCCAGAATTTTTCAAACCAAAGGGCATAACTACCCATTCATAAATCCCTATTGCTCCAGGACAACGAAAGGATGTTTTGGCAACATCTTCTTCTGCAATGAAGATTTGATTGTAACCAGAGTATCCATCTAGCATGCTCAGGTACTCGTGGCATGCTGTAGATTCTACTAGCATTTCTGCCACTGGCATAGGATATTCATCCTTAGGGGTGGCTGAATTTAAATCTCGAAAATCAATGCACACCCTTAATATGCCATTTTTCTTTATTACAGGTACAATATTTGCAATCCATTCGACATACCTGGTTGGGCGAATGAATTTGCATCTGAGAAGTCTTTCGACCTCTTCCTTTATTTTCGACGGGACTTCTGGTGCGAACCTCCTTGGGGTCTACTTTACAGGCTTCTTTCCTTCTATGATAGGAAGCTTCAGTTCGACCAAGCTTCTATCGAGGCCAGGCATTTCTTCATAGTCCCATGCAAAGCAGTCTTTAAACTCTTTCAGCAGTTTGACTAATTCAATTTTGAACTGGGGGTCCATGTTCGCACTTATGTAGGTTGGTCTTTTTTCTGCTCCCAGTCCTAGATTGATTTCCTCCAAAGGGTCCTGTGCCACCATTTTCAAGCTAGTTGATGTTGGGTCTTTTTCGAATCCTAAAGGTTCGTCATCATAAATGGCATCAAGTTTTTGATCCTGCCATTTGTCTATTATGTTGTCTTTATCTTCTCCATCAATGCCCTGGGGAGGGCATGATGGGCCTAAATCTTCTTCATTGGCTTCGACAGCCATATATTTTATTTCGGCTTCTAGAGCCGCTTTTAGTTTATTTTCGGCCATATAGGCCGTCAGTTTATTAAATGTTGATGTTTCACTCATCATCATCGTCGAACTCGCTACCCTAGCCAGCTGGCTCTATGTTAGAGATTCCCTATACATGACTTGGTTCACCAATCACTTCTTTGTCCCATTGAAACTCATGTGTTGGATGTAGGTACATGGAGCAATATGCATTGTCTGATGCCTTCAGATCAAACTCAGTTGGATTTCAAGGGGCTATGTGAGCCAAGTTTCTGTCGAAGCTTCGACTGTTTACGTTGTTCACTTTAGTCATGAAGTAGCTTTGGTCTGCTTCGATGTTTTCGACGATGCCATCAGGGCGCCAGATGACTATGCGATGATGCATGGACGAAGGTACAACTCCCACTCCATGGATTCACTCTCTTCCCAACAATAGATTGTAGTTGGCCCTGGAAGCTATGACTATAAACATTGTTGGCCTGGTGATAGTGTGAATTGTCAAATCCACTTGAATAACGCCCATAGTTGAACCCACTTTCCCTTCATAGTTCGACAAAACCATGTTGTGTGGTTTCGCATCAGAGTCATCTTTACCAATCTTTTTCAGCATGTAATGGGGCATTAGGTTCACTGCAGCTCCCCCATCCACTAGTATTTTGTTGACGCCTGTATTTTTTACCTTTCCTTTTATGAATAAAGGTTTCAAATGCCCTTTCATTGATTCGTCTAGCTTCTCAAAGAAAGTGTTATGTTATTCGACATAACCATTGTTCATGATGTAATAACACACATGCCTTAGTCCCACAGTACTATCGATCATATTTTCTTCTTCGTCTTCGATTTCCATTACTCTGTCATAGTATCTAGGAAGGACTGAAACCACATTGCGTATTACGTCGAATGACCCTTCTTCGTCAGACTCAAAATTGTCAATTGCTTTGTCACCTTCTGATATTGTGTTAGTGGGCTTTGACAACTGCAACATGCTGCTGGTGTTGTTCATTTTGAGAGTTTTGTCTTTCTCTGCCTGAGTGTTTCTGCTGGACTTTGCCTTATCTTTGCCAGCATTTTTCTTCTTAATGTTGATTCCTTCTGCTGCGTCTCTCTCAACCCTTTTCTGCCTCTGGAACCTCCTCCGTTGAGAGTTCGACATGGGACATTTTCCTTTATAGTTTTATGAGGGGTATGGTCTTGACTTCTGTTTCCCAGTTTATTTCTTTACTTCGACTGAAGAACCTCTATGGACCTGAAAATTATTCCATCTTCTTGGTCCTTGGGCATTTCTAATGGGTTGCACCCATCTATCATCAGGTACCTTTCCAGATGGTTTGTAAGTGTTGTGGTATCTGCCCCCAGTGTTCTTAAAGTGGTACTGTCCTTTTCTTGGATCACACCTACATGTTTCAACTGCTGGCGTTGGCCCCTAATTTCCTCTTGTTTTAGTCTTCTCCATAGCCTCCAAGTTTGTTGCTGCTTTTTTGTCAAAAACGGCGTTGCATCTTGGACATAGCATTACTTCAATCTTTTTCCTTTGACACCTTTGGATAAATTCTGCCAAGTTCTCATCCTCTTTTGCGTAGGATGTCCTTTGGTACTCCTCTTGTCAACCTGGGCACTCATTATTCTTTTAAGTCTTCTCATTATTCTTTTGAGAGACTTCTACCATATTGATATATATCTTCTTTCCTCCAGCAATGTTCAACTTATCCATCTTTTCAATGAAAATTTCTTCGACAGTTTCCACCCTGACTTCTGCAGTGCCCCCGTTTGCAGTTTCGACAACATTAGTGAGGTCTTTGGTATCCTTTTCTTCTGTTTGGTTAGGAGAAACATCTTCGGCAGTTTTGTCGTTGTTGTTGAGGCCTTCAGGAGCCTTCTTCTTAATGCTGAGGGAAATGTCACATTTTTCCTCAGTGTTCTAAAAAATGTCTCCCCAACCTGTTGGCTGGATTTTGTTGATGTCAACCTAGGCACTGGCAGGAGCAGTGTATTTCACCAGATAGTCAAACTTTCCGCTAGGCTCTCCCAGAGTGTCCCATATTATTCCTTCTTCAGCCAAGTAGTCGTTTCTTTTGTCGAAGCCTTCAGTAGCTTTTCTCTTCATACCCTCAGAGTTTTTAGTAACCCTGGTTTTGTCTTGATGGTTGAAACCTTAAGTGGTCTCAACTTTGTTCTGGTCGTTGAAATCTTCAGTAATCTCAACATTTGTGGCATTTCTGAGACCCTTAGTAGTCCCAACCTGTTTTAGAGCGTCGAAACCCTCAGTGATCTTGACAACATTCCTTGCCTTAAGGTCATCAGTAACCTTGATCAATACAAGCATGGTTAACTCGTCTTCGGATACTTCTTCCATGTTGGGGTGGATTGGAAGATTTTCATTAATCCCCACCATGTTAACGTAGGTGTCGAAACCTTCAGTAGCTTCAATCATCTCGAAGTTATCATCAGACATCTTCTCCATTTCGACCATGTTCATGTCGAATGGTTCAGCATAATTGGCTTCCAGGATCTGCATAGGATTGGTGTCAATCCTCATTTGTTGTTTTGGTTTGTCTCCAAACCTCAGCCTTCCATCCTGGATTGCATTTTGCACTAAATCCCTGAAAAGAAAACATTGAGAGGTTTTATGGCCCAAGAAATTATGGTACATACAAAAACCTCTCTTTTTCTATTGGTCAATAGGGGGTTCTTTAACACCTGGTGGTTTTATTAATTGACCATCCTTTACCAACAAATCAAATATTTCGTCACACTTAGTGACGTCGAACGTATATGTTCTTTTAGGGAATTTATTGTTCTTCTCCGGCTCGACAGGATTTTTTCCATTCTATGGATTTAACATTTTGCAAGAATAAGGTGGACCTTGCTTTAACTCTGCCATGTCAATTTCTTGATCGTCGAAAACGACTGTTTCGTCTTCGTCACAGTAATCTTCTTGGCACATTCCTACATAAGTTGCCCTTTCTTTTTTACCTTTATTAGCCCTAAACTTCTCAGCTTTTAGCCTTTCAATCTGTCTTACCCTATCTGCTAATTGCGTCATATCTTTTAAGTATTGAGCATCTAGTTTCTTCCTTATGGAATAGTCTAGACCTCCTGCAGCCATTTCAACCAGTTCTTGTTCAGACACTTGCGTAAAACATCTTGCTTTTAGCAATCTGAATCTATTAAGGTAGTCGTCTATAGGCTCTGAGAATTTTTTTTAACGCTTGCCAACTCTTTCAGGCTTATCTTAGTTTGTCCCATGTAGAATTTTTCATGGAACAATCTTTCCAACTGGGTCCATGTATGTATGGAACCTGCTGGTAGGGATGTAAACCAAGTAAATGTGTTCCTCGTTAAAAAGCTTGGGAAATATTTCATCTTTAGATTTTCATTACGTTCTATTGCATCTGCTTTGATCAAGTAATGCGCTATGTGTTCTATGGTGGATTCACTAGTATCCCCTGAAAATTTGGTGAATTTGGGGATTTTCCACCTTGGGGGTAGTTCTTGTTGTAGAACATATTCAGAGAGTGGGGAAGCGTAACTGGGCCTATGGAATCCCACGTTTGCTCCATTTTGTGCCATTATTCTCTCGACCATGACTGCCAAATTGTTTTCGACAAGTGGATTATTGTACTGCATTCTTTGTTGTAAAATGTCATCCGCGTCTTGACCTCTCTGTACTAACAACCTCCTAGGCTCCTGTTGGATAGAGACTTCGACACGAACGTGTTCGACAATCTCTTCTTGGATCCTTAGATTTGCCTGAGGGTTGTTTGAAGGTCTTTGATTTATTGTTGGCTCTTCTTCGATATTGATTATCGGATTCTGCACCGCAGGTTCTCTCTGTCGAATTTGGGGAACTCCAAAGAATTCAGCAATACGCACCATTTGTGCTGCCAATATTTGGTTTGTTTGAGTAGTGCTTTGTATTAAAGGATTAAACAATTCCCCCATTTGTTGAGTCAACCTATGGACCATTTCATGATTGCTTTCATCCATTTGTTGACGTATTGCTTGCGCAGAATTAGTTGTAATTGCTGGCATGTGGAATCCTGGTGGGGGTTGGTTTGGTTTACTAACGTTCCCACCATAACCTGAACCTTGTAATGGCGAAGACATGTGGACCACAATATCAGAATACAAGGGCGTTGCATTATGCAAACTAGCCATCACTGAAGTTGGCATTCCATAAGGTTGTTCTCTTCCAAACATAGGCGTGGAAAAAAAATTGATAGGGCCTAAAGTTATTTCCTCCAGGGGGAGGGGTACTCAAAGGTATCGAATGCCCTATGTTGGAGGAACTGGGTCCGCTTTGAGAAAACGACACCCCTGGTATCGATCCAGATGATGAGGGATTTCCTCCTTCTGAAACGTGTAATGTTTCCATATTCCCTCATATTGAAGGAATAACATTGGAAACTGGAATTTCGTCAGTATTTACTGGTGGTGGGATAGTCATTTTTCTTACTCTAGTTCGCCTAGGTCTTTCTATGTCAGTCACGACCAATTTACCACTTTGTAAAATCATACAATGTAATAAAACTCTTTTGGATTGAGAGTCCTTTTTAGTATTTTAGCACGATCCCACCGAGTGTGCCAATTTATTCGCTAGTGTTTTTGGCGAACAACCTCTGGTTTACCAATTCCTTGGAAATGGGTTACTTGCCGGACCAACCACACAAGTCCTAGGACACATGTGCTAAATTTTAAAGATAAGTTCTTAATGTATGATTCTTATTGGTTTCTTATGTGTTATGTCGAATGGCTTCTTAGCAATATTGTTCTTATTGATATTATAATATGGAAACGTTTGTCTAATGAAACTAACAAAGAAACATAAAGTTTGCATTAAAGGTATGTTAAAATAAAAAGTGACTTGGAAGTAAATTGCTGGAAAATAGATTACTTGAGAGTAAATAAGAACATAAACTTAAACGAGGAATAATGGATAAAATATAATCTTTATAACTGAAAATTTGAATGGTGTTTACACGTACATTTTCCAGATAATCCTCCTTTCTCTTACACACGAGTATTAGAGTAATCTTCACAAAAATATTGTACAGAATTTCACACACTTTACACAAAGCAAATTATCCTATTTATATACAAATAAAATAATCGTCAAATAACGGTCACTTCCTAAGAATTCGCCACTTGGCAATTTGCATGTTAACAAAAGCCCAAAAATTTGCACTCGTTGATGCGTAGAATGATATTGTTGGTAGGTTGTATTTCTTGAATGGGCTTAAAGATGTCATTCGGAGAAAAGATTATATTGCTTGAATGGGCTAAAAGCTGCCATTCGGGGAAAATATTGTATTGCTTGAATGGGCTTAAAGATGTTATTCGGAGAAAAGTTCTTCAAATGTATTTCATGGAGAATAAGGTAGTATAAAATATGAAGATGCATCTTTTGGGAAGATAAACAACGGCCCAAGGTAATGATATAACTTTTGGGAAGATAAATGACGACCCAAAGTCATAATAGGGTACGTGGGAAGATAAACAACGACCCAAGGTAATGGTATAACTTTTGGGAAGATAAACAACGGCCCAAAGTCATAATAGGCTACTCGGGAAGATAAACAATGGCCCAAGGTAAGGGTATAACTTTTAGGGAGATAAACGACGGCCCAAAGTCATAATAGGGTACTCGAGAAGATAAACAACGGCCCAAGGTAAGGGTATAACTTTTGGGAAGATAAACGACGGCCCAAAGTCATAATATGGTACTTGGGAAGATAAACAACGGCCCGAGGTAAAGGGATAACTTTTGGGAAGATAAACGACGGCCCAAAGTCATAATAGGGTACTTGGGAAGATAAACAACGGCCCAAGGTAAGGGTATAACTTTTGGGAAGATAAACGACGACTCAAAGTCATAATATGGTACTTGGGAAGATAAACAACGGCCCAAGGTAAGGGTATAACTTTTGGGAAGATAAACGACGGCCCAAAGTCATAATATAGTACTTGGGAAGATAAACAACGACCTAAGATATAAGTTGTTGATGAAGTTTGTCTGCTGGAGAATTAACCTGAAAAACAAGGTTAGTTCTATGAAAATATCATGATGTATATAACACTTTGCAAGATAATATTTCATGATAATGTTGTATGCGTATGATATGATGAATTATGTAGTTCGAAGTGTATAAGTAGCTTCGTAGAACAACTGCTGGCTGGGGAAAATAAATCATGATTCGTTGTTGAGGATTATGAAGACTTCGTTCCTGTCTTTTTTAAGAATATTGTACTTAGAAGCTCTCGTTCTCGTTCGTCGTACTTATTATTGAAGGATTAAGTTCCTGAATATCCTGATTGAGGATAAAAGAGATGGACATTGCTCCGGGAGACTTATCTGGCCAAGTATCAATTCTTCGGAGGATATATTATATTTGAAATGAAATTACTTGAAGATTTCGTAGAGTTGGAAGTATAAGATACTACTTGAATTATTCCATAAGAATATTCGTAAAAATTACTCTGTGGGGATGAACCGGCGAAGATTCGTTGAATTCCTATCTCCGATCGTCCATGATAAATACTATTATTGTATTTTATGCATTTATGGTAAACATCAATCATATTCAAAAACATAGATACATTCAAACATAATCAACAGACGTTTCTCGCTTTAGTAAAAGGGGAAAAGTAAACATGAATTCGGAAAACATTTCTTACTGGAATAAAGAGGGAAAAGTAAACTTGAATTCGGAAAACATTTCTGACTGGAATAAAGAGGGAAAAGTAAACTTGAACTCGAAAACATAATCGTTTCAACTTTGAGAGTGTATAATCAATTGAATTTAGAGCTTTTAAGGTTCTTAACCTTCCTAGATAATTTCCTAGAAATTCTCATGGTTGGATCCGAAGACATGATACTGACACCATCTGATACTATTGGCCCAAGCAATCTATTTCCGAGAGGAATGTATTTTCAGACTGCGGTAGATCATATACGCTCCAGGTATTAGATTTGGAAAGAGAGTGTTGCCCCTTAGTTGAGGATGATTTGTCCCAGGATGGAAGTATTGGAAAGGAGCTACTTCAAGAGAGATAAACAAAATGCCCCATAATAATGTGCCTCTGGTATTGCGAACTTGGTAATGCTACCTTTGATAATTCAGATAAATGAGGAGACATGCCTTTGGCTACTTAAGCATAGTTGAATCTTGACCTGATTGCCCTAAATGAATTGGACAGTAACATGGTATGCCCCCTTGAATGGAAGATAGTGACTATGCCCCTTGTATACATTAGCTTTGATCCAGGAAGCAACTTTGCTTGTAGGGAGGACTTTGATTCATTGACTGTTCATCATGTAAGTTTCTCTGTTGTCAAAGACTTAGTTATATGCAAACAATGATATTCAAAATGCAATGCTTATGTATGTCTTGAGATTTGTTTTTTGAAAACGATTTATTTTAGTAAAATAATGTTTGTGAAAACTGTGATATTAACTCAAGATTTATAATAATCCCTAAAGGAGTCAGGATACCTTTTTGTAACAGTACGCTTTTGAACTAGCCATGCTTCAGTTAGGACTTTTAAAGGGTTGTAACGTGGTCTGATTCATGGTTTAAGAAACAAAGGATAAAGGCTCAAATTTATTTGTACCTAACCCATTCCTCATGATGTTGTTCAGTCCTATGTTCAGTTAGCTTATGCATTGAGGCTCCAAAAGAGTTTGGAATTATAACACTGACAATAGTTTATTTGAAAAGTCAGTCATCTTTTCTTTGTTTGAGGATTTGTAGTGACCTAACTTTCTTTTGACTTTGTTATCCTTTCTTTTTGCCTGAACTATTTGTTTTAAAATTATAGCCAGCGGGACGTCTCAATTTTTTTTATTAAGTCTCCTTCATAGGTTTTGACTTAGTGAGTTTTTCTTTTGCTAGATATTGATTGTCATACTTAATGATTACAGGGAACCATCATTAGTTGTGTACAACACAGATAATTGGCATAATTGAGTTAATCGAGTAACTACCCTGCCCCAGGTTATGATTGAGGGTTTTAATTTGCATGAGAATGAAAACTCCTACTTCATAGGCTCAAAAGGGCTGACTAGAGATTAACTTCCTTATATCTCCACTGTTTAGGAATTGAAACAATACCTGTACATCGTCAGCGTAGTCTGTTCAAAAGCATACTGCATAAGATTATGGTATTGTCTTCGTCATCCTCCCTCTAAAGGCTTACAACTTTATCAAGAGTTAAATATCACAAAAAGCGAGGTAACAAAAAAAATAGTTTTTAAATATAGTAAAATGAATGGATTCATTCAAGACAAACATACGTAATGCATTAATGTAAAACTAAGTTCAACATAATAGTAAGTGTTTGAGCAAACAAAGGAAATTACAACTAAAAATCCACATGTTCTCAAAGCCTCCTCTAAACTTATTACTCCGAACGTCTAGTAGCTTTGATATTTGACGGATGATATGAGAATTCAATCTGACCTTCAAGTGTAACCTCAAGGATTACTTCGTCAATCAGGTCTTGAATCTTATTCTTCAATGCCCAACAATTATTAGTGTTATGTCCAGGAAAATTGGAGTGATACACACATCTTGCCTTGGGATTATAGCGAGGAGAAGAAGTAAAGGGTCTTCGAGGAACGTCTTCCAAGATAATCAACTTCATTTCCAACAAGCATTGCAATGCTTGTGACATTGGCGTGTTGAATCAGGAGAATTGTCTTCTACACTCCTTATATTGTGGTGGATTATCCCTATAATGCCTTTGTTCTTCAACTGAAGAATCATCAGTAGTAGCCGGTCTCTTTCCTTCTCTTATCCTCGTTCTCCTATCAACCAAGTCATCTTGTTTAATCAGAGGTTGACTGTTACCTTGAAACTTGTTCAAAAATATTCTCAGCTCTTCTTGCCCCTGGGCTAAGCCCTGGATAAGAGACACCTGACCATTCATCTGGATTTTCATCTCAGCTTGTAGTTATTCCAACTGATCACCCTCATTGTTTTCAGGATTCTTATTGTTCATGTCCTTAGAGAGGGCTGCTTTCAACTCTTCTTTCCCCTTGGACAAAGTCAGGATACCCTCTTGAAATTGAGCAATATGGGCTTGGATATCTTTGACAGATTGTTTGAGAGCCATTTCTACTAAAATAAATAGCGAGAAGATAAGAAATCTGTTGTGGAAACCTGTCATGCAATGATATGGTATGTAGATGCATATGCAATGTTTTCAAGGACCACAGGATTTAAATTTATTTAAACAAAAACAAAACAAAGCTTTTATTAGTAAGCGTTAAAATAATTTTCCCCTTGGGCTTATAATGAAAGGAAATAAGAATAAAGTACAAAAATAAATCTATGGGGTTTTAAGTCTCCCATGGACGTTTCCTCTTTGTGTTGAGGTATATGTTGAGGTTCCGCTCTTCGTGAAGTTACTTTGTCAGCTCCAGTACTCTTTCTTGGCTAGTGTTGAACTAAATCTCAAAGGTATATCTTTGCTCCTTCGGTTGGATCCAAGACTTCTGCAAATCCTTTAAATCAGTAGGCATATCTAGATGAAGGATGGTATAAGGAACATCTCCTTCAGCAATAGGCTCCATAGTAACCGGTAGAACAGCAGGATATGGCATCATAAGAGTCTGAGCACGAGATCACACCCATTTTAGGAAAGATTCCATAGAAATGGAATACTTTGGTTCCAGAGTCTTGCTATCAACCTTGTTCACTTTGCTCCAAGCTCGTATAAACCTTTGTGGTAACCTTGAAGATTGTTGTCGTAGTCTAACATAATACCCTGAATAAGCATGTAATGAGGACCATTACTCCGAGCATAACCAAACTGACGTAGAGATAAAGAAGAGTTGTAAGTAATGCCCCCTCTTATGCCAAAGAGTGACACATTAGGGAACTCCCCACAATGGTCAATGATAGTAACATTCTCCATAGATCGAGAACACCAATGAATGTCTGAATGAGAAAGTGACATGATCCTCTCAGACCACCTTAACCCTTGTTCATTCTTCATCACTGATCGAGGAAGATGAGAAATAAACCACTTAGATAACATAGGTATGCAACACATCAGAGTTCCTCACACCTTCGTAGTACGAGTGTGAAGAGAGTGTAAGATATCTCCAAGTAATGTAGGCAATGGATTGTGAGTTAGAAATATGTTGATGGCGCGTACGTCAATGAACTGGTCTGGATTAGGGAACAACACTAAGCCATAGATTAATAAGGCTAGGATCTCCTCAAAAGCATCATAGCTCATAGCATCCAAGAACACCTGAGCTTTCTCCATCAATACCTTAGCAAGAATACCCTTAACTCCGCTTCTCATTTCTAGGACAATGTTTGATTTCTTCAAATGTAGGGTTGCAACAATGACTTCAGGTTTAGGCTCTTTCTCTAAGCCTGTAAAGGGTCTCTGATCAAGGATAGACACACCCAGTAGCTTGGAGAATTCCTCCATTGTAGGTACCAGCTGATAGTCGGGGAATATGAAGCATTGATGTTTAGGATCAAAGAACTGGAATATGAGACTCATCATATCTTCATCAAACCCTAAGGTAATCAAGTCAAGTAGATGACCATGTTTATTGATGAACCGGGAGCTTTCAGAAACTTTAGAGACCAATTCCTTAAGTTTAGAAGGTATCCCTACAAAATTGATCTGGATAATGTTCCTACGAGCAAAAGCCATGACCTGCAACAAAGAACAAAGATAAATCCTTTGGTCCTTGAAATGGTTAGTGAAAATGCTATGCTTATGATGTCATGATGTCATGATGTTATGCTTAATCACAAACATGTGGCACACAAACAAGTCACACAATAGCCCTAGGTTTAAAGGCTTGCATGAGGTTTAAAGGTAAGTACCCTCCCCCTGAAGTTTAGTTGGTTCATCCTGTCCTACAAAAGTAACCAGGTTCTAAGGGATCTCAATATCACAGATACTTTCCAAGGGTTGTTGTTTAGTAGGCAACTTACTTGCCAACCAAAACCCTCCAAGTTTAGGATCTCAATGAGCGTAGCATTGAGTATCAACCAACTTTAGACTTCTCCAAAGCCGGCTATCTCACTACTTTCTAAAGACCAAGATGGGTTAACTAAGTTTCTACAAAGTCAGTTAGTGTAATGACAACATATGGCAGCCTCAGGTTATCCTCAACTTACTTAAGGAACATAAGAACCAACCAAGAAGTCACACTAACGTAGCCACCAGATCAACCATATCGGTATACGCTATACAATTTCCTTGGTCTATTGCCACTTACCTAGGGTATACTAGATCTGGGTTAGGATCTTTCACACAAAAAGCCCAACAGAAAAATAAAGCGAACAAACAAACAATTTAAGTGATCTAATTCCTAAGGGTACCCCTCTTTTACTTAGTAACTCCCCAGCAGAGTCGCCAATTCTGTAACACGGTGGGAGAACTGACTTTCTATAAATGTTGCGGATAGCAAGAGTCGCCACCGACTTTTATTTTATCCAAGTGGAAAGGACATAAAAGAACAGGAAAAACCTATTTTAAAAGACTTGGGTTCGGGGGTAGGTTATATAAAGGGAATGTGTTAGCACCCTTTATAACCCTTTATATCCATGGTTATCCATGGGCTCTTAGTTATTTAGCTCACTTTAATTGTTTTTGAAAAGTGTAGTGTGTGATTAGAAATTTTCTAAGTACTTTGTAATGATCCTCGTATGGATGTATACAAAGTCTTGTTTGAAAATGTTTGAAAATATTGTGAGGTGTGAAAAATATTTTTTATTTTGAAGAGTGAGCAAGTAACTATGAGGTACCTACCCTAGACTAAGTCATTCATGTTCTTATATGTCCTTTCAAGGGTAAGACTGTCCCTATTATTAAGGAATAGGTAGTCATTAACTTGGATTTGTTAAGGGACGGGCGTAGGGTCATCGTATGGTCAATGAAGGCAACTTGAGGGGTGTCTTTAGCAATTGGGAGGGACTATCATCTTTTAAACCGAATGGACAAGATCATTATCGAAGGCAACATCATAGGGACTTAATCTTTTAAACTGGGGAGGGACAAGATGATTTTTATTTGTAGGGTCGTTTGCTTAAGACACCCCCATTTTCGAGGGACCTGGCCATATAAAGGCAACTGAGAAGGGTAACCCTAGGAAGTGCAGACGGCGACCGTAAGACGATTGACTTACGTGTGTGAGTGATTGTTTTCATATATTTATCTTATTTTTAAATTATCTAAGTCCAATTATTCAATTAATTTCTTACACTCCCTATATTACTAACCACGCAGTTAAAATATGATCAGTGGCAGGAATTTAAATGGCGGAAAATAAAATGGCAGAAAATAAAAACCTAACTATTACAACGCCTTGGGGCAGTTACATAATTATAATGGCGGAGAAAAAAAAAACTAATGATAAACAAACTTAGAGCAATAATAATAAGGCATGTAGTGAATATAACAAGAATGAATGAAAATAAAAAGGTTTAGAGAGATAAAAAGTTTAGGAAAAAGGTTTAGGATTTGAAAAGTTTTAGGGTTAAATAAAAAAAATATATTTTTAGGTTTCTTAAATATTAAAATAATAATACAAATAAAATTTTATGACAATATTAACCTAAATCTAATTAATTAAAATATTTTTTTATAAAAAAAAGAGTTAATAAAATAATTAAAATAATGAAATAGATTTAATATTATAAATTATATATAAAAAAATAAGATTTTTATGATTTAAAAAAAATTATTAAGAAAAATAAGTTTGTGAGTAATTAACAAAAAATTAGTGTTTAATAATAGTAATTATATTAAGGAAAAAGTTAGATTAACCATAGTTAAAACAAAAATTAAAAACTAAAGAAAATAACAAAAAAAAGCCAAAATACCTGGGGTGGGAATTGATCTCACGTGCTAAAATGTTGGGAATGTGGGTTGACGTTTCTTTGCCAAAATGTTGGAAATGGGTGTTGAACCCACGTTTCTTTGCCAAAATGCCCTCAAGATTATCAATCTTGCCTTCTTGACACTAAAACACGTGCACACATGCGCGCACATGTGAATGTACCTGAAAAATAGTTATTATATAATAAAACAAAACGTATATAAAAAAAAGTTGAGGCAAACTCGTCAAAGTTTAGCGGAAAAAATAAGGGCAGTTAGTTATGAAAAAAATGTACAGATCTAAATATATGTATATGAATAACATAAAAAGGAGGAAAATGGTTTAAGGTTTGAGAAATTTTTTAAAGGTTTGAAAAATAGGGTTCAAGAAAAGGCTAAGGTTTACGGTAAACTTTAGGGTTTAGTTAAGATTTAATGGAAAAAAAAATTTAAGAAAATTTAAATTTAAATTATAATAAATAAAAAATACTAATTACTCTATAAAATATAAAAACTAATTATATACTAAATATTAACATTATTATATTAAAATTTTATTTAAAATAAAATAAGGTCATTAATTTTTGAAAAATAAGATTTCATAAGAAAAATATTAATTAAATTATTAATCTTATAAAAAAAACTTTATATATAAAAACAAACATTATAAAGTTAAAGAAAAGAAGAGAGAAAAAATTCATGTTTCTTCTTCAAAATGCCACGATTTCCAGCCATTGGAACACCTGCGCGTTTTGTAATAAGGTTAGACAATAATTATATATAAAATAAGTTTATTAATGAAGTATAAAAAAAAGCCTGAGGCTGGGTTCGAATCCACGCCCTCAGGACTTTGAACCTACATCTTAACCATTGCACCAAACCGAAAATCAATTTTTTGCAAAATTTTGAAGATGGCAACATTGCTTTTTTGTTCTGGAAAATCCTCCCCTGGTGTTTGCTTGTGTTCATGTATAAATAGGGATGTAATCATGTCAGATAAATTGGGCTTTGGATCATGGATATTGATTGCTTGATGATGAATAAATCTTTCATTCATAATTGTGAAAAAAATCAAATGATATGTTTCAAATTGATTGTGCACGAAATTGGAGAGTATCAAATCACTTTTAAGGTTGTTTATGAGTTTCTAGAACAAGAATCTGATCCAAATATTTATCTTTTATCTTTTATTTTTATTTAAATTGAATTTTAACAAATAAAATCCAAATAAATAAAAAATAAATTATAAAAATCATATGGATTGATTATTGGGTCGTGCAAGGTCTTAACTTTGAGATTAGGTTGCAATTTGATGGGCCCATTTGGAAATTTTTGGATTTTAGACCTTATTTGCTTCATACACCCCTTGAAATTTTCCCAATTTTGACAAGGCACAACTCCCTCAATTTTAAGGCTATGAAAGTGATCTTGGACATTTTTGAAAGCTTAAAGACTCCTCTAACAAACCTCTTTAGTCTAATTTCCATATCTTTTACCATTTTCAAATTATGCTCTTTGGAAAAGGTTGACTTTTTGTTGACTTTTAAAAGGACCTATAATGTCTTAAATCATTCCTTCAAAATGAAGCATTTTTAGGCTTGGCTTGTGAAACACAAAGTTGTAGATAATTAAATTTCCTTCAAAATGAACTTTGGATGAGAAATTTTTGATGAAGCATGTGAAAATTATGGCTGGTCAAAGTTCAGTTGACTTTTCCTAGGAAATCCTAATTTAGAAACTTCCTGATTCTTGATGATCTGAGATCTCCTTGATGAATCATGATCAACCCTTGATAAAATGATGAATTTTACTTCATAATCTTGATGTTGGCAAAAAAATCTTAAAGTTTGACTTTAGTTTGACCATAGTTGACCTCAGTTTGACTTTTTAACCACTTTGACTGATTTTTGCATATCTGATCATCTGACTGGTCAAACTCATTGGGGAAGCTCTAAAACTTGACATAGGAATTCTTGAAGTCACATGGGATGTTGTGAAGCTCACTTAAGTCCTTGGAAGTCCATTTTGCTTGGAGAAAACCAAAATCCTAGTTTTTATCCTTTGCTTAGGAGGAGGCTTTGTCTGAGGAAACTCTCAAACTTTCTGATCAATTGGGGACCTTGAGAACCTTATGATCATTGAGAAATCTTTAGAGACATTGACTTGATTGTGGGAGGGCATATTTTTGGGTGCAACAACAGCCTATTCACACTAATGACGATGCTTACTATCTAACCTATAGGGATATCAAAGGCTCTTAACACCTTTAAAATTTGAACACTAAATGCAAGAAGAACAATCATCTTCAATGCACACACTTGCTTTCAACAATCCTGAATAACAAAGGAAGTAATTACAATGGTTGATTTATAATGAGTATGAAAGTTGTATATATAATGTTTATCAATACTATGATTGATATTCTCTTTAAATGATAATTTCCACAACTATTTAAGACTTTGTTGCTCAAGAATTTCTATTCAAATAATATGAAAATATGCAGAAAATTCTTATGAAAATAACTTGTTCAAGATGTGGAAAGTAAAATTTTTGCAAAGTTTTTTAGAAAGAGATTTTGAAAGAGGTTATTTTGAAAAATTGAAAGATAAGACATTTATAATATCATAAGCACCCTTTGAAATATCATGCAATTCTTCAAAAAATACCATGAACAATTGCCATGATTCATTGGAAACAAATTAGGAAAGATTGGATGAAAAGGTGCAATTTTCAGAACAATTTTTCAAAAACGCACAGTGAGTAATCAATTGCACCTTAGCAGCAATCGATTGCACCACAAATAGATACACACAAAATTTGAATTTTCAAGCATGCAACCGATTGCACGGAAAGGGCCAATCGATTGTACCACAAACAAAGGCCAAAAAAGAGTTTAAAAATTGAGCATGCAATCGATTGCAGCAAGGGGTGCAATCGATTGCTCATGCAAAAACATAGAAAAAATTTGAAAATAAATTTGTGAATGTGTGATCATGCAATGCAAATTATTTTTTATTAAATTTAGAAACTAAGACTTAAATACTTGATAAAGATTTTCATTATACCTTCAAAGGAGATTATTATTCATATCAAGTCTTTGTCCTGATTCTTCGTTTTAACATGATGCTTTTAAATGAATGAACATTATTGCCTTCTTGTCAAGTGGTTTGTCTTCATCAAAATATAAGTTGATCTTGAGAATCATGATGGCACACGACTTTTGGTTTGATAACCTTCGTCAAATCTTCAGGGATAGATGAAGAATGCGTTGAAACAACCTTGGCTGTTTTTCTAGCAGCAACTTTCTTCTTTTTCTTTGATGGTGTTGGGGTGGCGACTTCCACATTAGGAGGAAAGACCTGGGAGTGAGTACTCCCGTCTGACATGTTCCCCTCAGGGGGTGGTACATCTTCAACAATTTCAACAAGAAAGTCAGTGAGAAAGCAATACCAGGTTTTGACCTAAGGAAAATCGACTAAAGAAACCTATACCTTGGGTTTGATGGTGATGGTTGTAGTGGGATTGGTTTTTTCACTACTTGATCAGCAAAAGCTGCAGTTGAGCCTCGTTTCTGACTCTGGAAAATGACCATGCTAGATTCATATGACAAGAGAGAAGTCAAGAAAAGAGAAGTCGAGGATACCTTTGTTGTGTCGACATCAACAATTGATGTATCGGTCGCAGTAGTTGAGGCATGTGCTCCTTTTCCTAGAGCAGTGAAGGAATCGACCATATTCTCTAAGAATGGGTCTCTTTGAAAGTTTTGGGTCTGGTAGTCCGACCACCAAATGTCAAACTCCTGAGTTGTACGGAATGAAGGCTCAAAAGAAAAAACAGGCAGTTCTAGAACTTGGGCCCTAGCAAATCTAGAGCATGCTCTATGACCTGTGGCATTAAGCTATATACCCGACCAAACGATGTACGGGATGCGCTTCATAAGAGATTTGGGCAGCATTTGGCTCAAGCCATATTTACGGGCTACCAAGTTTGGTTGATAATTCATGAAGTCATAAACTTCTGGCCCTATTTGATAAGAAATCATGCTTGGGGTTAGGAAGGCCCTCTAGATGGAGTTCCATATTGCTGCTGCAGCCGGCGAAGTACCAGGAAAGAATCATTTGTCGAAGCCTTCGACACATGCTACACAAAGCTTCATGAATAAATCGCTCAAGGGAGTGATAAGACATAGTGGGCAGTTATTAAGAGTAGTGGGGTGACATGTGTCATCACCGGTTTTGCTAGAAGGGTCTGCTGGTTACTTTTTAGTGTCTATTTAAGCAGAGTTCATTGTCAGAAATAAAGGTCGCATTTTTTTACAATTTATAAGGGAAACACTCAAAGTAACAAGCGTTAAGAGAAACGAGTTAACCCCCTAAGCAAAATGTATGATCGCGTCCAACACTTTATCAATTTCAGCCATTTAAATTACAAGTCATTTTAATACCTTTGTCTTTCTTTTGTCATTTATCTGCTTTTCATTTTTCTTTGCTTCTTTTATTTGCTTTCCAATTCCATTTAATTTACCAAGCATTATCTTTACCAAGCATTTTACTTGTCAGTTTCCAAAACATACGAAAACACACCACAACCATCAGACACTATCATAGATTTAATATACTCAAACAAACAATGAAATTTTATCCTGAGACTCGTTTGACCGGTCCCACAAATAAACCTTTGGATAGGAAGTCAACGATTATTCTAGCAAAAAACACGTGCAAACAAGAGTGTAGTGACTGAATTAATCTATGAAGGATGGAATTATAGAAATAGGAAATCTTTTGGTAAGAATGTAAATATTAATGTCATAGGTGACAATGTTATTATCTCTCTGACAAATAGGGGTGGCATAATCCTAGACTTAAGAAACATATAATTAATCTATTTTTTTTTTGGGATTTGTCCTTTTGGTGGTTGTAGGATTTTGACCAAGGTTTATCCTTTTTTTTAATATATAAATAAAGTTATCTTTATTTCAAAAAAGAATTAAGTATTATAAGAACTTAAATATAAAAAATAAATATCCCATAAAGTCATAGGTCTAAAACTCAAATTTTAATGGCCTTGTAAGATCGACCCTGATTAAATTAAATTGAAATTTCTTACAAAAATCAACCCACATACATATCAAATAAATAATAAAAAATTTGAAAAATTTGAAAAATAAAAAATAAAGATGATATTTTTGTTCTTGTAAGTTGAATAAGCTATCCTTGCGAATCATTTTCATATGAACATGAAGTAAAACTACACATTTTCTATCATTGACATTTCAACCATTGAACAAAGTACAAATAGAAAACAAATTCACAACCTTTCCAATTGAAACAAGGCAAAGACAAATCGTTTCGTGAAGTAACATTCCACCTTTAATTAATGAAATATTTATATTATCACACATACAACAAAATCAAATTTATCACATTACAAACTTCAATTTTGAAATCAAATAGGATACATATCATGAAAAACCAATCCAAGACGTAATCTGTTAGAGGAAGTCAAAAACCGCAATTTATTTTATACAAAAAAATCCTATATGGTTAAAATTAAGATAAATTCTTTGCACCCTTATTATAAAATTAATTTTTTTAAATATATAATATTAAAAAAATAAAATGGTATTGAATAATATCATTTAATTGGATGAATACACCAATACACAGTTAAATTCAAAAATACCGAAATTTTCACTTAAAATTAATATTCATATTTATGTGATATACATCCTCTTGTAAAAAAAAATAGGGAGTGTAAAAGACCAAACAATATTAATTCCCAAATATAGATTATAATGTTATATATACATATAAGATTTAAATTTCTGAGATACAGTATAATTTATACTTGAGAATTATCTTTGTTTAGTCTTCTATTACTAGCCATCTTTTATGACGGGAAGTAATTTTCCACAAATGAATACATCATACAAAAACTAATAGGAAGTTTGAAAATATGGTTAAACTCCTTTGTATATTTTACACAAAAGTTTAGGATAATATGGGTTTTAAAGTAAAGCCGTCACTCAACCTCTAAACTAGTTTAACAAATGAAGGTCGAGTTTTGTGTTTTGAATTGTATCATTGACTTTCATATAGTTTAATAAAACATAACTTATTGCAAAGAAAATATATAATAAAACAAAAATAGACTAAACTATTTTTAATTTAATTATAAGTAAATTATAACATATTGTTCTGGACTGAACCAACACAGTATGCGTCGGGCAGAGGCCCAATCATCGGACACAGCCCATGACCCAATACAATGAGACGTGGGGAAGAACGTCTCCCCCACGTGATCCACATCATCCAAATGCCCACTATTATCTCCTGATATGCATGATCAGTTGGACCAAGGGCAAGACCACGTGCTAGGTTTTATCTGCTCCTACACAGTCCTTGGTAGTTCTTCCTTCGGCCTAACTAATCCAGCTCATGAGAGAACCTTGACCCAGCGCTGGGGACACATTATAAATACCCTCTTTCACCAGAGGGTCAGGTATTCTGAATTCTATTTGTTCTCTTCCTATTCCGTACTTGCACTTTCTCATTTTGACATCAGAGTGTCTTGCAGGTACATTCCCCAATTCACCATTGTAGATGCTCATCACTGGAAGGTCCCTTCTGATCAGGTCAGATCACATATTATTTAACATCTCTCTACTATGTTAATAATGTTTTTACGATTGTTACTTTTAGTTAGTGTGAGGTATGAATCGTCACTAACTTTTTTTATAAGCAAATTCATTCAAAATAGAAGGAAAGCAAGATGTAATTCAAACAAACATTACAACAGAGATGCACATTCCTACATAGAAGACACTCCTTACCAAAACAAAAATCCTTTACGTAAAATCAATAGGATGTTGTCCATTCATAAAAGGTACAAGAAATTCTATTTCAATATCCTTTTGTTAACCACCACTAAAAATAATGTATTATTCTATGAACTAAGTCATCAATACAAACTATATCATCATTAAAAATGATTTGATTTCTTAACCACCAAATACACTAACACATACAAAATTAGATGACAGTCGTTGAATTTTTTGATGTTTTATGAACCAACAAAACAAACCACTCCATCAAATAGTCCTTACAACTGTCTCTTTCGCACCAAGAAACTCTGACCTAATCTGAAATTACTCTCTAAACTAAACAAATCTTTGGACAAGTTATCATCGCATGATCTAAAGTTTTCACTTCATTGAAACAAAACACACAAACAATATCAAGATTATAACATGTCGGTAATTTATCCAATAACAGTCGCGATCCAAACAATTTGACCTTCATAAGAATCATTGATTGTCACATTATTTCTAAATCAGTCTTGGAGTTAATTTCCATCCAATCTAACCCATTGACATGTTGGATAAAGTCATAGCAAGCATTAATTGAGAATTGGTTGTTCACCGTACTTGGCCAAAGGTAATTATCGAACACTCCCTCCCTAGGCATTTTTTTCTAAAGGCGACAATAACAACTCAATATGTTGCATCACTAGCGCTTCCCCCCAATTGTCAACTTGAAATCCCAGGTCCCAATCCCAAGTAGAATGCCTCCGAGAACCAAAATCTGATATTGCAGCAAATTTCAACGCAGACTGGTATACAAATCCGGAAACCGGTTGCAAAGTGGGATTGAATGAATCCATCGAGCATTCCAAAAAGAAACCCGAGAATCATCTCCCAATTTGCATGAGACTTGCATCAAGAAATAATCCTCCTTAGTTGAATGCCCAATCTGCAATATATCGCTCCACCACAGTGGTAAAATCCTAGCATTAGTAACCACCTACAATAACAAAGTTATTTTTTCACAACAACCATACTTAAATGTCAAAACACGTTTCCAAATTGAATCCTCTCCTTGAATGATTCTCCACAACCATTTTGACAATAAAACTCTATAGAATATTGTAATGTATTTTATCCCCAATCCTCCCAATTCTTTTGATTTGCAAATGTCTCTCCAACTTACCCACGCCATAAACGAGACCTTCATAGAACCCAACCACAAGAAACATCTTTGTATGGAAATCAACTCTTTAATCACTTTCACTGGCGCTTTATAAATATACATATTATGAATTGGTAAATTAGTAAGCACTCTGTTTATAAGCGTGACCCGACCACCCATTAATAACATTTTGCCTTGCCAAATTGAAAGTCTTTTTTTAAAATAGTCCATATCTGGTTTCAAAAACTTATACCTTCTATGATTACCTCCCACCTCATTGCAATGGTTTATAAACTTTTGCAAAGTGTAACACCCCAAAATTTTCCCTCTGGTTTTCTATCTTTTTTCTGCTTTTCATTTTGCATTCATACGCATCTTCCATCATGCCATATCATTTACATAGACTCCTAAGACATGGGATCGATATTTTCTGAAGAATTAGGGTTTCGTACTCTATTTGTGGATTATCAGAAGAATACAAGTTCTTAGCTATGCAGCCATCAGTGGAATCATATTAGTATCGTTCCTATCACTCGAATTAGGGTTTATTTCCCTGATTAAGTGACAGTCGAGGTTTTCATTCACAAGGACTTTTCACCGGTACATCTGACCCATCATCAGCAGTGGAATATGAATAAGGGTCTCTTCTTCATCAAGTTGCAAGGCTATTCTTTTCTTCTTAACATCTCAGGCTATTCTTCTTTCTCAATATTTTGAAAGCTTTGGTTTCAAGTCAAGTGCAGTTGTTCATTCATGATCCACTTCAGATGGACGTTTGACCTAATCTTGGTCAAACTATCGAGAGATCACTTCAGCTATAAGTTGTCTGTTTCAGTGGCCGACTTCTCAGGTAGTGTGTATTCAAGGTTGTGGTGTGAAGGTCATCACATTATCCAATTTCAATTCACGAAGAGTGTAGTTGGATTATCAAGTTCATCAGGTTCGTCAGTCCATGATTGGATTATTTGTGGATTTATTTTCCTCGGTATAGGTTCAATAATCAAGGTGATGTTTCAAATTAATTCAATTGATAATGGTTTCAGTTGCAAGGAGTGTGTTCAGTCATTTTAATCAGAAGTTATCGAAAAAGTTCGAGTGCGGTTGTTGGTTTAAATTCAATCAGGGTGTGCGTGTAGATTTATGCAAGTTCACCATAATTCGTATTCACGTTTCCATCTTTGCCTAAACCTTTTTTTCTATCCATTTATCATGTTCGAGTATTCCCATAGATTATTCGATTTTTAGTCATATTTCATCCAATTTTCTTTTATCCATTTTTAACCTATTTCGTATTAATATCAAAATTCAAGGCCCATTCACATTCACATTTAACCAAATATCATCCTTTTTTTAAAGAAAAAAAACCATTAATACATTGCCACACAAAAATATATCCAAAAGACAATCCTTTGCAACATTATGCACTGCCCAAGGCATCAATGTTCAAATTTATACCAATATTTTCACATAATTCCTCTCACATACCAACAAAAAATCTCCACCTTCAGCATGACCCACCTTTTTGTACAACCTACTCAATTGATTCACACAGCTAGCCATGTACTACACACCAGCCATAACAAATTCTCTTGCCAAAATTTTTCTGACCCCACCACCTTCATTCCAACACGCAGACCAGCATTCTCACAATTCCACCACAATGTTTTTGGCACTGCACAATAATACAACATATTGAATTTTCTTTTTTCATCAGCTCACACAAGAATATTTCCAGTTCAGTACAAACTTTCACGTACACACTCACATGCCAACAAAAACGATTCACGCAACACACTCTTCAAAAAAATCTCTATCAAAAAAATCACATAAAACCCTTTCCTTCTGAAAACCGATGAGAGGACAAAAAATGCAGTTATCTTCATCCTTCAACCTTCACTCTTCATTTTTTTAAAAAAACATACTACAACACACGCACATCGTGACAAAACAATAGAGGTTTCTATCATAACAATGTTTTCAGCAACAACAAAAAAAACTTGCAGCCAACAAACTCACCTCAGCATCACCATTTTTCAACGTTCAACACTCTCACACCTTCAACCAAATATGAATGGTAAATCTGCATAACAACAAAACACCGCAACATCACGTTTCTTTCATTTTTTCGGTTTCCTCTTCAACCTTTCTATTCCACTCTTTTCTCTGCAAATAACCACAAACTCTCTTCAACCCTGAACCTTTTCTTCTTTGCTTCATACACCTCAACACAAATTAGAACGCTACAACAATCTTCTGAACTTCATTCATCCCTCACAACATATAAATAACACAAATCCGAAAAACCTCCAACTATACTCCATCCGCCTTCGTTCCAAGCCTCAACGAACCAACAACCGCAGCCACATGCACTTTTTCGGTCTCTCTTGAATTTCTCACATCAAAACTCAACTTAGCTTCTATCATTAACCTGAACCCTTTCCACAGAATGCAAAAACCAACTCCTCAGCTCATTTACATCAATCAACATAACCACAACAACCTTCTTCTCTTTCTCCGATCACAACACCGAGAACGACCCTCCTTCAATCTTAACCACACTCTTACTCACACATCAACAACATTCAACAACAACACAAAATAGAAGAAGAACAAAAGTGAATAAAGGCCATGAAATTTGAAACAAAGAAGAAAGAGATGAAGAGATGGTTTGAGACCGATTGAAGAGTGATTCTAGAAGCATCACAGAAACAGAGTGGGAATTCGGGAGGCAAAATCACGATTTGAGAAGAATAGAGAGAGCCATGCGAGATTTGCGAAGGAAAGGGGAAAAACTGGGTTCAGCGGCGATGAAGAAGAAACAAATGACGTATGGGTAGATGTTGACGACATCGTGTTTTCATTTGAAGAAGAAGAGTAAAGTTTATCTGTCAGATTCAAAGTTATGTGAAGAGCTCTTGTTTTGTCAACCATGGGCTAAGCCCATCTCAATTTTTCTGACCATTACACTGTTATCTATACCACTGATCCAGCAACAAGCCTCCCCTTCAAATTTTCAATTATTATTTTTTTTAAATTATCTTAATTAATTTTATCTATTATTTAATTGCAATTAGTTTTAATTCTTTTTATTAACATCGGTTAAGAGTTTAGTTTAATTTTATTTTTTATCAATCTTTTATTAGAATTTTTATATAACTTTGTTAGTTTTGATTTTTAATTTAGCTTTGACTTTAATCTTGTTTAATTTGGTTCAATTAAATAGGATTTTTTTTAATCTTGTTTTTAGTTTTTATTTAATGTTTTGTAGGTTTTCTTGCTTGATCTCGATGATTGCGGATGTTGCTTGATGATGACCTCGTGACTAACTATTTTCATAATCTTGCTTGGACTAATGAGATCTCTGGATGAAATCTGCACTTAGACTTTGATTTTGCGCGGATTGATTTTTGTTGATCCTGGTTCTCTTTGTTGGTCGCCTTTGATAATGGAACTTTACATTAGACAGATATCATGATAATGGACTCTTATGCTTGACTGTTAACTTTGCTTTGGACTTGATACTTCTTATTGAGTTTCTTTTGCACGTAGTGAAGAGACAACAAACCTTCTCTGTTAGGTACCACTGAGACTATTATTTTTTGCGCCTCATTCTAGTTATGATGCCATTTTAGGGGCATGTTGTTGCATCTGAAGTCCTACTAGTGTAGGCTCTATCTGCGATTGTCTGATTATTATCTGTCGCTCCCGATAAATGGGGAATGACCCAAATAAAGGTACAGACGCGAACGGTCGGCGAAAGGAGTGAGAACACACAGGAGTGAACTCACTGGAAAAGAAAAGAGTCGCCAGCTAGGCATTTTTATCCCGAAGGAAAGGTAATGCTGCATAGACCTAGAAAAAGATGGATAAGACGGTCGCGAACCAGAGAGACTGAGAAAGGGGGTTGGTTACAACCTGGGAAGGTATTAGCACCCAGATTGTCCGCAGTACCCGACGGGATCCACGCTTAAAAGATTTGTGTTTTAAAGGGGTAGTGTCAGTGCATTTTGTGTATAAAGGGCTGGAAAAGATGTACAGGTGTCAGTGTAAAAGAAGTGTGAAGTGTGATATATATAGTGTCAGTGCAGGAACAGGAATGAAATGCTCAAGAATATGAGGCTTAAAGAATGAGGCTAGAAGGAGGGGGAATATACAGAGACTTTTGTTCGATAACTGTTAAGTTATGCCTACGTATCCTCTCGTGCAATGAGGAAGTCAGAACACCGTAGTTCGACACAAAGAGACTGAAAGATGAATTAACTTGTGAACTGCTTACTTGTCTATGCTCAAGTGTATGACCTGTCTGGCACAGATGCAAACTGTCTTGCATTAGACGGAAGAAGCAAGTTCTCGTTTATGAGTGAAGATGATGAGAAAAGAATCCCGGAGGAGACAATTATTGTTTGTTTTTTGAGTTTTCAGTCTTTTATTGCTTTTGGAGATTTGTCATAAGTTAATGAGCTTAAGCCTGAACCAATGGGTTATTAAACTCATCACATCCTCCCTCTGATTAGGGGTAATGAGAATACCTTAAGTGTGAAGTCAGATTCTCACACTTAATCACCTTTGATGCAGGATTAAGATCATTAACCTATTTGTGATTATTTAGATGTTTTTGGTGTTTTTGTTTAGTGTCAAGTAATGAGATTAAGCCATAATCAGGGATTAAACAAACTCATTACACCATCCTAATAGAAGGATAATAGATGAGAGTGTTTAAGCTGAGGAAAGCTCCTCAACTTAATCCATGGTTAGGGATTAAACTCATGACAAAACAAGCCTTTGATTAAGTGGATTTTATTTAATGATATGATGATGAAGTGAGTTTTATGGTTTGTAAGACAACTTGAGGGGGACTTGTCCATTAACACTAGGGTTAGTCCTTCTTAACCAATTTAAGGAAGAATTAGAACCCTAATGCAAGGCCCAAGTTACAAGTGTGATGTCTTGATGATTATTAAGTGAATTGATTAAGAGATTTAAACACATTAAGGGTTTAACACTTAGGATTAAAGTTATACACTCCATCCTAATAGAAGGATGCAGGCATAAACTTAATCACAAAGCCTTAAAGCCTTTAGGGTTTAGTCCCTGATTATGAGGTGAGGAGAGAAGACTCAAGAGAGACACAAAGGTAAAACTAAATAGGGAGACTAATCAAAACCCTAATCATTGTCATGCTTGGTTGTTCCTAAGATTTGTGAGGTTTATGAGAGAAATCTTCAATGGAACCACCAGGAAGCAGATGAAAGGATCAGGAGAAGCAAAGTAACTTGCTTCATTCAAGAAGTCAAGTCACTTGAAGAAAGAAAGTAAGGAGAAAAAGAAAGAGCAAGTTCAATCTCAAACACATAACAAAAATGCAGCAAGTATGCTTAAAAGAGATGAAAAGAAGTTATGAGAAGTGAAGGCAAATTCACTTCTCAGGATAACTTACCACCTGAAAAAGTTAGAAAAGGAATGCAATGCAATGCAAGATGAGATGAAATGGCATGATGAAAATCAAAACCAGAAGCACATTCATGATGATAATGATGCTATGGGATGATGCAAACATGAAACAAAGCATGAGAATGATCATATGAACCAATGGATGCAGATGAAGCAGGTTTAGAAGCATGAACATACATGAAAAGTTATGAGATGCATATGGCATACAACATGGCAAATACAAGATGTAATGATCAAGCATGCTTTCAATATGTCTTATGATGTTGAATGAATCACATGGAGGCATAAAATGTCATGGCAAGTCAAGGTATGAATGCAAATGTAGGATGGATGCATATGGAATCCCAAATTAGGGTTTATGATCAAAGCATCAAACACAAACCAAAATCAGAAGCAAACATCAATATAAAAAATTGAAAATGCACTCAAAGGGTCCCTAATCCTATACTAGTTCACTGCCCAAAGGAGAAGTTTCAACTCTTAACCAAGTTCAAGTTATGATTTTCCTAAGTTTTCTAGGGTTTTAGGGTTCCTTAACAAGAAAATTACCAAACAAATGGAAAATGTAAGATCAATTCATGCCAAATTAATCTCACAAACTACATGATATGCATAACACAATGCAAGAAGAATCAAAGTCCAACTCTTTAGGGTTAGGCAGAAATGATTTTTGGAAGTTAGGATCAAAATAATGCATCAAAATGATTTTTATTCCATGGAAAATTCTCAAAATGCACCAAGATCAAAAAATAAATTTGGTTTGAGGGTTGGACAATGTTTCTAAATGTTTTTAAAGGTTTCATGAATTTTTTGGTGATTTTTAAATACCTAAAAGTATTTTTAATTAATTAATTCCCATTAATTAATTAAAAAGAAACTTTTAAATATTTAAAAATACTTTTTTAATGCAAAAAATGAAAATAAAAATATTTTTGTGTTCTGAAATTTAATAATAACATGTATAAAAAATTTCAGATTTTTTAAAGTATTTTTGCTATTTTAAATAAATTGTGGAAAACAAATGAATTAATATGAAAATAAAAATGAATTTTTAAACTGAAAAAGAAAAGTCAGCCAATCCAATGGCCCTCATTCAAACTGAAACACGCGCGCATTGACTTGGCGCCAGATCCCACGGCCAGCATTCAAATCCAGCTAATTAATGATTAAGCCCTAATCCCACCGTTAATGACCCTCAGGTGACCGGAACAGTGTTCCGGTCATCTTCTCCGATCACCCAAAACTATCAACTCCTTCTACACGCATCTAAAACGAATTCTAATTACACAGAAATCATCCCCATCCAAAAACGAATTGAAACCCCCATTTAAACAACATTTATCATTCCTAAACTGGCTGAATCGAATCAAACAAAACCTAGGGCAAAAAGTTTCAGAAACTGATTAAACTCTCATCTCTCCACCATTTCCAAAACCAAAGGCATCAGAGTGATCAGTGAACAACAAAGAACAACTTAGGAACTTTAAAAATCAATTCTGGAAAAAAAGTTCTTGAGCTACCTGAGTTTTGAAGCTTTCAACTTTGCAACTTTCTGACCTTTCCTCTTGATGCAATCCACTCCTCTTGGTCCCTTGATGATGTCTGAATGCTTAGAAGGAGTTTATGTTGGCTGGTTTGAGAGTTTGAACAAGTTCTGTTCAAGCTCAGGTGGGAATCGTGTTTTGGATTCAGGCTGTTTCAGGCAATGGTGAGGGGTTCTTTGTGATCAGGGTGATGAGTTGAGAAGGTCTGTGAAGTTTGTTTATGTGTTTGTGGCTTGTATGCTGAGTTTCGAAAGGTTTTGCTCAAGGGAGTGAAAATGAAGAAGTGATGTTCTTGCTGATTTCAGGCTCTTGTGTTATGTTGTTTGGCTTGCATTTTCTTTGTATAAACAAATGCCATTGGTCAGAGGATGTGACTTGTGCTTTTGTGATAGGTGTAGCTACTTTTGCCAAAATGTCAACTTCTTGTAAGAGAGGCATGGGTCATGTTTCAGCCAAGTACAAGAGGTGTGGGCTGCGCAGCAAGGTGAGGGAGAAAGGCTAGGAGTGGTCAGCAACATAGGCAGCAAGTGGATGGAAGTGATCATGAGCTTTTGCAACTTGCTTGCTTTTGAATCTTTATGAAAATAGCTTGCTTCAAAGGCCAAACAAATGAGAAACCCTTGGCCCATTCTGATTTTTAGGTCACATGTGATGTTTGTGTAATGGTTAGATAACAATTAGAAGTCACAAATGCCTTTGGTACAAGATTTTGCAAATTTCTCATTTGGTGCATAACTTGAAATTTAGTGATTTTAGCCAACTTTGATGCACCATAACTTTTGATCCAAAATGAATTAGGTCATGTTCTTGTACTTTTTGAAAAGGGAAAGATCTAATCTACAACTTTCATGACCAAAGTTTTTCCATTTGAAGCATTTTTGGATCAAAAAGTAAGGGTTGAAAAAGTTGCATAAAATGACATTTCATTAAAAGTCAACCATGCCCAAAAAAGTCAACTTTGCAAAAACCTCAAATTCTTGAATTTTTTGAACTTCAAACTTCTTCTATGATCAAATAAAGATCAAATACACTCAAAATGATGAAGATCACCCCTTGGTTGGGTCATTGGGGGCCTCAGATGCCCTGATTTTGCACTGACTTGTCTGAAAAGTCAACTCTTGATTAGATGACCTCCCCATGGAATTTCTTCATGAAAATTGATATGTATACTCCCTGTACCATATAGAGACCAATAGAAACAAGAATGACCAAAAAATTTGGAGTCATGGCCTCTGAAACCAAAACCCTAATTTCAGGTCATCTGTGCAGTCAAGTCTGGCTCTGCTTCCATACCAATCCCAGTTCTTGTGATTCTTTGGAATTTTTTATTTTGATAGGATGTAATATGATATAAGAACACACATGGATCCCTTTTCAGTGAATGGTGGCCTTTGGAGTGGCTCAGGAGGCTCTTGGATTGCTCAAATCACAAACCCTAAGTGCAGATGACTTTGAATCTATGCAGTGAAACACAAATGTGATATGAGATGGTATGATTGAGTTGATGCATATGAAATGATCACAAGCCATGGTGTGAATGGGTGAGGGCAAATTTGGGGTGTTTACAGCTGCCCCTAT
Source organism: Lathyrus aphaca (assembly GCA_963966055.1). Taxonomy (NCBI): domain Eukaryota; kingdom Viridiplantae; phylum Streptophyta; class Magnoliopsida; order Fabales; family Fabaceae; genus Lathyrus; species Lathyrus aphaca. Next base: position 112,195,705 of record OZ014521.1, on the reverse strand, counting down.
TCAATCATGAGTTAGCTGTGCAGGATGTAAGCGACGGCTTAACAGGCAAACAAGATAACTTGTGGTTGAATACCAAAGACAGTCCAAAATTTGCACTCACAGAATGAAGAAGAAAAAGGATATAGATTGTAAAAGAAAGTAAAGTATATTGTGAAGTGTGGGAGACGGAGGACGACCGTCGAGCAGAGGACGACTGTTGGGTAAAGAGCAATGACGGGGACGGCCGACATGCTGGGAAAAGTGCGTGAAGTAAAGCGATGACGGGGACGACCGACATGCTGGGGATAAAAGGGTATTATGATGGGGACGGCTATCAAGATAAAGTTGCAAAATTTTCTGGGGGTTAATAAAACATGACGGGGACGGCCATCAAGTTCAAAGGTAAAGTAACCAACGATGGGGACGGCCATCGGGCTAAAAAGAAAAGGGACCACGACGGGGACGGCCATCGGGTTAAAGAATAAATGAAATAAACAGATGATGAGGTACGGTCATCAAAGGTGAGGGACGATCACCTAGCAGGGGACGGCTGCTCTGTTGGGTCAAGATGAGGGACGGTCATCTTAGGTGGAGGACGACCACCTGGCAGGGTACGGCTGCCGAAAGTATCGCGACATAGGACGAATGCCGGATAAAAGGTCAACGATGGGGACGGCCATCGGGTGAGCATGATGGAGGACGACCATCAAGAGGTGGAGGACGACCACCTAGCAGGGGACGGCTGCTCTCGAGGTTTATCATGACATAGGACGAATGTCAGATAACCAAAATCAACAATGGGGACGGCCATTGGATAAAATGATGAAGGACGATCATCAAGAGGTGGAGGACGACCACCTAGCAGGGGACGGCTGCTAAAAACAACGATGGGGACGGCCATCGGATGAGCATGATGGAGGACGACCATCAAGAGGTGGAGGACGACCACCTAGCAGGGTACGACTGCTCTCAGGGTTTATCATGACGAATGTCAGATAAAAAAGAAATTGTTTTATTGTCTGTCTACTGGGGAATAGTAAACACGGACGAGTGTTTATATCCAAGAAAACAAAAGGTATAAGTGTTTAGATGTGTATAGATTAAAGATGCGGACGAGCATCCTTAAGACTATGATACGGACGAGCATCAGGTAGAAACAAGCACTGACACATGTTCAGAGATGATAATATGGACGAGTATCAACGGGTTAACAACGAACACGGACGAGTGTTGAATCTGAAAGAATTCTTCTGGGGAATAGTAGACACAGACGAGTATCTATATTCAAGAAGACACAAGTGTTTGACGCAGTGTATGGATTAAAGATGCGGACGAGCATCCTTAAGACTATGATACGGACGAGTATCATGTAGAAACAAACGCTTGACGCATGTTCTGAGATGATGATACGGACGAGTACCAACTGGTTAACAAAGAACACGGACTAGTGTCGAATCTGCGGGGATATAAATGGTGTATACAAAATACGGACGAGTATCTGTATAAGTAATGTATAGCATGAGTGTTGTATAGATGAGTGTTCAATCTGCTGGGTAGAGTGACACGGACGAGTGTCAAAAGGAGAAAATTATAGTATAAACAAATATCTGATATACAAAGTGTTTACATTACTGTGCTGGGAAAGTGACATGGACGGATGTCAAGGAAATGTATATACATAAGTATTTGTGAGTGCAAAGAGAGTGTCTTTGGCTTTCTGCTGGGGATGTGACACGGACGGATGTCAAAGGGAGTATACAATGGTGTTTGTGAATATGAGGCAACTGCTTTTGCTGGGAACTCTGGGGGATGTTTTCTGTATACTAATGGATTTTTATTATTCACGAGTGTTCGATTCAAAACATGGCTTATGATTATGCTATATGTTTGATTTTTGCCGTAATGCTCCATACTTAAGACGGAATGCTACGCTTTGTTTGGTGAATATGATGCGAATGCTATGATTGTGCAAAGATACCAAACCGGGATTCGGATCCCGATGCCGCGAAGATCTCTGGTCGATCTGTCTGAAGTGAATATCCCAGCTGGGGATGAGATCGTTAGTAGATCTGATGAGATGATTCTGCTTGGGGAGATAAATCACAGATAGGCCCATCCTTGGCAATGAGGGGACCCAGTTGGGGTTTGTAGAAGCTTTCTTCACTCTGTTGTGATTTCTTCCTGCGTTGCTCTTCTGGATAGAGGCTGGAATTCTGTGGGGAAGATGGTTCCCTGGCTTTTGTACTTGGCTGAGGAAGAATGTTTGGCAACTCGGCTGGAAGAAGCACCAAGTGGCAACTCAGCTGGGGAGAAACACTTTGAGTGTTAAGACTGAGTGAGTGTTGATTTGTCAGCTTGCTGGGATGAAGCTTTCATGCCCCATGTTGCGCTTCGGATACCTGCAATCCTGCAAAGACAGAGAAACGCACAAGTAATCCCGAGGCATCCCTTACTGGATTCCGTCATAGGAGTGAGACACTCTCGAGAGTAAGTATATTTCCTGCAAGCCTGTGTTTTGTTTTCTTTATTTTTAGAGATAACACCTGTATTCGTGCAATCATTTTTCTTTAAGACATCAGACATTTTTGCAAATAAAAATGTACAAGACAAAACATGACTGAAAAATCTGATTTTATTAATTCATGTGCCCTGAATTGGCAAGATACAGTCAAAGAAACATATCCCCTGAAATGAGGAGATTGTTACAAATTGAGAAACAAAATGCTGGCAATATTGATGACGCTTCAAGGAGCTTCCTCTTGCTATGACTCGTATGACATTTGACATCTCTTCTCGTCTTGCTTTCTGGAGAAGGCTGGCTCTGACAGTAGCTTGATCCTTTCGAAGCTTACCAAGTTGTAGGTGATACAGACGAATTCAGAGTGCAGTTGTTCGCTTATTCCCTTATTTTGCATGGATCGCCCTTTCGGGTTTTCAATCCATCGGGATACCCATTTTTGCCTGAGTTGTCCGATGTGGCTTTTCAACTCAGCGGGTGTACATTTTTTTGTTTATTTCCCTTATTTTTGCCCGAGTCTTTTATTCTGTTTTTGACTCGCCGGGATGCCCCATTTTTGCCTGGACGTACATTCTGTTTTTATGTCCAGCGGGTCATTTTTATGCGAAGTATTTTTTAACTGCATCTGAATTCACATGGGACGGGAAGTCTTCACCATCCATGGTGCTGAGCATCAGTGCTCCACCAGAGAAAACTTTCTTTACCACAAATGGTCCTTCATAATTCGGAGTCCATTTGCCCCTATGGTCTGTATGAGGAGGGAGGATTCTCTTCAGCACAAGATCTCCTACTTGGTACTCTCGGTGCCTGACTTTATGATCGAAGGCTCTCTTCATTCTTTTCTGATACAACTGCCCATGGCAGATTGCAGCCAATCTTTTCTCTTCAATCAGACTCAGTTGTTCGAATCGGGATCGAACCCATTCTGCTTCATTCAGTTTAACATCCATCAGTACTCGCAGAGAGGGTAACTCAACTTCAACAGGTAGGACTGCTTCCATACCATACACAAGCTGATACGGTGTTGCCCCAGTGGATGTTCTGATTGATGTACGGTACCCATGCAAGGCAAATGGTAGCATTTCATGCCAGTCTTTATAGGTGACTACCATCTTTTGCACAATCTTCTTGATATTCTTATTAGCTGCCTCAACAGCGCCGTTCATCTTTGGCCTGTAAGGAGAAGAATTGTGATGTTGGATCTTGAAGTCCCGGCATAATTCAGCCATCATCTTGTTGTTTAGATTGGAACCATTATCAGTAATGATTCGCTCGGGCACTCCGTATCGACAGATGATATCTCTCTTCAGAAATCTGGCTACCACTTGCCTTGTAACATTGGCATAAGAAGCTGCTTCAACCCACTTGGTGAAATAGTCAATGGCGACCAGGATGAATCTGTGGCCATTTGAAGCAGTTGGCTCAATTTTGCCAATCATATCAATGCCCCACATGGCAAAGGGCCAGGGTGAAGACATTATATTCAGAGGATTGGGAGGCACATGCACCTTATCCGCATAGATTTGGCATTTATGGCATTTTCTGGCGTAGGCACAACAGTCTGTATCCATTGTGATCCAATAATACCCTGATCTTAGCAACTTCTTGGCCATTGCATGTCCTCCGGCATGGGTACCAAAAGATCCTTCGTGCACTTCATGCATCAACAAATCTGCTTCTATTCTATCAACACATCTGAGGAGTACCATATCAAAGTTTCTCTTGTATAGGGAACAATCAGTGTTCAGAAAGAAACCACCAGCAAGCTTTCTCAAAGTCTTCTTATCATTGGAAGATGCCCCAGATGGGTATGTCTGATCCTCCAAGAAGCACTTAATGTCGTGGAACCAAGGCTTATCATCTTTAACAACATCTGTTGCGAACACATATGCTGGTCTGTCGAGTCTGGACACTGAAATCTGAGGTACAAAGTTGGCAGCTTGAACTTTGATCATTGATGAAATGGTAGCCAGGGCATCTGCAAACTGATTCTCGTCCCGAGGGATATACTCAAGCTTGACTGTTGTGAAGAAAGTCAATAACCTTCTTGTATAGTCCCTGTAAGGTATCAGATGATCCTGGTGTGTGTACCATTTGTCGTTGGTTTGATTAACTACCAGAGCTGAATTTCCGAATACAGTTAAAGTCTTGATCCTGAGGTCAATGGCTTCCTCAAGACCCATAATGCAAGCTTCGTATTCAGCTTCGTTGTTAGTGCAGTTGAAGGTGAGCTTTGCCGAGAAAGGCATATGAACTCCCTTAGGTGTAATGAGTACTGCACCAACACCACGACCATTCATGTTAACAGCCCCATCAAACATCATAGTCCATTCTTCTTCCGGGTCAGGCCCTTCAGTGTGAATAGGCTCTTCGTGATCTTTCGCTTTTATGAACATGATGTCTTCATCAGGGAAGTCAAATCTCATAGGCTGGTAGTCATCAATAGGTTGCTCAGCAAGATATTCAGATAGTACACTGCCCTTGATGGCTTTCTGAGAGGTGTACTGGATGTCATATTCTGTGAGAATCATCTGCCATCTTGCAACCCGTCCGGTAAGAGCTGGCTTCTCGAAAATGTACTTAACTGGGTCCATTTTTGAGATTAATAGGGTAGTGTGGGTCAACATATACTGTCTCAGTCGGCGAGCAGCCCACGCTAAAGTACAACAAGTTTTCTCGAGCAGTGAATAACGTTGTTCACAGTCGGTAAACTTTTTGCTTAGGTAGTATATTGCATACTCTTTTCGACCAGACTCGTCATGCTGGCCCAGCACACACCCCATCGACTCTTCTAATACTGTCAAGTACATTATCAGAGGTCTTCCTTCCACTGGAGGCATAAGGATTGGAGGTTCTTGAAGGTATTCTTTGATCTTGTCAAAAGCCCTCTGGCAGTCTTCATTCCACCTGACCGTCTGTTCCTTTCTTAACAGCTTGAACAAGGGTTCACAGGTTGCTGTAAGGTGAGATATGAACCTTGAAATGTAGTTCAATCGACCTAAGAACCCTCGAACTTCCTTTTCTGTCTTCGGTGCAGGCATTTCTTGGATGGCTTTGACTTTATCAGGATCCACTTCAATCCCTTTCTCGCTTACAATAAAACCCAGCAGCTTACCAGATCGCACCCCGAATGTACACTTGTTGGGGTTCAACTTCAGTTGGTACTTCCTCAGACGCTTGAATAACTTCAGCAGATTTACCAGGTGGTCCTCTTCTGTAAGGGACTTGGCAATCATGTCATCCACATAACACTCGATTTCTTTATGGATCAAATCGTGGAATAATGTTACCATAGCCCGTTGGTATGTTGCACCAGCATTCTTCAATCCGAATGGCATCACCTTGTAACAGAAAGTGCCCCAGGGTGTGATGAAGGTCGTCTTCTCCATGTCTTCAGGTGACATCTTAATCTGATTGTATCCTGAAAATCCGTCCATGAAGGAGAATACCGAGAACTGAGCCGTGTTATCCACCAATACATCAATGTGAGGTAATGGGAAATCATCTTTTGGGCTGGCTCTGTTCAGATCCCGGTAGTCAACACACATCCTTACTTTGCCGTCTTTCTTAGGTACAGGTACTATATTAGCAACCCACGGCGGATAGCTAGTTACAGCAAGGAACCCGGCATCCCACTGCTTTTGTACCTCTTCTTTGATCTTCATTGCCATGTCTGGGCGAGTACGGCACAGTTTCTGTTTAACCGGTGGGCATTCTTCCCTCAAAGGGAGCTTATGCATAACAATGTCGGTGTCCAACCCTGGCATATCCTGGTAAGACCAAGCAAACACATCCACATACTCTTGAAGCAGGTCAATCAGCTGTTTCTTCACTGAGTCTTGTAAGCCGGCCCCGATTTTAACCTCTTTCACGTCTTCATCTGTACCAAGATTAATCGTTTCCACCTCCTCCTGATGAGGAGTGATAAACTTCTCCTCTTGTCTCAACAATCTGGCTAGCTCTTCAGGAAGCTCGTAATCTTCTTCAACCCCTTCATCAGCTTGATTGATCGGATTGTCAAAGTCATACGAAGTCATAGCCGTGATGTTGTCGGTGCTGTCTGGAAGGCACTCTCTGCAAGGGTTCAGTTTGTTTATTTTAGTGATTGATTTTAATCTTGTTTTAGAAAAGTGGAATAAAGTTGTCATTTTGAAAACATTGCCATTTATTTTTTGTACAAAAAGAAAAATGGAAAAACAGTGAGCAGAAAAGAAAAAGACTCATTTGCAAAAGATGTCTGATATTTCATTGATTAATCTTGTTGCACAAAAATTACAGATGGCCCGATTACAAAATGAGTCTTGTCATCTTGGGCAAGATGCAAGACTTGATGCATGCTTAAAATATACAGGAAATAATAATTACTCTGCAGGAGTAACTCTTATAATTTCCTGGGAAGACCAGTTTGAGATACTGCTCCCCGGGATCTTTGGACGAATCCAGCTTTCCAGGTTGCGTTCATCTTCCGACTCATCTTCCAAGTTGTTGACAGCATCGGGGGTAAGCATCCCCCCACTAACAAAGTTGGGCTTCTTAGCAGCCTCTGCTTGATCTTCTTGAGTTGGTTTGTAACCCAACCCAAATCTATCTTCTTTCTTTTCCACAGGCAACAGCTTGCCCCAGCCTTGAACGTTTCCTTCTTCCACCACCTTCCGGGCCTGCTGGTAGGATGTCATGGAAGTCCCAAGTACAGCAGAAGTTTCATTAATATTCAGGGCCTCAAACCCTTGACTCATCGTCTCGTGGATCTCCCCATCCATCTCAATATACTTATAAGTAGCCAGATGGCTAACAAAAATATCCTCCTCTCCACAGATAGTAACGACTTGACCTTCCCACTCAAATTTTAACTTCTGGTGAAGGGTAGACGTTACTGCGCCGGCGGCATGAATCCATGGTCTACCCAACAAACAGCTGTAGGCAGGCTGAATGTCCATCACATAGAAGGTCGTTTTGAAAGTCTGTGGGCCAATCGTTACAGGCAACTCAATTTCCCCCAGGACTGATCTCTTAGAGCCGTCAAAAGCTCTTACCACTAAGTTACTGGGTCGCAATGCCAATCCTTCATATTCCAACTTCACAAGAGCCTTTTTGGGTAAGACGTTGAGGGATGACCCAGTGTCTACCAGCACATGGGAAAGAACTGCACCTTTACATTCCATGGTAATGTGCAAGGCTTTGTTATGGTTACGACCTTCTGAAGTCAAATCAGTGTTGGTGAATCCTAGTCCATTACTAGCATTAACATTTCCAACCACAGCTTCCAACTGATTGACCGTGATCTCTTCTGGCACATAAGCTGCGTGCAAGACTTTGAGTAGTGCGTTCCGATGGGCTTCGGAGCACATAAGCAATGATAGAATGGAGATCTTGGAAGGCGTCTGGTGAAGCTGGTCCACTATTTTGTAATCACTTTTCTTGATGATTCTCATGAACTCATCAACTTCCTGATCGAAAGGGGTTTTCAAAGCTTCTCTAACAACCTGCTCTTCTTGCACCATACTCTTCCCTTTTGCCTTGGCAGCAGCTTCTGCTTCGGCAGTGGGTCTTTGAATTTGCGGGGCAAAGAGACGTCCGCTTCGAGTGAAGCCTCCGCCTCCTACCACATTGTCTATTTGTGGTGCAGAAGTTGATGATTCAAAAGTGATTTTCTGTCCTTCGCAGTATAAATCAGAGCCGTAATGCCAAGGGATGGCATTACTGCTTTCATAAGGTACTGGTCCAGGCATAGTGACAGTGACTGGGCTGATGGCAGCTGCAGAAGGGACTGTGATAGTCTGTGGATCATAATATATTGTGACTGGTGCTCTGATGGGAGTAGCACTTTGTGAGTTGTAGGCGGAATCATTTTCAGGATCATAATAAATCGTAACTGTTGAGACGTCTTCATGGTTTGCTGCTGATGTTGTAGGAGACATTGTTGGAAGGATGGGTGTTGTTGTTGTAGGAGATTCAAAATGAAGTGGTGCTGAAGTTGTAGAAGGAATGTTTGTTGACATCTGGTCAGTTGAAATGACAGATGGGACATTTGTTGATGAAGCTGAAGAGTTATCTGGAACAATGGTTGTTGCAGTTGTAGGAGGTTCTGGAGCTGTTATTAATGAGATTGCTGGATTGGTAGGAATTGACGTTGTAATCTGAAGCAGGCCACTCTGAATGAGACCATCTATGCCATCCCTCAAGTTATCATAACCATTCACTGAAATGTTGCAATAAGCACACCCTAACTCGCATCCTGGGAACATTTGACATTCGAGGAGCTGAGCTTTGATCTCTACCAATGGTGTCCGAATCTGACCCACACTGGTTATCAAGTAAGACGGCTTGTCTTCTTCAATAGCATTGATTCGGGGACCACCATGGTGTGGCATAGGGTTCTTGTTGACATTTGGTGGTGGTGCAAAGTTTAAAGCCTTGGAATCCACTAGATCCCGCACTTTCATGTGCAAAGCTCTGCACTTTTCCGTACTATGACCAGGTGCATTTGAGTGAAAGGCACATCTGGCGCTGGCGTCGTAGTTTCTGGGTAGACTGGCAGGATCCGGAGGTGCCAACGTCCTTAGCTCAACTAGGTTGAGTTTCAAGAGTTGTGGCAGTAATGTGGCATAGGGCATAGGGATCGGATCGATCACCCTATTGGCCTGAAAGGGCCTCTGTTGGAACGGTCTCTGCTGATTATAGTTGTTGGTGTTGTTGTTGTTGTAACTTCTTTGGGGAGGAAACTGAGTTTGTTGTTGATAATTCTGTTGCTGAGGTTGATAAGCTGGTTGAGGATGAATTGGAGCGGGAATGGTGACTGCCGCCACAGACCTATGAACATATTGGGGCCTGCCCCTGTTGGTGTGGATAGCATTGGTCTCACCAGTTCTTCTTGGGCCTGCAAAAGGCTTTCTTGTGTTGCTGGATGAGCTTGCACCGTTGTCTGAGATCTTACCCATCTTCAATAGGCTTTCAATTCTCTCCCCAGCTATGACCACATCTGCAAAGCTGGTAGATGAGAAGGTAGCTAGCCTATCAATGTAAGTCCCCTGGAGGGTGTTCATGAACATATCAGCCATCTCCCTCTCTGACATAGGTGGCTGGACAGCAGCAACAAGCTGTCTCCATCTTTGAGCGTACTCACGGAAGCTTTCCCTGGACGACTGAGACATCCCCATCAGGAGGGTCCTGTTGGGGGCCATATCCAGGTTGTACTGATACTGTCTGATAAAGGCCTCTGCCAGGTCCTTCCAGCATCTAATAGTTGCTCTCGTTAAGTGGGAGTACCATTCCCTCGATGCTCCAGTTAAGCTATCCTCAAAATAAAACATCCATAGCTTTTTGTCCATGGTATAGGCCTTCAGCCTCCCCAGAAAAGACTGTAAATGGGTCCGGGGGCAGGAAGTCCCGTTATACTTCTCAAAGCATGGTGGTTTAAATTTGTGGGGGATCCTGACCCCGTCCACTAGACCCATGTCCATAACATCAAATCCCAAAGAATTCTGGGACTCTAAGGATCTTAATTTCTCAGCTATCTCATCCAGCCTTCTGTCATAGGCTTCCTCTCCAGCTCCCATCACTGTGAACTGATCTTCCTGGGGGTCTTCTTGCAGTACCCTCCCTGCTGTGGCAGTCCCTTGTATATTGACAGGGATGTTGATCTCCGGATGCTGGTGGGGTCCAAAGACTGGGGGATTGACATGAGGTTGGACTCTTTCATTGTTGCTTGTCCCAGCAGTCCCTGGCTGATGGTCTTCCTGGTTTCTCCCTTCCACCAGTGCTCTTAGCCTCTCCTGGCTTTGATCCATGTTGTTCATCACCTCCATAAATTGTGTCATTTGATTCCTCATTTCCAACCTCTCGTTGGTCATCTGATTTCTGACCTCTGTAAGGTCCTGCTGCATTTGATCCATCTGTATGCCCGGAAGGTTGCTGCGGGTGGGGTATCTGTGTGGACGGTTGAGTGGAAACCCTCGACGTCGAGCAATAATTCCTGAGATCACAACAGAGTTAGTAACAATAAAACAAAACCTACAAAACAAAACAAAAGGTTAGTATGCAATGCAGTGTGTCTATTTGTTTCCAAGGTATCCGGCTTGGTACTTGGTTTTGACCTTTCCAGACCCCTTGAAGAAGATGCTTGTGATATTGCTTGAAGAATTCAGATGAAACAAACCAACACATATATTACAGAAAGGTAAATGATACATAGTTTGTTTTTCCTTACAACATATGCCCTCTGAGGGGTCAAAAATACAACATAAAGAAAAGTACATGAAAATGAAATCAACAACAAGCAAAAAGTCAAACACCAAGGCCAAATTCGTCCTCCTGAACCTCCTTGAGAAGTGCTTCAGTCACTGGATCAGCTGGACGCTCGGTAAGATTCCTGATAAGGAGATTCCTTGTGGCAACAGCTGCAGTTAGCTTCTTGTGCTGACTCTGGTCCTTTGACCTCTTCACTCCAGCTCTAATCTTCAATTCTGAGATCTCCCTCTGGGCTGCTGCCAGGGCTTCCTGTTGTTCTTTTGCACTAGCTTCCAGTTGCTCAATCTTATCCTGAGTCCTTTTGTCCTCCTGAGTACGAGCTTCGGTGATCCTGACCCACCTAGCCTGACTCTCCTTCAGATACAAATCAGTCCTGGCCTTCTGGAACTGAGCTTCCTTGCAGACATTCTTCAAGATTTGTTCTCCAGCCCTAGACTTCTTAATGTAATCCTCAGACTTCTCAATTCTAGCCAGATGCTCCACTTTCAACTTTTCTAGCCTCTCAATATCCAACCTACCATCACTCCTCTCCCAGAGGGTCTTCTGTAGAGCTTGAGTCAGCTTCTCATTTCTCTCTTTCAATTTCTCAAACTCCTCTAAGCTGACAGTTGCCGGAGGTGGTGCTGTGGAGGGTCCAGGCATATCCTCAATAGTGAAGGGCATTCCAGAAATTTGAGCCCTGGCATGTGACCACTCATAGTACTGGGCTGAGGCTACATTATTGCATCTTCCAAGAATAGTTACCCCCTTAGTCTGCACATTGTCCCAAGCCCAGGATGCTTGCCTGACAATAGCCAGATTAGGCTTGATTTCAACATAAAGGGTTTCAGTCAGATCTTGTGTTCTAGGGGGATGGACCAATGCATAGCCCAGTTGTCTTTTGAAAAGCAAAGGATTGTAATTGATGCAACCCTTTACTCCAATCAGAGGTACATTGGGAAATTGTCCACAACTTGTAATGATGTCTCTGCCCTTGGTGCTCTGAGTACACCATCTGATATCATCTGAGGTTAGAGCAACAAGCCTTCTAGCCCAGTTCTTCTGCTGGTGAGGGTTCAAGAATGCATCAGTCTTTGGCAGATGCTTGAGCAGCCAAGTATGGAACAAAGGTGCACAGCATCTCACTAATCTCCCCCTTTGCTTTTCATTCCTTTGATGAACAGAGTAGTAAAGGTCTCCCAGTAAGGTGGGCACTGGGTTTCTCAGGATGAAAAGATGGACTGCATTCTTGCTAACAAACCTAGGCTCATCTGCAAAAAGTATGATCCCATATATGCTAAGGGCCAACAGAGCACAGACTGCCTTCCACTCCCCTAGGGAGGCCTTCAAACTAGCCTGAGAGGTCAAGAAATCCAGATGAAAACCAGAGATTCCAGCTTTAGATGTCAAATTCTGCCCAATCAAAACTGGTTCCAGATGTAATGCTTTGGCTATCTCCTCATTACTTGGGAAAGCCATCTCAGGGTTGAAGGGTATTCCACCTCTGATAGGTACACCAACCAATGATGAATATTCCTCCAGCAAGGGCCCCAACTGAAAATTCTGAAAAGTGAAGCACCTCAGAGGGGGATCATAGAACTGCAGGCAAGTATGTATCAGGCTCCTCTGTGAAGGGTCCAAATCCAATACCACATCAAGGATTCCTCCATAATGTTCTCTGAAATATGGTATATGGTCTGGAGTAATCTGGGTCTGAGTCCTCCTGATGCTAGCTAGCTCAGGCTCAAAGAAGTGATAGGAGATGTTACTTTTCTTAGGTGCCATGTTGCTGAAGAATAGGTGCTGAGGATGATGACTGAAGACAACACTGAAGATGGGCCACTGATAGGCTGGGACTGAGGATGCAAGTGACAGAAGCAGGTGGCTGATAGCTGAAGCAAGTGCTGATGAAGATGGGTCTAAGCTGAAGAAGGGGTCAAAACCAAGCCAAAATGATAGGATGGATACCCTGAAAAACAAATAAACACATGTCAAAATGATGCAATGAGGATGTATGCAAATGATATGCAGGGGTTTGTGACTGAGCTGGATTTGATCAAGTGCTCTGATATAGGTCCAAGTATGTTCAAGAAATCCAGATGGAGGTCTATAAGTCCAGTAACCAGGGTGGGGGACTCAAATAAAGAGTCACATGTCCAGGGTTAAAAATCACAAGAACTGTTCCAACATGGAGTACTCTTAATCAAAACAAAGTAACAGGGTATGCTGAGGTCAAGGGTACCTGCAAACCTGTAAACAACCCAACCCCCTCACAGGTGATGTTCTAAAACAAGGATCCTCATACTTAGATCAGTTATGAGAAGTGTAAACACTTCTAACCCGGAGGTACAGTGTTTACAATAACCATAAAAGATCCTCCTCTAATTCACCTCAGTTTCTGAAGGTCAATACTAAAGGTCATCCAGACTTAGCAGGCTTCCCAGATAGCCCTAGCACTGCAGGAAATCTGCAACACAGAGTTCTCAAGAAGAAACCCATATCTGAACCGTGTTTCATATTCCCGCACCAGACCGAGATGGAATGGGAAAGAAAATGAACCACTCTAGCCTAGGTGTCACTCAGGTCCCTGGTATAAAACCTTAACTCTCAATAGAACCCCACCCACCAAAGCAAAACCAGATCCAGCCAGACAACATGACAGTATGATATATGTAAAGACGCGATAAATGGGGAATGGCCCAAATAAAGGTAAAGACGCGAACGGTCGGCGAAAGGAGTGAGAACACACAGGAGTGAACTCACTGGAAAAGAAAAGAGTCGCCAGCTAGGCATTTTTATCCCGAAGGAAAGGTAATGCTGCATAGACCTAGAAAAAGATGGATAAGACGGTCGCGAACCAGAGAGACTGAGAAAGGGGGTTGGTTACAACCTGGGAAGGTATTAGCACCCAGATTGTCTGCCGTACCCGACGGGATCCACGCTTAAAATATTTGTGTTTTAAAGGGGTAGTGTCAGTGCATTTTGTGTATAAAGGGCTGGAAAAGATGTACAGGTGTCAGTGTAAAAGAAGTGTGAAGTGTGATATATATAGTGTCAGTGCAGGAACAGGAATGAAATGCTCAAGAATATGAGGCTTAAAGAATGAGGCTAGAAGGAGGGGGAATATACAGAGACTTTTGTTCGATAACTGTTAAGTTATGCCTACGTATCCTCTCGTGCAATGAGGAAGTCAGAACACCGTAGTTCGACACAAAGAGACTGAAAGATGAATTAACTTGTGAACTGCTTACTTGTCTATGCTCAAGTGTATGACTTGTCTGGCACAGATGCAAACTGTCTTGCATTAGACGGAAGAAGCAAGTTCTCGTTTATGAGTGAAGATGATGAGAAAAGAATCCCGGAGGAGACGATTATTGTTTGTTTTTTGAGTTTTCAGTCTTTTATTGCTTTTGGAGATTTGTCATAAGTTAATGAGCTTAAGCCTGAACCAATGGGTTAGTAAACTCATCACATCCTCCCTCTGATTAGGGGTAATGAGAATACCTTAAGTGTGAAGTCAGATTCTCACACTTAATCACCTTTGATGCAGGATTAAGATCATTAACCTATTTGTGATTATTTAGATGTTTTTGGTGTTTTTGTTTAGTGTCAAGTAATGAGATTAAGCCATAATCAGGGATTAAACAAACTCATTACACCATCCTAATAGAAGGATAATAGATGAGAGTGTTTAAGCTGAGGAAAGCTCCTCAACTTAATCCATGGTTAGGGATTAAACTCATGACAAAACAAGCCTTTGATTAAGTGGATTTTATTTAATGATATGATGATGAAGTGAGTTTTATGGTTTGTAAGACAACTTGAGGGGGACTTGTCCATTAACACTAAGGTTAGTCCTTCTTAACCAATTTAAGGAAGAATTAGAACCCTAATGCAAGGCCCAAGTTACAAGTGTGATGTCTTGATGATTATTAAGTGAATTGATTAAGAGATTTAAACACATTAAGGGTTTAACACTTAGGATTAAAGTTATACACTCCATCCTAATAGAAGGATGCAGGCATAAACTTAATCACAAAGCCTTAAAGCCTTTAGGGTTTAGTCCCTGATTATGAGGTGAGGAGAGAAGACTCAAGAGAGACACAAAGGTAAAACTAAATGGGGAGACTAATCAAAACCCTAATCATTGTCATGCTTGGTTGTTCCTAAGGTTTGTGAGGTTTATGAGAGAAATCTTCAATGGAACCACCAGGAAGCAGATGAAAGGATCAGGAGAAGCAAAGTAACTTGCTTCATTCAAGAAGTCAAGTCACTTGAAGAAAGAAAGTAAGGAGAAAAAGAAAGAGCAAGTTCAATCTCAAACACATAACAAAAATGCAGCAAGTATGCTTAAAAGAGGTGAAAAGAAGTTATGAGAAGTGAAGGCAAATTCACTTCTCAGGATAACTTACCACCTGAAAAAGTTAGAAAAGGAATGCAATGCAATGCAAGATGAGATGAAATGGCATGATGAAAATCAAAACCAGAAGCACATTCATGATGATAATGATGCTATGGGATGATGCAAACATGAAACAAAGCATGAGAATGATCATATGAACCAATGGATGCAGATGAAGCAGGTTTAGAAGCATGAACATACATGAAAAGTTATGAGATGCATATGGCATACAACATGGCAAATACAAGATATAATGATCAAGCATGCTTTCAATATGTCTTATGATGTTGAATGAATCACATGGAGGCATAAAATGTCATGGCAAGTCAAGGTATGAATGCAAATGTAGGATGGATGCATATGGAAGCCCAAATTAGGGTTTATGATCAAAGCATCAAACACAAACCAAAATCAGAAGCAAACATCAATATAAAAAATTGAAAATGCACTCAAAGGGTCCCTAATCCTATACTAGCTCACTGCCCAAAGGAGAAGTTTCAACTCTTAACCAAGTTCAAGTTATGATTTTCCTAAGTTTTCTAGGGTTTTAGGGTTCCTTAACAAGAAAATTACCAAACAAATGGAAAATGTAAGATCAATTCATGCCAAATTAATCTCACAAACTACATGATATGCATAACACAATGCAAGAAGAATCAAAGTCCAACTCTTTAGGGTTAGACAGAAATGATTTTTGGAAGTTAGGATCAAAATAATGCATCAAAATGATTTTTATTCCATGGAAAATTCTCAAAATGCATCAAGATCAAAAAATAAATTTGGTTTGAGGGTTGGAAAATGTTTCTAAATGTTTTTAAAGGTTTCATGAATTTTTTGGTGATTTTTAAATACCTAAAAGTATTTTTAATTAATTAATTCCCATTAATTAATTAAAAAGAAACTTTTAAATATTTAAAAATACTTTTTTAATGCAAAAAATGAAAATAAAAATATTTTTGTGTTCTGAAATTTAATAATAACATGTATAAAAAATTTCAGATTTTTTAAAGTATTTTTGCTATTTTAAATAAATTGTGGAAAACAAATGAATTAATATGAAAATAAAAATGAATTTTTAAACTGAAAAAGAAAAGTCAGCCAATCCAATGGCCCTCATTCAAACTGAAGCACGCGCGCATTGACTTGGCGCCAGATCCCACGGCCAGCATTCAAATCCAGCTAATTAATGATTAAGCCCTAATCCCACCGTTAATGACCCTCAGGTGACCAGAACAGTGTTTCGGTCATCTTCTCCGATCACCCAAAACTATCAACTCCTTCTACACGCATCTAAAACGAATTCTAATTACACAGAAATCATCCCCATCCAAAAACGAATTGAAACCCCCATTTAAACAACATTTATCATTCCTAAACTGGCTGAATCGAATCAAACAAAACCTAGGGCAAAAAGTTTCAGAAACTGATTAAACTCTCATCTCTCCACCATTTCCAAAACCAAAGGCATCAGAGTGATCAGTGAACAACAAAGAACAACTTAGGAACTTTAAAAATCAATTCTGGAAAAAAATTTCTTGAGCTACCTGAGTTTTGAAGCTTTCAACTTTGCAACTTTCTGACCTTTCCTCTTGATGCAATCCACTCCTCTTGGTCCCTTGATGATGTCTGAATGCTTAGAAGGAGTTTATGTTGGCTGGTTTGAGAGTTTGAACAAGTTCTGTTCAAGCTCAGGTGGGAATCGTGTTTTGGATTCAGGCTGTTTCAGGCAATGGTGAGGGATTCTTTGTGATCAGGGTGATGAGTTGAGAAGGTCTGTGAAGTTTGTTTATGTGTTTGTGGCTTGTATGCTGAGTTTCGAAAGGTTTTGCTCAAGGGAGTGAAAATGAAGAAGTGATGTTCTTGCTGATTTCAGGCTCTTGTGTTATGTTGTTTGGCTTGCATTTTCTTTGTATAAACAAATGTCATTGGTCAGAGGATGTGACTTGTGCTTTTGTGATAGGTGTAGCTACTTTTGCCAAAATGTCAACTTCTTGTAAGAGAGGCATGGGTCATGTTTCAGCCAAGTACAAGAGGTGTGGGCTGCACAGCAAGGTGAGGGAGAAAGGCTAGGAGTGGTCAGCAACATAGGCAGCAAGTGGATGGAAGTGATCATGAGCTTTTGCAACTTGCTTGCTTTTGAATCTTTATGAAAATAGCTTGCTTCAAAGGCCAAACAAATGAGAAACCCTTGGCCCATTCTGATTTTTAGGTCACATGTGATGTTTGTGTAATGGTTAGATAACAATTAGAAGTCACAAATGCCTTTGGTACAAGATTTTGCAAATTTCTCATTTGGTGCATAACTTGAAATTTAGTGATTTTAGCCAACTTTGATGCACCATAACTTTTGATCCAAAATGAATTAGGTCATGTTCTTGTACTTTTTGAAAAGGGAAAGATCTAATCTACAACTTTCATGACCAAAGTTTTTCCATTTGAAGCATTTTTGGATCAAAAAGTAAGGGTTGAAAAAGTTGCATAAAATGACATTTCATTAAAAGTCAACCATGCCCAAAAAAGTCAACTTTGCAAAAACCTCAAATTCTTGAATTTTGTGAACTTAAAACTTCTTCTATGATCAAATAAAGATCAAATACACTCAAAATGATGAAGATCACCCCTTGGTTGGGTCATTGGGGGCCTCAGATGCCCTGATTTTGCACTGACTTGTCTGAAAAGTCAACTCTTGATTAGATGACCTCCCCATGGAATTTCTTCATGAAAATTGATATGTATACTACATATACCATATAGAGACCAATAGAAACAAGAATGACCAAAAAATTTGGAGTCATGGCCTCTGAAACCAAAACCCTAATTTCAGGTCATCTGTGCAGTCAAGCCTGGCTCTGCTTCCATACCAATCTCAGTTCTTGTGATTCTTTGGCATTTTTGATTTTGATAGGATGTAATATGATATAAGAACACACATGGATCCCTTTGCAGTGATTGGTGGCCTTTGGAGTTGCTCAGGAGGCTCTTGGATTGCTCAGATCACAAACCCTAGGTGCAGATGACTTTGAATCTATGCAGTGAAACACAAATGTGATATGAGATGGTATGATTGAGTTGATGCATATGAAATTATCACAAGCCATGGTGTGAATGGGCGAGGGAAAATTTGGGGTGTTTACATTATCATGTTGCATTCTTATCTCATATTTGTTGTTCTTTCTTCACTTGCACACTTATGGCTTCCACATCTCAACTTCTTCTTTCATTTTCTTTTAAGCTTTCTTTACTTGTTATTTATGAATATTTCTAACACTTGTAGGGGCTATGGTAAGTAAGAGTTGTGGATGAGATTTACACACTTCAAACTTCTTTCTCCATTTCTTTTATGCTTTCTTAACTGGTCTTTGAGATGTGCCTTATCCCATCACTTGTCTATCCTTTTTCTTCTTCTTTTTCTTCTTCTTTCTTTTCTTTCCTTATTCTTCATTAGTATAGACTTCATACCTCACTAACCCAAGATTCCTTTGCATGACAACATTAGGTCTTTATTAGTCCCCCCTAGTTGTTTTACCTTTTCTCCTTTGGTTTCTTCTCTTTCTCATCTTCATAGAAAAATATAAAAAACACCTTAATAAATTAATAAGTTATCTCTTGTGTATAGCCTTATTCCATGGAGCACTCATATTCATTCCATCTTGGAATAGTGTGGGCTTGTCTAGCATGATGTACAAGTCTGATCATGAGACCATTTTCATCAAGAAAAATCATAAAAAAAAAACTTCTTCATCTAACCACTAAGACACTTAATAACTTCAACAAGTTAGTGAGCTTAGGCCCTAACCCTTGGAAACAAGTCTTGGATAAATTCTCCTTACTTGGTGTGCTTGTTCTATTATTCCATCTTGGAATGTATTAGCAAGTACACATTCTATGGAAACGGACTTGAATTCACTTTCTTGAGCCACATCAATAAAAGCTTCTAAAAAACACTGGACAAAGAATAAATGTCTCTCCTTCGGGACTTCTTTTCTCATCACCTTCACTCTTTTCGTACGAACTTGCTCCTACTTGTCACTTTCTACACCTAGTTAGGGGACTACGACGACTCTGATCCTCATGTCCAGATGAGGTACGTAGACAGTGGGGTAGGGCCCGTTCGAGAACAATCTTTTATTTTCCTTACATTTTTCCCCTTTCTTTTCTTTTCTTATCCAGTTTCAGTCTCAGTTTTGCAGCAACTTTCTTTCCTTCACCCTTTGAAACAATTTCTTTGCAAGCGTGGATCCCGTCGGGTACGGCGGACGATCTGGGGTGCTAATACCTTCCCAGGTCGTAACTGACTCACGAACTCAGTTTCTTTGGTTCATATGACCTATGTCCTTCCTTTTCTTTTCTTCCGTTTGTGCAACATTACCATTCCCGTTTCTTCGGGATAAAATGCATGGCTGGCGACTCTACCCTTTTTCGCGTCACTTTCCCGTTTGTACCCGGATGGAAATTCGGGGAGCGACAGCTGGCGACTCTGTTGGGGATCGAACCCAGAATCTCTGGTTCCCTTGAGAGTCTCTCATAACGCTTGTTTGTTTCTATTTCATTTGGGTGTTGATTGTTTGATGTTGCGTGTTTATTTTACTGTTGTTTATTTATAGTTTTCAGTATTTGTTTTCATGCATCATATATATATATATATATATATATATATATATATATATTATACTGGACTATCTGGTGATGGTTTTCTTTATTGGTGGGATTGGGAACTGTTACTGTGATATGCGCTCGTAACCGGGGCTCGATTGCACCCTAGGACTTAGAGTGGTCCCACTTTGGCTTCATGGCATCTTGCTATGTTGGTATTAGTGAGTTCCACGCCCAGACTTGCGACCGTCTTGGAAATTTATTGATATCAGAATCTCTCTGGATCATTACAGGACCTCGATAGTTATGTGCATCTGGGGACCGATCATTGAGGACCTTTGTGGAAACATCCCTCTCCAGTGGTGACAGTGGCAGACCACATTTCGTGGCAAACCCATTTGCACCTGAGGACTCACTAGGAACTCACATATGATGGCCTGATTCTCTTATAGGAACTCAGTCAAAGCATCTGGTCGTATGACAGTAGTACTGTATCCCACGGGCTAAATGTACTATTGTTTCTTGATTTCAACACTTGAAGCTGGGGACTTATAAGGGATGCTTGTTTTTCCCGGACTCACGCTGAGACCTCCCTGAGTTGTAAATAATGCTTAACCGATTCCCTGATTTGGTCATAAGCCATTTCTCGGAAATGGTGAACGTATTATTTCTATTCGGCTTTGAGAGTCCGTGATGTTTGACCCGGAGCATGTAACACCCTTCTAAATACCCCAAATTATTATAATTAAAATAACAATATATTCATCAGAGTAATTATGCCCCGAAGGGTGTCACACAATCATTTCACAACAATTATCAAAACATCCTGTCATGCTCATTTAATTAATCAAAATAAGGTTCTTTTGCATAATTCGCAGCGGAATAAAATTCAACATCAATGTAAAACATGTAACACACTACATGTAAATCATTCAACAATCAATCTCAAATTAATTAAAACATCCCCTCCCGATGTTACATCTATCAGAGCATGACCCATAAGAAACTACCCTAGACTCCAAGCATTAGCTTCTACTCAACTCATTTCTCGTTACCTGAAAAATAGGTGTAAGGGTGAGTTCCTCAATCAATATAATAAGCATTATAAAACAACATGTAATGCCAAGTAATTAACACATTAATTCACCCAAATCAGGCTACGCCTTCAGCAACATCAATATCCGTTCAAACATCATACTCAACAGTAGATTCTCAACCATATTCAACATCAACAACACAACACACAACACACATAAAATACTGGAATGCATCCATTCATATTATATGCCATACATTCATTATGCAATGAGACTCTATGCATGCGGTACCGACTATGTTGTGAACATATAGTTCAACCTCACCGTCCAAATCCAGGCACGGCTACCAAGCCCACTAGTCCCACTCATTTGAGACATAGTGACTCACTCACTAATTCCTCACCATGGGAATTAGCTACCACCCCAAATGGGCCATGCTATGCAAGCTACTCACCTAGCAAGCAACAATCAACAACAATCGAAATGATTTACTCACTAATTCCTCACCATGGGAATTAGCTACCACCCGAAGGCCACAATATGCATGCTAATCACCTAGCAATGCAACATCAACAAAATCAAGAATAGACACATGCTCACACTCTAAGTCATAGTACAGTCTATTCACAAATGTATACATTCACATCATCATGTATACCATCACACATTATCAACATAATTAATCACAAAAGCATATCCTATCATGCCACAAAATCAAACACAGTATTAGCACACTCTACTAATACCTTTACCACTCAAAATAACGGGAAATGATCCCTTTCACATCATATCTCAGCTAAGTCGCAACACTCAGCCTAAACAACCAAAACTGCACAGCAGTAGCACAGAAAAATCACAATTCTGCCCATACGCGTATTGCCCATGTCCATACGCGTATTGCCCAAACCTGACCAAGTTCATACGCGTATTGCCCACTCTCATACGCGTATTGCGCATTGCCTCACTCATCTCATACGCGTATTACCCATTCCATACGCGTATGCTACGCGTAACAATCTCCCATTACGCGTACCAACAGAGACCAATTTACGTTCAAAATATCATCTTTTCCACCCATACGCGTAAGGCTTCCTCCATACGCGTACCAGCCAACTCATACGCGTATTGCCTAGTGCCATACGCGTACGACCAGAAACCAGAATTCTCAGATCTGCTATGGTTTTCTCTATTACGAAACCTATCCAATTCAACCTTCCACATTCCAAATTACACAAAATAATCGTCCATATCATCTACACAAATCATATCCTATTCATCTTCACCAATCCTAACATTATCCCTTCTAATTCCTACGAATTCTTTTCAATTATCATTCAATTTCATTCATCCAATATTTCACAAACTCATCATGCATCAATCAAATTAGAGGTACAACCAATGGTTATCACTACCCATTACATATTATCATATAATACCCTTTAATTGATGATAAACCCCCCTTACCTGAGTTAATCCGGTAGCCTCCGAGCTCTAAGCTTTTCCTTCCTTCAACCTTCGTTCTCTGGCTCTTTTCCCTTTCTGCCTCTTTTCCCTTTTTCACGTGAAATAACCTTTTTACCAAAAATGGGATTTTTTTTTCTTATTTCCAACTTATATACTATTCCAATAAATAATTATCCCAATAATTATTATTCCAAAATAATAATAATAATAATAATAATAATTCAATTATTTAATTAAATCAATAAATATATTATTAACTTAATTTAAATAATTATTATATTATTATCGGGGTGTTACAACTCTCCCCCACTAAAAGAGTTTTCGTCCTCGAAAACATACCTCAATCGAACAACTCCGGATAAGACTCCTTCATCTGGCTCTCCAGTTCCCAAGTCACATTGCCACCTGCTGTTCCTCCCCAAGCTACCTTCACCAAGGCAATCTCTTTACCCCACAACTGCTTCAACTCCCGATCCTCGATCCTCATAGGTGATGTTTCAACAGTCAGGTTATCTCTCACCTGTACATCATCTACTTGGACAACATGCGACGGATCATGAATGTATCTCCTCAACTGAGACACATGAAAAACATCATGCAAATTCGCAAGCGACGGCGGTAAAGCGATACGATAGGCTACCTCTCCTATCCTCTCCAAAATCTGATAAGGACCAATAAATCGAGGTGTCAACTTCTTCGACTTCAAGGCTCGACCAACACCAGTTATCGGAGTAACACGAAGAAACACATGATCTCCCCCTTGGAACTCAAGTGACTTCCTCCTCTTGTCATGATAACTCTTTTGACGACTCTGAGCAATTCTCATCTTATCCTGAATCATCTTAATCTTTCCCGTAGTTTGTTGAACAATCTCCGGTCCAACCACAGCACTCTCACCGGACTCATACCAACATAAAGGTGTCCGACATCTCCTACCATACAAAGCTTCAAACGGTGCCATACCAATGCTCGAATGAAAACTATTGTTGTAGGTAAACTCAATCAAAGGTAAATAACAATCCCAAGCACCTCTATTTTCCAAAACACAAGCCCTCAAGAGATCCTCTAGTGACTGAATCGTCCTCTCAGTCTGACCATCAGTCTGCGGATGATATGCAGAACTCAATCTCAGCTTAGTTCCCAAAGCCTTCTGCAAACCTTCCCAAAACCTCGATGTAAATCTAGGATCTCTGTCCGAAACAATACTAGACGGAATACCATGCAAACTTACAATCTTCTCAATATACAACTCAGCTAGCCTCTCTAACGGATAATCCATTCTGATCGGAATGAAATGGGCCGACTTCGTCAATCTATCCACAATCACCCAAATAGCCTCAAAATTCTTACTTGTTCTCGGCAAACCAGAAACAAAATCCATACTGATACTGTCCCACTTCCACTCTGGAATAGCCAACGGTTGCATTAGCCCAGACGGCTTCTGATGCTCAATCTTCGACTTCTGACAAGTCAAACAAGAATACACAAAACTTGCAATTTCTCTTTTCATTCCCGGCCACCAAAACAACCCTTTCAAATCATGGTACATCTTCGTAGCTCCAGGATGAATACTCAAGCCACTACGATGTCCTTCCTCAAGGATACTCTTCTTAAGTTCTGCAACATCCGGAATACACACCCGACTACCAAATTTCAAAATACCATTCTCATCAACTCTGAATTCACCACCTTGACCTTGATTCACTAAAGTCAACTTATCAACCAAAAGTGCATCGGATTTCTGACCCTCTCTGATCTCGTCCAGAATACCACTCGTTAACTTCAACATTCCCAGTTTAACACTATTGTGAGTACTCTCACACACCAAACTCAAGTCTCTAAACTGCTCAATTAAGTCCAATTCCTTAACCATTAACATAGACATATGTAATGATTTCCGACTCAATGCATCAGCTACTACATTTGCTTTACCCGGATGGTAGTTCAACCCAAAATCATAATCCTTTAGAAATTCTAACCATCTCCTCTGTCTCATATTCAGCTCTTTCTGATCAAACAAATACTTTAAACTCTTATGGTCACTGAAAACTTCAAATCTTGAACCGTACAAATAATGCCTCCATAACTTCAGAACAAATACCACAGCTGCCAGCTCTAAATCATGTGTCGGATAATTCCTCTCGTGAACCCTTAGCTGTCTCGAAGCATAAGCTATAACCTGCTTATTCTGCATCAACACACCACCTAAACCCAACAATGAAGCATCACAATAAACCTCAAATAGTTCCGACGAACTCGGTAATATCAGGATAGGAGCAGTAGTTAACCTTCTCTTTAACTCTTGAAAACCTTCTTCACATTTTGAGTCCCAAACAAACGCTTGCCCCTTTCTAGTCAACATTGTCAACGGTAACGCCAACTTAGAAAATCCCTCAATGAACTTCCTATAATACCCAGCCAAACCAAGGAAACTTCGAATCTCAGTAACAGACTTAGGAGTTTCCCACTTAGACACCGCTTCTATCTTAGAAGGATCAACAGCAACACCACCTCTGGAAATCACATGACCAAGAAAACTAACTTCTTCTAACCAAAATTCACACTTAGACAGTTTAGCAAATAACTTCTTTTCTCGCAGAACTCCTAAAACCACTCTCAAATGTTCAGCATGCTCTTCTTCAGATTTCGAATACACCAAAATGTCATCAATAAACACCACAACAAACAGATCTAGGTACGGATGGAAAATCCTATTCATATACTCCATAAATACTCCAGGTGCATTAGTCACACCAAAAGGCATTACAGAATACTCATAATGTCCATACCTTGTTCTGAAGGCAGTCTTCTGAATATCCTCAGTTTTCACACGTATCTGATGATATCCCGATCTCAAATCTATTTTGCTGAACACTCTCGCACCAACCAACTGATCCATTAAATCATCAATCCTCGGCAAAGGATACCGATTCTTGATCGTCACTTTATTCAGTTGTCTGTAATCTACACACAACCTCATAGTACCTTCTTTTTTCTTAACCAACAACACTGGTGCACCCCACGGTGACACACTCGGACGAATAAATTTCTTATCTAACAGATCTTCCAGCTGACTCTTCAATTCAACTAGCTCAACAGCAGACATACGATAAGGAGCCATCGATATCGGTCTAGTACCAGGTACTAAGTCAATCGAGAACTCAACTTCACGCTCTGGCGGCAATTCATTCACCTCTTCCGGAAACACATCAGGAAAATCACACACCACAGCTAGATCGCCAATCACCAGTTTATCTTTAGTCTCCAAGGTCGCTAACAGCATAAACAACTCTGCCCCATCTGCCACTTCCTCACTCACTTGTCTTGCTGATAGAAACAAACTCTTTCCTTCCTCATCCTCAGGAAATATCACAGTCTTATCAAAACAATTGATATAGACTCGGTTAAACACCAACCAGTTCATACCCAGAATAACATCAATCTGCACTAATGGAAGACACACAAGGTCTATCCCAAAGTCTCTACCAAAAATACTCAAAGGACATTTCAAACAAACCGAAGTAGTAGTCACTGAACCCTTCGCAGGAGTATCAATCACCATACTACCACGCATCTCAGATATCTCTAACTTAAGTTTCACAGCACAATCCAAGGATATAAAAGAATGAGTCGCACCCGTGTCAATAATAGCTACAAGAGGAAAGCCATTAATATAACACATACCTCGGATCAAACGATCATCTGCAAAAGTCTCAGAACCCGATAGAGCAAAAACCTTGCCTCCTGACTGATTCTCTTTCTTCGGCTTAGGACACTGTGGGCTGATATGACCCACTTCTCCACAGTTGAAGCAAGTCACAGTCTTCAACCGGCAATCTGCAGCCAAATGACCACCTTTTCCACATTTAAAACACCTCTTCTCATTACTGGTACACTCATGGATACGATGTCCAGCCTGACCACATCTGTAACACTTAACAGGAGCACTAGAGTCTCCCCCACTAGGCCTCTTCATCCCACTCTGCCTCTGAAAACCTTTGCCAGCTGCATACGGTTTTCCACGATCAATATGATTCTTACCTTTTCTATCAACCCTCTGCTGATAGCTCTCAGCTCTGGCCTTGGAATCCTGTTCGAAAATCCTGCAACAGTCAACCAAATCAGAAAACACTCTAATCCTTTGATATCCAATAGCCTGCTTGATCTCGGGACGCAACCCGTTCTCAAACTTCACACACTTTGAAAATTCCCCAGCAGCCTCAGCATAGGGAGTATAATACTTCGACAGTTCTGTGAACTTAGCAGCATATTCCGTAACAGACCTGTTACCCTGCTTCAATTCCAAGAACTCTATCTCCTTCTTTCCTCTGACATCCTCGGGAAAATACTTCCTCAGAAATCTCTCTCTGAACACAGCCCAAGTAATCTCAGCATTTCCAGCAGTTTCCAACTCAGTGCGGGTAGCAACCCACCAATCATCAGCTTCTTCTGACAGCATATGTGTACCGAACCTGACCTTCTGGTTATCAGCACACTCAGTTACTCTGAAGATCCTCTCTATCTCCTTCAACCACTTCTGAGCACCATCTGGATCGTATGCTCCTTTGAACATTGGAGGATTGTTCTTCTGGAACTCACTCAACTGACGAGCAGCTCCCATTCCCATAACATTCGGATTTCCTCCAAGTACTCCAGCTAGCATACCCAGAGCCTCAGCAATCGCAGCATCATCTCTACCTCTTCCAGCCATCTCTATTCTGAAACCCAACAACTAAAACAATAAGTACTGATAAGGTTACACAACACCTATACCGTACAGGGGAAACAGAAAAATTACGACTCGACACGACCAACTATGCTCTGATACCACTAATGTAACACCCTTCTAAATACCCCAAATTATTATAATTAAAATAACAATATATTCATCAGAGTAATTATGCCCCGAAGGGTGTCACACAATCATTTCACAACAATTATCAAAACATCCTGTCATGCTCATTTAATTAATCAAAA
Organism: Lathyrus aphaca; assembly: GCA_963966055.1. Classification (NCBI taxonomy): domain Eukaryota; kingdom Viridiplantae; phylum Streptophyta; class Magnoliopsida; order Fabales; family Fabaceae; genus Lathyrus; species Lathyrus aphaca. The sequence continues at coordinate 112,168,509 of OZ014521.1, read as the reverse complement.
TAAGGTTCTTTTGCATAATTCGCAGCGGAATAAAATTCAACATCAATGTAAAACATGTAACACACTACATGTAAATCATTCAACAATCAATCTCAAATTAATTAAAACATCCCCTCCCGATGTTACATCTATCAGAGCATGACCCATAAGAAACTACCCTAGACTCCAAGCATTAGCTTCTACTCAACTCATTTCTCGTTACCTGAAAAATAGGTGTAAGGGTGAGTTCCTCAATCAATATAATAAGCATTATAAAACAACATGTAATGCCAAGTAATTAACACATTAATTCACCCAAATCAGGCTACGCCTTCAGCAACATCAATATCCGTTCAAACATCATACTCAACAGTAGATTCTCAACCATATTCAACATCAACAACACAACACACAACACACATAAAATACTGGAATGCATCCATTCATATTATATGCCATACATTCATTATGCAATGAGACTCTATGCATGCGGTACCGACTATGTTGTGAACATATAGTTCAACCTCACCGTCCAAATCCAGGCACGGCTACCAAGCCCACTAGTCCCACTCATTTGAGACATAGTGACTCACTCACTAATTCCTCACCATGGGAATTAGCTACCACCCCAAATGGGCCATGCTATGCAAGCTACTCACCTAGCAAGCAACAATCAACAACAATCGAAATGATTTACTCACTAATTCCTCACCATGGGAATTAGCTACCACCCGAAGGCCACAATATGCATGCTAATCACCTAGCAATGCAACATCAACAAAATCAAGAATAGACACATGCTCACACTCTAAGTCATAGTACAGTCTATTCACAAATGTATACATTCACATCATCATGTATACCATCACACATTATCAACATAATTAATCACAAAAGCATATCCTATCATGCCACAAAATCAAACACAGTATTAGCACACTCTACTAATACCTTTACCACTCAAAATAACGGGAAATGATCCCTTTCACATCATATCTCAGCTAAGTCGCAACACTCAGCCTAAACAACCAAAACTGCACAGCAGTAGCACAGAAAAATCACAATTCTGCCCATACGCGTATTGCCCATGTCCATACGCGTATTGCCCAAACCTGACCAAGTTCATACGCGTATTGCCCACTCTCATACGCGTATTGCGCATTGCCTCACTCATCTCATACGCGTATTACCCATTCCATACGCGTATGCTACGCGTAACAATCTCCCATTACGCGTACCAACAGAGACCAATTTACGTTCAAAATATCATCTTTTCCACCCATACGCGTAAGGCTTCCTCCATACGCGTACCAGCCAACTCATACGCGTATTGCCTAGTGCCATACGCGTACGACCAGAAACCAGAATTCTCAGATCTGCTATGGTTTTCTCTATTACGAAACCTATCCAATTCAACCTTCCACATTCCAAATTACACAAAATAATCGTCCATATCATCTACACAAATCATATCCTATTCATCTTCACCAATCCTAACATTATCCCTTCTAATTCCTACGAATTCTTTTCAATTATCATTCAATTTCATTCATCCAATATTTCACAAACTCATCATGCATCAATCAAATTAGAGGTACAACCAATGGTTATCACTACCCATTACATATTATCATATAATACCCTTTAATTGATGATAAACCCCCCTTACCTGAGTTAATCCGGTAGCCTCCGAGCTCTAAGCTTTTCCTTCCTTCAACCTTCGTTCTCTGGCTCTTTTCCCTTTCTGCCTCTTTTCCCTTTTTCACGTGAAATAACCTTTTTACCAAAAATGGGATTTTTTTTTCTTATTTCCAACTTATATACTATTCCAATAAATAATTATCCCAATAATTATTATTCCAAAATAATAATAATAATAATAATAATAATTCAATTATTTAATTAAATCAATAAATATATTATTAACTTAATTTAAATAATTATTATATTATTATCGGGGTGTTACAGAGCACACCTGTGAGATTGGGAAGGGTTTACAAGTTTGCAGGAACCCATGACCTCAACATACCCTGGTTACTAGTGTGATTCTATGTTTTGATCCGGTCACTATGATTCTGGAGTTCTTGACCCTTTGGTTCTTGGTGATTATCCTGGGTTATTATTCAGAGATCTCGTGCTTTCAGACACTCAGTATTCCATATCCAGACACTTTCCAGACCTTGATCCCATGTCTTTGCATCTTTAGCATCATCATATTGCATTTTGCATTCATCAGCATTGCATTTCCTTTTTCAGAGAACTCATCATTCCTCCTTTTTTCCATGACCAGTCAGCTGATTTCCCGGTACTCAATTTGAACAAGTGGTAACTGTTGGAAGTGGACAGAGTGTTTAAAGCAAGACTGAGCAGTGTCAATAGGTAAAAGGTCAGATTGGAAGTTGTTGGTAGCTATGTCATAGAACAATCCTTAGAATGTTGATTCTCCATCTAGTTTCACTTTGATGAACAATCCTTTGTATGGTCTTTCTCTTGATGAGGTTTTTCCACAAGTGAATAACCTTACTCAAGCTCAACCTCCACAGAGCCCGATCGTGAATCAGGGTGTACTTGAACCATCTGTTGTCCGGGGTAGACCTTCATCTTCTTCTAATGCTACAGATTATCAGAGTTTTTCTTTCCCTATGCCGAACTTGCAAGGGGAAATTCCTCTTGTGGAAACCAAGGATCCACAAGCTTTTGAGTATGATGATAGATTTCGTGTTTTGGATGAGCAACTCAAAGCCTTAGTGGACCCTGATGCCTTTGGTTTTGATGCTTTAAACCTGTGTTTGGTGCCTGGTCTTGTTATTCCTCCAGAATTCAAAACTCCGAAGTTTGAGAAGTACACTGGTGTCAGTTGCCCAAAGCGTCATTTGGTGATGTTTTGCAGAAAAATGACTTCTTATGCCCGTAATGATAAGTTGATGATTCACTGTTTTCAGGACAGTTTAAGCGGTGCATCCTTAAGTTGGTATATGGATTTGGAGAGTAGTTGTATCCAGTCATGGAATGATTTATCCAAAGCTTTCCTAAAGCAATACCAATACAACTTGGACATGGCACCCAGTCGCACGCACTTGCAAAACCTGTCTCAGAGGAGTGGAAAATCTTTCAGAGAATATGCACAGCGGTGGAGAGAATTGGCAGCCCAAGTGCAATAACCACTTTCAGACAGAGAATTAGTTGACTTGTTTGTGGGCACATTTCAAGGTCCGTACCTGGAAATAATGAGTAGCTTTGGGACATCAAACTTCTCGGATTTGATAATAGTTGGAGAGCGCATTGAGAGTTTACTCAAAAGTGGAAATATCCAATACTCTTCGAACATCCTATTGTAATACCTCAAAATTTTCCCTCTCATATCCTCAATATTTTGCATATCATTTAGTATACATAAGTTCATAAAAATAACCAAAAACATTGCATCATGTGTAGCATAACTGAGGCATAGGTATGTGGTCAATGACTGGAGCAACTGAAGGCTATACAAATACAATCAAAGGACCACAAAGCTCCTCAATCATGTGTAAGGGGTCTACAACATCCCACAAGTCTCCATTTGAAGCCTCAAGTCTTGGAAAGAAGTGAATGGCTCCAAGGAATGCAAGCAGTGCAACATCTCTTGAGGAAATGATCCAAATTATGGTTTCAATTGTGAAGGGCTCCTCCATGAATTTTTGAGCAAAAGTGGATTCCATTGTGTTCTATATGACAACAAGTGTATATGGTTCAAATTTCATCCACAAATTCATTTTGGAAGAGGTTCAATTGGTCAGATGATTGAAAATCAGGAATTTGAGGAAAAGTCAACCATGCTGAAGAAAAAGTCAACTCCTGACTTTTTGAGATCAAAATCATGAAATTAGGGTTACAAGGATCCTATGTTTCAAATTTGATCAATAAATGATGGAGGAATCAAGAGAAATCAAGAAAACCAAAACTTACCATTTTTGGAAAATTAGGGTTTCCAAAAATGGCATGTTTTAGTCATTTTTGTAGCTACTTTGAATGAGGCCTTCTCCCAAAATATGAAAGAGATGAAAATTCTACTTGGAGCCAATTAAAGAGGGCATCCTGAGCTTCAAATCCATAGGTGGAACTCACCCATATCATAAAAAGTGAGAGAGATATGATCTTGCAAAGTTGAAGCAAACTAGGGCAAAACTAGGTCATGGGCGAGGCAGGAAGCTGGTCAGCGCGCGTGCCCTGCATGGCAATTCATCAAACATGTGGTGGTCAGAATGTCAAGCCATTTTTCTTTGCCAAAAAGACTTCAAATGAATTTTTGTTGAACTACAAAGTTGTTCCATGATGTAATCCCTACAAGATTGGTGTTCAAAGATTTTTCATTTGAGCAAGTCTTCTTGGGCTATTTGGGGGTCAAAGTGGAGAGGTTGCAACTGGCCAGCCATAGGCCCATGGGCACAAGGCATGCCAAATTTGTGCAGGCCAATATGCAGTTTTGTGGCAAGCTATGTAATGATCATTTTGAGATGATTAGAGGTCATCGTTCATTATGGTCCAAACACCAAACTTGTTATATGATCCATCCCCTTCAATTTGAGCCCAAGGATCATGTGTTTTGGTGACTTGTTCCTGAAGAAACATCCAAAAGAAGATGACACCATGCCATCTGTTTTATTGCAGGCTAAGGCATTGTATCTCATGTGCCAATTCAGTCCATTCAAGAGCCTTTACATCATGTTGTTCAGACTCATCACAAGTAAGGAGAGGGCATCATGCTGCATGATCACTCCATTTACCATGCATACTTTTGAAAATCAAGCAAATGAAGAACTTCCAAGCATCAAAGGCATGCTGCAATGATCAGCCTCATCATATACCAACAAGTTCCATCATAACAACCATGTTCCTCATTGCATATGATCAGATTCGAGCAACTAACTCAAGCTACAAGTTCAGTTGCATTGGCATTGCCCCTCACATCTTCACTTTGATCCATTCACCACCAGTTGGAACTAACCATAGTTCTAACTGTTAACTGTGGTTGATAATTGTCAACTACACATATAAAAGCTTGATCTCCAACTGAATTTCACTCACCACTTTCATTTTGCACAAATCACATCCAAATTCCTTGATCTCTCTCTCTGCACCTTCACTGCATTTTGCTTCGAGCAGCTTCCACCCTCATCATTCCAACCTCAATCATCTTCAATTCATCATCCCCTCAAGCATGACATTCATGGAGGACTGAGCTTGAATCTTCAAGAATCGCATACTACAACTTTGTGATTGCACTGCATTTCTGATTGAAGCTTCATAATCTTCATCTCTCAAGCTTTGATCTTCATCTATCCATCATCAACACCATGTCTTGTTCAATTTCTGCGATGCTCATATCCTAAAGCTCCTAGGTTTCATCTCTGCATAACACTAATCAACATTGTGTCTTCTTTGGTTTCTCAAGATTCACACATCATTGCGTGTTTATTTCACTCTGGTTGATCAAGAACAAGAGCAAGCAATTCAAGGAACCTCATCTCTGGCCTTCTAGCAACATTTTGTCATCTCTGCAATTTCATGTTGTTTGAGGCCTGATAGAGGTTATGGTTTGGCTGGCTAGTTGATAGGCATCATAGATGTGTAGATTCAATTTTCTCAGGTTATGTTTAGGTCTTCGATTATGGAAATTTAAGAGCTTAGATTGCGTTTTGAAGCCATATTTGTGATCAGGAGAGTGAGGCGAGCATTGTTAGGGTATTAGACTTTATTTTCATCAAGGATTCAGAAAACCCTAGGTTAGGGGTGACCGGAGAAGATGACCGGAGGTCACTTCCGGTCACCTGAACAGTGCCCTAAAATTAATTATGAGAGCATGTCATGGCTTTTGGATCTTGATCATCCAACGTTCACAAATTAGCCAACACATTAAAAATCTTGTGTCTGGCACATGTCACCAAGTCAACATAAAAGTCTTCAGTGTGCTACCCACACCCCCTGCGCGTTTTCCTTAGGCCCAATTCAGTTGTTTCTGATGCTCTTGGCACCCCCAGGCCCATATTAACTCAGTCCATTTCATTTCTTTTTATTTTCTTTTTTCATCTTAATTCATTTTTCGTTTCTTATTTTTAAAAATACCAAAAAGCCTCCAAAACTTCCCAATTAATTCATGAGAGATCCTTGAATTTTTCTTTAATTTTCCATAATTTTAGATTTTATTTTTGTTCATTTTTGAGATCAGAATTAATTTCTCATTTGAATTAAATTCTATTTTTCTCATTTTTGACCCATAAACTTGTATAGTTTTGTTTTCTCAAACCATGTAAGATAAATGTGTCATTCTTCTTGTGTTGTCTTCTTATCCCATCAAACTTCATCAAAAGATTTTTCTCTGGATTTTTAGGTCATGTTTGGATCATTTTTTAGTCCTTTCTTTCACTTGTATATTCAAAAGCCCTAATTGAGTTCTACCCTTTCATTAACCATCCAAAAAGATGAATTTTAATGAGATTTTTTGTACATATGTTACTCTCTGGATTTTGTATTGAGTTGTCAACTTTCATAATTTTATAAGGTCATTTGGTATTTTTCTTGAATTGTTTGATGTTTAAGCCATTTTTGGTCCTTCATGTTGTATTCTCTTACTTCAAATGAATAAGGCATTTATGCCATTAGTCTAAGGTCTTTTTTATGGTTCTTGTGAGTCATATTATAGGTCCTCTAACATTGAAATCCATCCTTGAGTCTTTACTTTTGTTTTTGGGGTTTTACTTGAACCTTAAGCCACCATTGTCCCCATTTTAACCTAATTCTTCTTCATCCCTCATCTTAACCACTCAAAACTTCTTGAATACACCAAATAAATTTGTCCAAGTCTTGTTTTGTGTCTTATAAACATGTTTAGGTCATTCCTCTATGTTCATTTCACATGCACAAAGCTTTTCATCTTTTTGTGTTTCATTTGCCATTAAGAAGGTCAAAAAACCCTAATGTGAACACCTAGCTTTAGGATGCTTCTTAACCCACCATTTGTGAACATTTTCCAAGTATAATCTCCATTTTATTTTGTTGTCAAGACCCTGGTTTTTGTATGGGGAAGTCAAGTCCCTTTGGTTATTTTTGAATATTTTCCTAATTCTTTTGTTGCACCTTTATAACCATGCTTCTATATGCATTCTCCTCCCTTTCAATTTCATACTTAAATACCTTTAACTCGGATCTCTTCCTTCTCATTTGATCTAATCATTTCCTTCACTTCCACACAAGTCTAAGTTCTGTATGTTTCATGTATCTTTGAGTTTAAGAGATTTTAGCAATAGTAAACACTTAGTTTATCTTTCTAACTTCATCCTTAGGGTTTAATGGTACTTTAAGACATAGTTTGACTTTAGTTCAATTAATTCCTTTAGAAACCTTTGAATTAGTTTAGCTACTGAGTTTTTAAGTATGTTACCTTATAAGAGGCTTTAGGCTTATGTATTGACCTTAGAAGCTCACTAACATCTTTCCATAACTAATGAGATTTGTTTCTTGAAAGTTGCCATGTAATAATTGTTCATGTTTCTCCATCATGCTAAGTCTTGTTTTGTAGGGGGAAGATGAGGTAATCACTTCATTCTTTATCTCTTATGCATTTATGTGTTTTTCCTTAGCACCTTTGTGCTTTGTTTATAGGTTCCTTCTTTCTCTCTTTAGATTCAACTTAACTTCCTTAGGAAGTAAGTTGAATTCTAACTTGTTCTTTCTTCTCCTTAGGTTAGAATACCTCATTAACCATAGGACCACACTTATACATAATGATATAACTTAGGGTTGTGTCTTAGTCCCCCATTAGCTTTGACCTTTTCCTTTTGAGTCTTTCTCTTCTCATCTTCAAACAAAAATCCAAAAAGACTTAATAAATGCATGAAAGGATCTCTTGTGTATAGCCTTATTCCATGGGGCACTTGCATTCATTCCATATTGGAGTGGTGCAAGCTTGTCTAACATGATGTACAAGTCTCATCAAGGGTTTGTTTCACAAAGAAAAATTTAAAAGATACTTCTTCATAAAAGCTACAAAAACATGTAATAAGTTCAACAAGCTAGTGAACTTAAACCCTAATTCATGGAAACAAGTCTTGGATAAATTCTCCTTGCTTGGTGTGTTTGTTCTATTATTCCATCTTGGAATGTAGTAGAAAGTACACATTCCATGAAAAAGAGTTTGAATTCACTTCCTTGTGCCAAATATACAAACTCTTAAAAAGCTAAAAACAAACGATAAACGACTATCCTGCGGGAACTTCTCTTCTCATCTCATTCATTCTCAGCGCGAACTCGCGATGACTTGTCTCGCATGCAATACGGTAAACACACTCGTACCAGACGAGCCTGCAACACCTGAGCATAGACATACGCAGTTCTAGCTATAAAAAAACACAAACAAAGTTCCTTCCTGGTTAGGCGAACTACGTCGACTCTGATCCTCATTTTCCCAATGAGGTACGTAGGAAGCGAGGTAGGGCCCATTCGAGCACATTCTTTGTTTTCCCTACATTTCCCCTTCTTTTTGTTCTCTTCTCCAGTTCCTTTCTCCTTTTCCATTCCCATTCCAGTTCCAGTAGCAGTTTTATTCAACATCATCTTATTTCTCACCCTTTGAATCAAACAAACAAGCGTGGATCCCACCGGGTACGGAGGATGGTATGAGGTGCTAATACCTTCCCAGATCGTAACCAACTCCCGAACATAGATCTTTTGTTCGTAAGGCCTAGTCCTTTCCTTCTTCCTTAGGTTTGTGCAGCATTATCTTTCCCATTCCTTCGGGATAAAAATGCATGGCTGGCGACTCTACCTTTTCCGCGCCACTTTCGCGTTTGTACTAGGATTAAAATCCCGGGAGCGACACCTAGCTAGTAAATATGAATTTGTTGGTAGCTCCCAAGGGAAAGAAAAGCATGAAATCAGTGTAGTCATGGCCAATATCGAATATTCTGGACCATCATCTTCTCAGAGGTCGTCTTTTCCTGTGTCTGGCTATTCTTATGGGCATTCGGCAATGCTCAGAGCACCATACCAGAAATCCTGGATTCCTCCTCGACCAAATCTGCAAGCTCATGGTCGAAGACCTTAGAATCAACTTCGGATCCAACATAGGCCTTGCAACAATCTGGAAAGAAGGAAGGCTCCTCTTCATCCAGTTCCCATGGCATACAGTCAACTTTTGCCACATCTGATTCGAAGCTCATTGGTGGTTCCTAAGCCTCTCAAGCCGTTGCCAGAGCCGTACCCTCCAAGGTACAATCCTCATGAGCAATGTGGATATCATGGTGGATCAATGGGGCATTCAACTAAAGATTGTAAATCTTTTCAGGCCAAAGTACAACAATTGATCGACAAGGGGTACATATCCTTTTCAGAAGGAAGTTTGGTTGTGCACGTCAACCTCTCACCTGATTAAGTTCAAGGACTTCGAATGAGCGTCTTCTGATTTCAGTGGCTTAGACAAGAAGATGTCATCAGAGCTGGTGATCATTATATCCTTTTATCATTTGCATTGTAGTTTCTTTCCTGTTAATTACTACTTGTTTTTAAACATTGTTGTTTTGAATGGTGATGTTAATGGAGTGATCATGCACTTTTTGAATCGATTATGTCGTATTCGCTCATTTTTTATTTCCTTGCATCAAAACAAAAAAACAAAAAAATGCATCCATATACCTCTCATTTGTTTCACTGTTGTTTAGCAGATATTTGAGGGAGGATGATGAAAACTGAATACACATAATTATTGAAGGTATGCTTTCGGAGTAGAATCTGCTGATGATGTACAAGCATTACTTCAATTCCCAAACACCAGAGATATAAGGGAGATAAACCCTCGTTAAACCCTTTGAGCCTTGAAGTATGGGTTTCTTTTCTGAGCGAAAAAACCCTCACATTCAACCCGGGGCAGGGTAGTAATTTGACCGAGCGTTAAAATTTCCAAAGGTGGTGTGCATCTGAGGATCCATTACCTTATATCCATTACACCTCCAGAGGTCAGGGACGTAGACCACAATGGTTACCCCTCACCAACAAAGAAATGAGGTAGTCACAACCCTTTCATGCAAGTTAGACAAACTAGTGTCACACGATTTGTTCAACAAAAATCTAAAGAAAAAAGAGAAATAAAGCCCGCTAAGTCAAAAGAAAAAAATGAAAGCAAATGACTTAGGCAAAAGTTAGGGCATCCCGATGGACTTCAAAATTGAAAAATAAAAATTTCAAAAAAGAGAATCAGTCTAGGCAAAAGTTAGGGAGTAAAAAATATCAGAAAAAAATCTTCCATAAGAACAAAGTCGTGTGACTACAGACACAAAGACAAAGGGGTGATTGTTAATCCAAAAACCTCATTGGTGCTTAAAATGTCAGTGTCATTGGTTCCTCAACCATCACAAAATCCTTTCGAGAGGTGAGTGCTTAGGCCAAATTAGCTGAACGTAGGACTGGAGAACATCAAGGAGAATGAGTGGGCACATATAAATTTTAAGCCATAAATCTTTCTTTCTAAAACCGTGAATCAGACCACGTCATAACCCTTGAAAGTCCTAATTGAATTAGGTTCAATTCTGAAAGCATACTACGACAAGGTTGCGTAAACTGACTCCTAAAGATTTGCTAAATCATCACTACGTTTAGACTAATGGTCCACTCGTCACACACTCCCTTCAATCTAACTTCAGAATACCTGACAAAATCACCCTTACAAGACTCAAGATATCATAACCTAGCAATCAACAACCCTTCTTCAAATCATTGTACCCGCCTTTGGAATTGTTAGGGTTTTTAATGATGTTGATATCTTCAAGAACACAATCAGGATCAATAATAGATTTTACCATTTATTCTCTCTAGACAACAATCATTTCCATTTATTCCCAAGAATAGATTTTTATCAACACCATTAGAGATTCAAGAACTCCAATAATTCTTCCAATAAGATATATAAGCAGCGAAAAAACCAATGAACAACTTCTACAGCCTTCAAGAAAAATGCCAACGCATCTCATCGGAAATCATCAATGAACACCAGCAGCAACAGTAGAAAATTCATAGAAGTTTTGGACAACTATCAATAGTTGTTCCCTTTGACCTAAAACACTCATCTCATCCATCAATACCCTTCAAGTATATCAAAATGAATTATCATATTAACTCCTTCTTGTTTAACACCAGAAAGTATCTCCCAAAGATCTCATCAAGTAACGGACAATACGTTTGCTCTGATACTAATTGAAATTTTGGTACGTAGATCATAGATGTCCTAACCACATATCGAGACATTGCTCTCTGCTATGAGTTAAACAAGGATCAGACGCGCATACTGATATTAAACAATATCAATGCATGAACATGTCAGATGTTCTAATATTTTTCTTGACATGTTTGTGCAGTCAACATTATAACATAGTTGTATAATTGTAAAATGATAAATAACACCGTGATTTGTTAACCCATAACTCACCTACTTTGGGAGATCCCAATCTAGGAAGAAGATTACAATATAAGTGGATTATTGCTTGTACAAAACCTCCTGTTGTACAGGTAAATACACACCTTTTACCTAACCTAACCCAAGTAGAAACTCTATCCTTGATACGAGAAACCTATCTCACTCCCTCATTGTTGCAACCCTGCAACGGCATCAAGTTGCACCCAACAACTCCATCTTGTTGCACCCCCATAACTTTATCATTCACGAAAGCCCCACATTTCTATGCAATGTTCAACCAACTCTCTTTGTCTAACAACTCTCATTGGATATGCTTTAAAACTCCATCTAAGTACAATATATAATTCATTACCTTATGGTTTCTGAATTTTTATCAACAACTATGTCTACTTCATTATATCTAATCGATACAAGGGGTGACTTACAACACAAGAAAGCCAACGAATTTCAAAACCCTAAACCTTATTTTCTACTTTACAAAAGTGTTACAAGGATCAATTATTTTGCCCTAGGTCTAAGATTTTCTATTTATAATCTTTTGTTGTTCCATGGGTTTGAATCTTCTGTCTTCTGATTCGTTGATCCCCTGTTGATTTATTGCAAATAAAATTTCTTCAAAACAGATCTTCTACAAGATCTGTTTGTAACAGACAAAGATGTCAAAACCTCTTATTAGGACATCTTATTCAACATCATATTCAACACTTAAGTTTTACCAAAATTTAAGTCAAATCTTTAGAGCTTTCAGCCTTACTATGATGAAACCCTTCATTTTGGAGTTTCAAACTCTATCTTCGCTATCAAAATCCTTTTCCAAAAAAAATCCTCAACAAATTATGTATTTCTCTCTTTTATAGAAGTCAAAATGCGTCAGATTCTAGGTCAAATCGTGCCACGACCGCTTTACATCGTACCATAATTTTCTTTGTTACACTTGGATCATGTCACACTCCCTTTTATCATGGTGTGATCTCATGTTTTGAAGCAATTCGTGCAAAAATCTTGACATAATTTTTCAATGTTAAATTGATATTTTCTTCATAAATACATGTTTTCTAAGTTTCGCCTTGTTTCTTGAACTTATTCGCATTCTTCCAATTTCTTCCTAAAACCTGCAACCATATAATATACTAAAAATTACTTAAAACATATACAAATACTTATTAAAATTACATTATAACAACTATCATTAGTTTAGATGGCCCAATATAAACTCTTGAACTCCTGCTTAACTATCCTCTGGATGCTTTGAAAATAAGTCTCATTTTATAAACTTAAAAAATGAGTCTTATTTATAACACGAGAGGCAATAAAAAGCAATAAAATTAGAAAGCGAGACTTAGAATGGGTAAAGTATATAATGACTTATTTAAATCCCTCGTCGGTGAAACCTAAAATAATTAACATATAAATTTAATCAACAGTTGGAATTTATTAAATTTAAAAAAGAGAATACATATTCATTTTTACACTTGATGTTATTTCTCTCATTTACCTATGTAAGATTCCTTACAGAGATACCCCTATTTTAACCAAGTTTTGGTTAAATTTTAAAGAAAATTGGTCATATCCCACAAGTAGTTCTTACCCTTGTTCAACCAAACATCATATCCTCTTAAATTTTGAAGTTCCCCTCTTCGAATTCAACTTTTCTCTTGTATCACTCAACTCTCAACCATCTGATTTTTTGCTTTTGTTGTTGCAATGTCGAAAAGAAAAATTAGTCTCTGCAAAAATATGAATCATCCAGACCTGCAAACAATGTCATTTTATTTTTGCACTTCTTTCTCACTGCATCAATTTCATTTTTATATTACAAACCTTAACCTTCAATGCTTCAATGTTTCATTATCCAGTCAAGAATAAAAAATTTATATTGTATTAGCTCAATAAATTGTTCAATTGTTATGTTGTCATAACAGTAAGTAAAATATTAAATGTTAGCATGATTCCATATCCAACCATTTTAATGCATCTTTGTGATAACCCTTTTGCGCAAATAAAGAAAAATGGTTGAATCATATTAGTGGTGTATGTGTTCTCTTTTTATTTTTCATAAATCTCGACAATCTATTAATATCAACGTTAATTATTTATGGTCTCACTTGTGAGGGACTTAGTTAAACCCTCACCTTAGACACCACTCTTAGAATGATATACAAAATGAATATAAACTATTATATTTATTTAAGGGAGATGCTAACGAGTACCCTTAGGACACTGGTTAAGAGATTAAAATGATAAGTTAAGTATTATTTAATAGATTAAAAATATGTATTTTTCTAAATATATGTATTTAATAAATTGAAAAGAGAAATAATCAATATTTTTAAAAAAATATTGTGTGCATTGAATAAACTGAATACACAATATTTTTCTTATTTGAAAATCTTAATCAGTGTCATCAAAACACTGATTAACGTGACCTTAGCATGACCTTTTTTTATACATGATAAAATAATAACATAATTATTTATAAGTAAAATATTGGATACTAAAAAAAATTATTTTCCCTTAAAAAATACATTATTTTACTTCTTAAAAAATAAAAGATACCTCAACATCTATAAGTTATTTTTCAACATAATTTTTTCTGTTATTTAGTGCCCTTCTGTACACCTATTTTTTATGTTATCAAACAGTCATAGAATAATTTATCTCAAATATCTATATACATTCAATTTTACAAAAATTAAACGTTTCAATAATTTTATGTTGGGACCATACTTAATTTTGCGTAGAAACAAATATAAAAATATGTAAAAAGTAATAAAAAAATAAATCAATTTGTATGATCTTGCCCCCAATTTATTAGCCATAGATCTCTCCCGATTAGTGGGTATGCTCTGCTCGTATCGAAAGAAATTCTCAGGATCAACTTTAGTTTTCACACTAATTAATCTTTCAAAATTTCTTTGGAAATACTTGATTCCATAAGTTGTAGCAATGTCAATATTTGTTGCATTACTCGGATGATTAGCTCCAATATCAACATCTCTATAGTTGAGGCCTACCTCTCTCGGAGAATCTGAAACATAAGGTGTCATGAATTTATAAAATGACCTTGAAAAGTTAAGATGACGTTCAATAGACTCGAGAGATTCCTCGGTCCAATAATGAATATATCCAATAGAAAACAAGTTTCCGACTCTACGAGGGAATGGAGTTTCTGATGACAATATCTCATTCATCCTTCCACCATAAGGATTCCATTCCATAAACAAAGTGTCACCTTCCATCATCTTTTTCCATATAGATTCTATATCTTCCTCTGAAATAGGTTTTTTCACGTAATCCGATTGAATTTTGATATAAATTACTTGAGACTCCTTTGATTCATCCAACAATGCTTCAAGGGGAGTACCAATTGGCTTATCATACCAAAAAAGAGTGGTATTAATCCAAGGCATTGAAAAACAATCACTTTTTTTCAATCCTAACTCAGAGAAATTCTGACCCATTAAACGTAAAAGTCTTTGAACTGTCCCTAAAAATTCACCAATGAAACTAACTTGCACTGTTTTATTACTACCCCCTCCACGGATTCGAACAACTCTAGGTTGCACTCTAATGAAAAGATCTTTATGTAATTTTGGTGCAGTTAATTGCCATTTGTAAACAATGTTAGTTGCATCTTCATCTACATTCCTTTTCACATTGAAAACAGTAACTTGTGAAGGTATTTGAACCAATTTGAGTTTCCATGAAAGAATAACACCAAAACTAGCACCACCACCCCTTATAGCCCAAAATAAATCTTCGCCCATTGATTTTCTATCAAGGATATTACCATTGACATCAACTATTCTTGCATCAATAATATTATCAATAGAAAGGCCAAATTTTCTCATCAAATTTCCATACCCACCAACAGAAAAATGACCACCAACACCGACCGTAGAGCAGATCCCGGCTGGAAAAGCAAGAGAATTGTTTTTCCTTGCAATGGTATAGTAAACCTTACCAATTGTTGCACCTGATTCAACCCACGCTGTTTCTTCTTGTACATTGACATCGATTAAATTCATATTAAACAAGTCAATTATAACAAAAGGAACATCTGATACATATGAAAAACCTTCAAAGTCGTGGCCACCGCTTCGGATTCTGATTTGAATGTTGTTATTCTTGGCACATTTAATTGTCGCTTGAACATGAGAAGCATCTTCTGCGGTTATAATTGCCAAAGGTTTTGGTGTAGTGATTGTTTTAAATCTCTTGTTTTGTATCTTCATGTTGAGTATGGTTGAGAACGAAGTGTTATTTGGTGTGTAAATGACATTAGAAGCTACTGAGTTATGACGAAGACAATTGAGAAAATTTTGAACTGGTGAATGTGATATTGATGTTGAAATAGACATGACAATTATGAAGGTTGTCAAGAGAAAATATGATTTCCCCATTGTTGCCATATAACAATGTGCTTTGCTACTTTGTTGTGATCCTCTATTTATATCAATATCCTTTATTTTTTAATAACAAATTGTTTTGATAATAGTGTTGTCCTGTTCAGTTCCAGTCCTCGTCTAAGTAACTTGTTGCAGTCCTAAAGCATTAAGTATGGCCTAACAAAGTTAAAAGCATAGGGAAAACAGTTATGAAAGAATAGAAGAAGGACCGGGTTGAACTTATACTTCCCATCTCAAACTAATTAATGGAAAAAAACTATTTCATATTATTATCACTCTCAAATATTACATTAACAATTTAGTTATAAATATTAAAATATTTATATATAAATGTTATATTATTCTAATAATAATTACATGATATAAATATTTATCTTAACTATTTATAAGAGTTTTAATTGGTTAAACGATCAAATAAAAGTTAATAAAATTAATTATATTTTTATTTAGAAATTAATTACCAATAAATAAATTAAGTAATAAGTATGAAATTATATATATATATATATATATATATATATATATATATATATATATATATATATATATATATATATATATATATATATATTGTTCCAGACTGGGCCTCTAAGTCTGCGTCGGGCAGAGGCCCAACCCAACAAGCAAAAGGTTCATATCGTCAGGCATGACCATGGCCCACACTGGCTGGCAGTAAGGGAGACTACGTCTCCCCCACATATGACACGTCACCTAACTGCCCAATATTATCTCCTAGAATATATGGGCAGTTGACCAAGGGAAAGACCACATGCTAGGTCTTACACGTTCCTACGCGTTCCTTGGCAGTTCTTCCTTGGGCCTAACTGATATAGCCCAAGAAAGGACCTTGGCCCAACACTAGGGGCACAATATAAATACCCTCTTTTATTAGAGGGTCAGGTATTCTAAAAATCATCATTATTATCCTATTGTACCCATACTCACTTAAGCATCGGAGTGCATTGCAGGTACACCCCCACCTTCTCTCAATCAACCGTTACGTTCGTTGCTCAACATCTGGAAGGCCTTTCTGATCAGGTAAGATCACTATCGTCGTCTGTGGGAGTCTAGCTCTCCCCATCTTCCACAACAGAAGATCAAAGCTTCATTTTACTTTTCATCTTTCCAGCATGATCGGCGAACACAGTGACAACCTTGGCCTTGTCGACTACACCATAGAGGACAACATGATCGTAACTCATAATCTGATGTGCGCGATGGGAAACCTTCCACTCCGTCACCTGAACCTGAGGACAATTGTGTTCCTCAACCTCAACCTGCAGTCCTCTTACAAGCCATCCCGGTGTCGGTCGAAGGGGACCCTACCATGATAGCCATGGTGCACGCGCTCAATCATGTCAATCTCATGCTCTCTCAACAACACGAGAGGGTAATAGCACTAGAGACCGAGCGTCAAACTAGACCTCCCCGACGGGAATGTGGACCTCAACCTGAGACACGCCAACCAGAGGCGACCAAGAAGCAGGGGCGTTCACCTCCTCAGAAAGGATGGCGTTCCCCCAAACCAAAGAAAAATAAGTCCATGGGGCGCCCTGAACGAGTGAACGAACAGCCGAGGAATTCCCCTCGACGTGACCAGAGTCCTTGGAACGAGGATTATTCCTCGTTGAGAAGCAATGAAGATGACCCCCGCTGCCCCCTTTCCCGAGCTATCATTGAGGCACCACTCCCCTCGGGCATGGAGAAACCCCCGAACCTAGCGACCTACGATGGGAAGACTGACCTTGACGACCACGTCGACAACATTAACGCAATGCTCGACTAGCAATGACATAAGCGGGAACGTCAAGTGCAGGTTATTCTCGACGACCCTCAGGAAAGGAGCCATAGCGTGTTATAAAATCCTGGCCCCCGAGTCCATCACGTCCTGGAGGAGCATGAGATCGACATTCACGAGGCACTTCACAGCCTCCCAACGCCACCCTAAGATAGAAACAACCGTTGAAGCTATCATATAAGGAAAGAACGAAACGTTGCGCTCATACATCGAACGATTTAACCAAGAGGCCGTCGAGGTGGATACAACCGATTGAATGAAAAAGTATCTCCTTGAAAAAGGGCTCCTTCCTAGAAGCGAACTCAACAGAGCAGTCGGGATAGAGCCTCCTCGCACCCTCGACGAGCTTCTCCATAAAGCACAATCGTACATCAGGTACGAGGAGAAATAGGTCGTT
Source organism: Lathyrus aphaca (assembly GCA_963966055.1). Classification (NCBI taxonomy): domain Eukaryota; kingdom Viridiplantae; phylum Streptophyta; class Magnoliopsida; order Fabales; family Fabaceae; genus Lathyrus; species Lathyrus aphaca. The sequence continues at coordinate 112,150,486 of OZ014521.1, read as the reverse complement.
CACCGTGTTTGGAGCAACTGTGGTTATGACGACACCAGAAGCTCCAAAAACGAAGACTACAGTGCCCCCCCCCCCCGTCGCACCGAGGAGAATAGGAGAGACGATAAGTCTTATGAGGTCCGCGAAGGAAGTGGACCAGTAGGGCGATTCTCCGAATACACGTTGTTGACTGCTCCCTGCGAGCGCATCCTCGCCGAGTGCATCAACTCTGAGTTAAAACAGGGCAGGGCAAGGTTCCCCAAACCTACAACACCCAAGCCCCACACTGACAAGTCCAAGTATTGCCGCTTCCATAGAAGTCACGGGCATGTGACCAAATATTGTGTCCACCTAAAATACGCGATTGAGACTCTGATCAAAGAAGGCCACCTCAAACAATACACCAAGAGAAGTGATACTCCCTGACATGAGGAACAACCCACAAAAAGAAATCGTGAAGACTCTCTGGGCGACAGCTCCCCTTTCTAGGTAGCAATGTGCATATTACGGCCTGAAGATTTCCACCTCCCCGATGTCAACATGGGAGGGAGACTTGCTACTTACAACCCGTGGGAGAATTTCCCCGTGGCCTTAGTCATCTCTGGAGGAGGAGTAAACAACGAGAACACTGCCATTTCTGTGAAGTGGAAGTTCGACGTACTCCTGTTGACCGCGCTCGATCAATTGGAAACCTTAACAAAATCTCGGGGAAGATCCAACCCGATATATTTTTTTCTGGAGGTACTACCGGGTGGGTCGCCTAACTCGAGAATCCCTCTACTAATAAGGGCCAAAATGACACGCTTCGACGTACGATGCATCTTGGTCGATCAGGGCAGCTCAGTGGATATTATGTATGTCCACTTATTCAAGACTCTCAAGCTGGACAAAAAAACATGTCCCCATACGTCGGGTCCGACCTCCAAGGGTTCAACGGGGTCACCACAAGACCATGGGGGGATACGTGGAGCTTTTTGTCCTCTTCAGGGAGAAGGAGACCTCTAGAGAGGTCAAAGTCCAATTCCTGGTGATCGAGTGCCCTTCACTCTACAATAGTATCCTTGGCCGACCCACATTGGCCGAATTGACAACAACCCCATTTACCATCCATTTGAAAATGAAATACTACACCAAGCTGGGACGCATATTCACAATTCATGAAGACATCGAAGCAATCTGAAAATGCTATGATGCGGCGATCAAAGGACATGCCATCATCAACACCTCCAAAGGACAAGAAACCTAGAGTCGAAGAGCATCCACCTCCCCCGAGGGTCAACTCCGTAGAGCTCGATAGTCGTCTCGACGAAGAAGACACTGAAGCACAGGGCCCCGTCAACGGGAAGACATCCACTCACCCAGCTCGTCCGGTCCCTGACGGAAAATTCGAACTTATTCCTCCGGGCGACAACCCCGACAGAGCTATAAAGATAGGCATCAGACTACCACCAATGACAAGGGAATAACTCATAACATGCCTCAAGGAGAATGCAGAAATTTTCGCATGGAGTGCTGTTGAGATGCCCAAGATCGATCCTGAGGTGGCCTGTCACCAATTAGCTTTAGATCCGGCCATTAGGCCCGTAGCACAGTGTAGGTGCAAGTAGTCTCCCGAGAAAGTGGAGGCTGCCAAGCAGGCTGTAAAAGACCTCCTAGAGGCAAATTTTGTTTTTGAAGCCCAGTACACAACCTGGCTCTCTAATGTAGTTCTTGTTAAGAAAAATAATGGAAAATGGTGAATGTGCGTTGATTATACTGATCTTAATCGGGCATGTCCCAAAGATACTTTTCCTTTGCCTAACATAGATAAATTAGTAGATAACTCTGCAGGTTTTAAACTCTTATCCTTCATGGACGTTGTTGAAATAAGCAAGACTAAGAGACATTTAGATTAAACCGTGTGTTTTGAAAAGCACTACGGAAACATTATTATATAGAGAGAGATTACAACTAATTACATGATATAGTCGATGTGGGACTATTCTATATATAAATATTCTTAACACTATATATTTACAAATATCAACACTCCCCCTCAAGCTTGAGCATATAAGTCAAATGCACCAAGCTTGTTACATATATAATTAATTATGGGGCTTCGTAGGGATTTTGTAAACATGTCTGCCAATTGATCGTTAGAGTTGAAAAAGCTTGTAACGATGTCACCTGACTCGATCTTCTCTCTGACAAAGTCACAATCTATGTCAATATGTTTGGTCCTCTCATGGAAGGATGGATTTGAAGCAATGTGCAATGCAGCTTGATTATCACAGATAAGTGTCATTGGTATTGCTTCTTCAATTTGAAGTTCCTTGACCAATTGTTTTAACCAAACAAGTTCACATGTTGCCATTTCCATGGCCCTATATTTTGCCTCGGCGCTTGATCTTGCAACAACGTTTTGTTTCTTACTTTTCCAGGATATAAGGTTTCCTCCAACAAGTACACAATACCCAGAAGTGGATCGTCTATCAATGGGTGACCCTGCCCAATCAGCATCGGAGTATCCAACTATCTGAGTATGTCCTTTATCTTCATACGCTAGACCTTTTCCTGGAGCACATTTGATGTATCTTAGAATCCGGATAACAACATTCATGTGTTCCTGACAAGGGGAATTTAAGAACTGACTTACCACACTAACCACAAAAGAAATGTCTGGACGAGTGACTGTGAGATAATTCAACTTTCCAACCAATCTCCTATATCTTCCGGAGTCAGATAGAGGCTCCCCCTGATTGGGTAGTAATTTGACACTTGGATCCATAGAAGTATCAGCTGGTTTAGCATTCAACAAACTCGTTTCTTCCAAAATATCTATAGCATGTTTCCGCTGAGAAATCACCAAACCATCTTTAGATTGGGTTACCTCAATACCCAAGAAATAACGGAGTTTACCAAGATCTTTTGTCTGAAATTGATTCGAGAGATGTTGTTTTAACTGAAGTATTCCCTATTGATCACTACCAGTTATGACAATATCATCTACATACACAATAAGATAAATACACCCTTGGACTGAGTGATGATAAAAAACAGAATGGTCAGCTTCACTACAGACTATACCAAACTGTTGGACTACAGTGTTGAATCTGCCGAACCAAGTGTTAGACGATGTGGCTAGTGATCTAGAGGGGGGGTGAATGGATCACCTCCTTGTTTACACGGATTTAAAAGATTTTTCAGAGTTTTCAAAGATTAACGGAAACCACGGTCCCAAATATACTTGCGTCTATTCTGGACCAGCCACTAGAAGACCGGACATGTGATAACGTGCTGGATTTACAATTGAGATGATAAAGGTTTAAACACATAAGTTGTAAGAGAGTTGAATGCACCTATCACAAAAGATATTTCCAATGAATAAAAAACGATTAAAAACGTAAATAGAGATGGAGAAGGAATACAATACGCGGAGATTTGGTAAGGAAGTTCCCCGCGTTCGTCCTTGCGTGTGGGTACGTCTCCCTCTCAATTTTAAACCGAAATTGAGAACTTTTATATCAATATTGCTGAAATCGTCGTTTACAAGGTTGCTATACAAACACCAGAAATCTATACACCTAGATCTTCCTATTGTATCAACCTTCACTTGATCTGAGCCAAATCAAGATTCCCTGCAAGTAATACAAACAATTCACCGGTTCCACGATCTATTTGCGAAATCTCCCAATTTCCAAACCTTACGCTGCGACTGAATCTGTTTCGTAAACGTGACTAACAAACCCTCTAGAACACGCCCGTTCTTGAAGGAAAACCTGTAACACGGTGGGAGAACTGACTTTAAGTAATGTTGCGGATAGCAAGAGTCGCCACCGACTTTTATTTTATCCAAAGGAAAGGCATAAAAGAACAGGAAAGACCTTAAGAGAATATTTTGGGTCCGGGGGGTAGGTTATGAAAAGGGAAGGTATTAGCATCCTTTTCATCCATGGTTATCCATGGGCTCTTAGGTACTTAAACTCACTTTGAATTGTTTTTGAAAATGTAGTGTGTGAATAGAAAAATTTTCAGAATAGTTTAATAATAATCCATGTACGGATGTGTAAGAAACTTGTTTGAAAATTTGTTTGAAATTTGTTTTAAGTTTAAAAAAAAATTTTGAAGTGAGCAAGTACATAAGAGGAACCTACCCTAATGTTTAAAGTCTTTCTTGTTCTTTTTTCTTTCCTTGGTAAGACTATCCCTACTATTAAGGAGTAGGTAGTCTTTACCTTGGATGTTAAGGGACATGTGAGGGACAATCTGGTTATGAAGGCAACTGTGGGGTGTATTAAGCATATAGGAGGGACTATCATCATTTTTCGAAGGGACTCGATTCGTATAGGCAACCATGAGGGACTTGATGATTTTTCTTTTAGGGACTTGCTTTATACACCCCACTTGACCATTATTCGTAGGCAACTTGAGGGATAACCTTAGGAAGTGAGACGGCGATTAAAAATCGACTTACGTGTGTGTGAGTGTTTATTTTAATTATCTTATGGTTAAAGTGATCTAAATTCGTTTTTAAGAGAATATATGTTTACACTCCCTAAGTTACTAACCATGACATGAAAATTAAATAAATAAATATTTACAAAATTTACACCAAGAAGCAATTACATAATTATAATAATAATAAGTAAATAGCAAAAATATAAATATAGAAGCAAAATAAAAATAATAAGCAAAAATAAATAAGCAAATTATAATAAAGGATTAGTAATAATAATAAGAATAAATAGGGTTAGTGAGATAATAGTGAAAAGTTATATAATATTAGTGAAATAATAATAATAACATAGTTAATAATAATAAATATAATTAGCAAAATATTATAAGAACAAAAATTAAAATAATAAACAAAAGTTAGATTTTTAATATGAACAATTAAATAATTATTATGGCATTTTAATTTATGTACAAATTATTAATTTATTTTTTAGACATATTATAATCACCAATTTATTTACATATAATTTAGGTTATGAACAAAGTATAAAAAATATTTACATATTATAAAAAAAAGTTATAATTATATTTAAGTAAGCATGTATATAGTAATTATATTGCAAATTAGAAAATAAACAATTAGGTTTTCAATAAGTTAGGGTTTAGAAAATTAGGGTTTTGTTTAGAAAATATTTTTAGGGTTTAATTTATAATATACAAAATTTATTCTGATTAATATATATATATTATAATTTATTTACAAAGTAAAAGAAAATAATTTTTGAATTAAGAAATTTATATATTTTAGAGTTTAGAGAATATAATATAAACATACCTTATTATTTTTTTTGAATTATTTAGAAAGCATATATATATATACAAGATTAAAATAATTAAAATAAACAAAATAAAATAAAAAATAAAAAAATGAAAACTTACCTGACTGGGTTTTGAACCCAGGTCAGTCTGTTTACCAGCAACAAGGACCACCATCAAGCCACTATACACGCAAGCAGTGAAGGAGAGTGTGAAATTGGTTTTATGCCTCATCTGGAAAAATCAAGAAAAAAATCAGGAAGCAAAAAGGCCTGGGGTGGTGTTGAACCCAGGACCTTTGAAGCTAACAAACGCACGCATAACCGCCTGGCTGGGAGAGCCTATCTGTTAATCATCCATCAAACAATAATAATATGTAATATCCAATGCGTAAATGAGAAAAATCAAAATATTTGTCGTGGCCAGGATTCGATCCCTTGCCCTTTGTCAACATGCGCATCTGTTTTACCACCAGGCCACAAGCACATTCCTGTGGTTAAATTGAAACAAATAAATAAAATATTAAGTTCATAATTTGAATCTCCTGAGACGCGCCAAAACAGTCGTCTTCAACCTCTCACCCGTGAATGAATGATAGCATTAGGTTTAGTACTTATAAGAGAATCAATCTAGGTCAAAAACTTGATTGATTATGTGGAAGTTTTGATTTTTTAAGATTGAGAAAGATCATGCCATGAAAGTTCAATATTTTGTACCAATGCCTTCTATTTCAAGCCATTCCACATAACTCTTGTATCAACTTATTCCATACTGATTTTATGACTTTCTAAAATCAATAAATCAATTAAATCTTCACATTTAATATTTTATTTAAATTTAAAATGATTTTAAGAATAAAAAATCATAATAAATTAATTAAATAAAATAAAAATTATGAAAATATTATGGAAATTTCGTGCAAGATGTTATTGTATGGGTTGGGTCATAACTTGGGCAGCCCATTTGGAGAAAATTGTTTTTAGGCCCCCTTTTTCAATATAAACCATCACAAAATTGCCCAACTTTGCAAGGACACATCTCCCTCAATTTTAAAGGTATGAGGGTGTTCTTGGACTTTTTGGAAAGCTTGAAGAGTCCTCTAAACAACCCCATTTGTTTCAGGTCCATATCATTTACCAATCTCAAGTCATGCCCTTTTGAAGTTGTTGACTTTTTGTTGACTTTTGAAATGACCTATAATGTCTTGGATCATATCTTTCAAATGAAGCATTTTTGGGCTTAACCTTCAACATCAAAGTTGTAGAGAATTCAATTTGTTTCAAAATGAGCTTTGGATGGAGACTTGGTGATGAAGTATGTGAAAGTTATGGCTGGTCAAAGTTCAGTTGACTTTTACTGAGGAAACCCTAATTTAGAAACTCCTGATTATTGATGATCTGGAATCTCCTTGATGAATCATGATCAACCCTTGATCAAATGATGAATTTTACTTCATATAATTGATGTTGGCAAAAAATCATGAAGTTTGACTCTGGTTTGACCACAGTTGACCTTAGTTTGACTTTTTAACTGCATTGACTGATTTTGACTTATCTGATCATCTGATTGAGCAAACCTTTGAGAAAAGTCTTGAAACTTGACATGGGGGTTCTTACACACATATAAGATGTTATGAAACTCACTTGAGGTCTTGGAAATCCATTTAGCCTGATTAAAGTCAAAACCCTAGTTTTGGATGCACTGCTTAGGAGGTGCATTGTCTGAGAGAATTGTCAACTCTTCTGACCAATTGTGAACTTTGTGAACCTTGTGAATCTTCATAAAATGTCTTGTGATACTTATGGGAGGTATTGTGAAGCTTGTGAACCTTGTGAACCTCATGAAGTGGCTTTGTAGACCTCATAAACCTCAGGAAAGCTTTGTAACCATTGTGAAACTTGTGAACCTTGTGAACCTTCAAAAAGCAACTTGTGGGCCTCATGAACCTCATGCAAGGTTGTGTAGATGTTAAGAAAGCTTGTGAACCTTGTGAACTTTCAAGAAGTGACTTGTAGACTTCATGAACCTCATGAAAGGTTACATAAGCATTGAGAAACTTGTGAACCTTGTGAACCTTCTTAGAACACAAAGTCTTGTATTGTGAGGGCAAATTTTGGGGTGCAACAGCTGCCCCTGTTCAATTTTCTGAAACCTGAGGGGTTAGATTGGTGTATTTGCCAGTCGTAACCTGGAAGGTTGAAGGGGATTGAACACAAAAGCCCAAAAATTTGCACTCACCAGTGCATAGAGTGATATTGATGGTTGGTTGAACATGATTGAGTGGGCTTAAAGATGCCACTAGGGGAAAGTTCTTCAGCAGTATAATGAGAGCTGTCAGGAGTCTGGAGTAATACTGATGTAACAACATGTCTTCATGAGGATAAAGCAGTCAATAATGACAACCTTAAAGCAGTCTTGAAGAAATAATATGACTTCAGGAGGATAGAGCCATCAATAATGATAACTCCAAAGCAGTCTTGAAGTAATGATTTCAGGAGGATAGAGCCATCAATAATGACAACTCCAAAGCAGTCTTGAAATAATAACGTGATATGTCTTCAGGAGGATAGAGCAATCAATAATGATAACTCTAAAGCAGTCTTGAAGTAATGATTTCAGGAGGATAGAGCCATCAATAATGATAACTCTAAAGCAGTCTTGAAGTAATGGCTTCAGGAGGATAGAGCAATCAATAATGATAACTCTAAAGCAGTCTTGAAGTAATGGCTTCAGGAGGATAGAGCAATCAATAATGATAACTCTAAAGCAGTCTTGAAGTAATGGCTTCAGGAGGATAGAGCAATCAATAATGATAACTCTAAAGTAGTCTTGAAGTAATGGCTTCAGGAGGATAGAGCAATCAATAATGATAACTCTAAAGCAGTCTTGAAGTAATGGCTTCAGGAGGATAGAGCAATCAATAATGATAACTCTAAAGCAGTCTTGAAGTAATGGCTTCAGGAGGATAGAGCAATCAATAATGATAACTCTAAAGTAGTCTTGAAGTAATGGCTTCAGGAGGATAGAGCAATCAATAATGATAACCCTAAAGCAGTCTTGAAGTAATGGCTTCAGGAGGATAGAGCAATCAATAATGATAACTCTAAAGCAGTCTTGAAGTAATGGCTTCAGGAGGATAGAGCAATCAATAATGATAACTCTAAAGCAGTCTTGAAGTAATGGCTTCAGGAGGATAGAGCAATCAATAATGATAACTCTAAAGCAGTCTTGAAGTAATGGCTTCAGGAGGATAGAGCAATCAATAATGATAACTCTAAAGCAGTCTTGAAGTAATGGCTTCAGGAGGATAGAGCAATCAATAATGATAACTCTAAAGCAGTCTTGAAGTAATGGCTTCAGGAGGATAGAGCAATCAATAATGATAACTCTAAAGCAGTCTTGAAGTAATGGCTTCAGGAGGATAGAGCAATCAATAATGATAACTCTAAAGCAGTCTTGAAGTAATGGCTTCAGGAGGATAGAGCAATCAATAATGATAACTCTAAAGCAGTCTTGAAGTAATGGCTTCAGGAGGATAGAGCAATCAATAATGATAACTCTAAAGCAGTCTTGAAGTAATGGCTTCAGGAGGATAGAGCAATCAATAATGATAACTCTAAAGCAGTCTTGAAGTAATAACGTGATATGTCTTCAGGAGGATAGAGCAATCAATAATGATAACTCTAAAGCAGTCTTGAAGTCATGAGAAGTCATCAGGAGGATAAAGTAACCCTGAGGTAACAATAAAGCAGTCCCAAAGTAATAAGAAGCTTATCAGGAGGATAAAGTAACCCTGAGGTTACAATAAAGCAGTCCTGGAGATCATAAGTTTGTTTGTTGGATAATTAACCTGAAACAAGGTAACATTCTGTATGATAGCATTAGTTTATGCATTATGTATTATAATATGATGCACTTAGGTAATGTACTATATGTTCATGGATATATATGCTATGGTATGATGTATGTATGATATGATACTGCCGGAAGCGTCTGGATATCTTCGTATAACAACTGCTGGTCAGGGAAAATAAATCCCGATTCGTTGTTGAAGAATATATAACCCTCTGTCTGCTGGGGATAACAGGGTATAGATAACCTCCCGTTGGCTGGGGATAGTAGGGTATATATAACCTTCGTCTTCGTTTGATAGTAGGATAAGTATAACATCCCGTCTTCGTTCGTCGTACCCTTATTGGAAAGTAATTTCCCGTACATCCGTATGAGGATAAAAGAGATGGATATAAATTCCAGGGGAGATGAGACTTTATGAAGATGGATTTACCCTACTGAGGGATTTGTGACTGTCTTGTAAAGATGAGCCGGCGAAGCTTCGTTGAGATCCTTCCTTCGTTCGTCCTTAGTAAATACTATTACTGCATTTTCATGCATTTCTGGTAAACATTAATCATATTCAAAAGCATACATGCATTTCTGGTAAACATCAATCATATTCAAAAGCATGATACATTCAAACATAACCAATGGACGTTTCGCTTAGGGTAAAAGTAAATCTGGATTCAGAGGGAAAAGTAAAGCTGAACTTGAAAACAGAATCGTTTCAACTCCGAGAGTGTATAACCAATTGGATTTAGAGCTCATGAAATTTTTAACTTTCCTGAATACCTTCCCAGAAATCCTCATAGTTGGATCTGAAGACATGATACTGACACCATCTGATACTACTGGCATAGACAATTAATTCCCACAATGACTTTTGCTGAGAATTCCAAATCAAGGTAGAGGAATGTGTCTTCAAGTTGTAATGGACCATGTACCCTCCGGATACTAGATTTGAAAAGAAAGCATTGCCCCTTGGTTGGGGATGAATTGTCCCATAATGGAAGTATCTGTAATGAGCTATCTCAAGAGAAACAAACAGAATGCCCCATAAGCATATGCCCCTGGCATTGTGAACTCTGTAATGTCACCTTTGGTAATTCAACTGTACGAGGAAAAAATGCCCCTGGCTATTAAGCCCAGCTGAGTTGAATAGTAACTTGGTATGCCTCTTGATTGGGAAACAGTGACTATGCCCTTGGCATTTCAGATAGATGAGGAGATTTGCCTCTGGCTGCTTAAACATAGTTGAATCTTGGTCCTGATTGCCCCAAATGAGTTAGGAAGTATCATGGTCTGCCCCCTTGATTGAGAGGTCATGACTATGCCCCTTTGTATACATGGACTTTGCTCCAGGAAGCAACTTTGTTTATCGGAAGGACTTTGGTTCATTGAACATTCATCCTGTAAGCTTCTCTATTTGTCAAACACTTAGGTATATGCAAACAAATATATTCAAAAATGCAATGCTTATGTCTGTCTGAAGTTTTGAAACAAGTTATTTTTAGAAAAACTGTTTTTTTTTTTTTGGGAATACTGTGATATTAACTCAAATTTTATGACAAGCCCTAAAGGAGTCAGGATACCTTTTTGCAGCAGTACGCTTTCGAACTAACCATGCTTCAGTTAGGACTTTTAAAGGGTTGTAACGTGGCCTGGTTCATGGTTTAAGAAACAAAGGATAAAGGCTCAAATTTTATTTGTACCCAACCCAATCTCCATGATGTTCTTCAGTCCTATGCTCAGTTAACTCATGCATTGAAGTTCCATAGCAGTTTGGAGTTGTAACACCGATATTTGTGATGGTTCAGAAACCCAAAATTTATTTGAACATTCAGCCATCTTTCTTTGTTGAGGATTCATAGTGACCTCTTTTTTCTTTTTTTTTTTTTGACTTTATTATCCCTTCTTTTTGCCTGAACTGCTTATTTCAAGATTACAGTCAGTGGGATGTCTTAATGTTTTACTAAGTCTCCTTCATAGGTTTTGACCTAGTGAATTGTTCCTTTGCTGGATATTGACTGTCAGGTTTCATGATTACAGAGAACCATCATTAGTTGTGTACAACACAGATAATTGGCATTTTTGAGTTAACTGAGTAACTACCCTGCCCCAGGTTATGAATAAGGGTTTTAATTTGTGCGAAAATAAAAACTCCTACTTCATAGGCTCAAAAAGGGTTGACTAGGGATTAACTTCCTTATATCTCCACTGTTTAGGAATTGAAACAATGCCTGTACATCGTCAGCATAGTCTGTTCAAAAGCATACTGCATAAGATTATGGTATTGTTTTCGTCATCCTCCCTCTACAGGCTTATAGCTTTATCAGGAGTTTAAATATCACAGGATAGAAATAAGAAACATAGCTCAAAACATAGTGAAACGAATGGATTAATTCAAGACAAACATACGCAATGCATTAATGAAGACAAAAGTTTAACATAATAATAAGTGTTCAAACCAATAAGAGAAATTACAAATGAAAATTCAAATGTTCTCAAAGTCTCTTCCTCTAAACTTGTCACTTCAGTATTCTGGAAACTTTGATGCTTGATGGATGATAGAAGAACTCAACCTGGCCTCCTAGCGTAACCTCGAGTATTCTTTCGTCAATTAGGTCTTGAATCTTATTCTTCAACATCCAGCAGTTGTTAGTATCATGTCCAGGACTGTTGGAGTGATACTCACACCTTGCCTTGGGATTATAGCGAGGAGAAGAGGTTTTAGGATTTTGAGGAGAATTTTTCAAGGAAATTAGTTTCATCTCCAACAAGCATTGCAGAACTTGTGACATTGGAGTGCTGAACTTGATAAACTGTCTTCTACATCCCTTGTGTTGAGGTGGATTAACTTTACCAGGTCTTTCTTCTTCAATTGAAGAATAATCAATGGCAACCTGTCTCTTACCCTCTTTAATCCTCATCTTCCTTTCAACCAAATCAGCTTGTTTTGACGGAGGTTGACTGACAATTAGATCCCTGACTTTATCACTTTGAAGTTTTTGGACAAAGGTTCTCAGCTCTTCTTGCCCCTGAGCTAAATTTTGGATAAGAGCCACCTGGCCATTCATCTGGATCCTCATTTCTATTATTTCAGCTTGCAATTGTTCCAACTGACCATCCTTGTTGTCCTCAGGACTCTTCTTCTTAGCCAGCAGTGTCTTCAATTCATCCTGCCCCTTGGTTAGGTTCAGGATCAGCTCTCGGAACTGTGCATTCTGTGCCTGAAGATCCTTAACTGATTGTTCAAGAGCCATTGCTGAAATAAACAGCGAGAAGATGAGAAACCTGTGCACAATTATAAACCTGTGATGAAATGATATGGGAATGCATATGCAATGATTTCAAAGACCGCAGGATTTAAATTTGCTTAAACAAACAAGAAAGTAACTTTTTATTAGTAATAACTTGTTTTGCCTTTTAGGCTTACAAAAAATGAAAGTGAAATAAGTACAAAAGATGGGGTTTTAAGTCTTCCATGGACGTTTCCTCTTTGTGTTGAGGTATGAGTTGAGGTTTCGTTCCTCGTGAAGTTGCTTTGTGAGCTCTAGGATTCTTGCTTGGCTTGCTTTGTAATGAGCCTCGAAAGTATCCCTTTGCTCCTTCAGTTGGATCCATGACCTCTGCAAGTCTTCCATATCAGTAGGCATGTCTGGGTGAAGGATGGTATAAGCAGTGTCTCCTTCAGCAACAGGTTCCATGGTAACTGGTAGGACGGCAGGATATGGCATCATAAGTGTCTGAGCACGAGATCGTACCCATCTGAGATAAGCCTCCATAGGAATAGTGTACTTAGGCTCCAGTGTCTTGCTGTCAATCCTGTTTACTTTTCCCCATGCTCGTATGAATCTCTGACGGTAACCTTGAAGATCGTTGTCGTAATCAAACACAATACCCTGAATCAACATGTCATGTGGACCATCACTTCGGGCGTAACCAAACTGTCGTAAAGCTAGAGAGGGGTTGTAGGTAATGCCTCCTCTTATGCCTAGAAGTGGCACATTAGGAAACTCCCCACAATGGTCAATGATGGTGACATTCTCCATAGATCTGGAGCACCAATGGATATCTGAGTGAGATAGTGACATTATCCTCTTGGACCATCTGAACCCTTGCTCATTCTTCATTACTGAGCGAGGAAGGTGAGAAATAAACCACCTTGATAGCAAAGGTATGCAGCACATCAAAGTTCCTCTTGCCCTTGTAGTACGGGTGTGAAGAGAATGTAGGATGTCTCCAAGCAATGTAGGCACTGGATTGTAACTCAGGAAAATGTTGATGGCATGAACATCTATGAACTGATCTGGATTGGGGAACAATACTAAGCCATATATCAGCAAGGCTAAGATCTCCTCAAAAGCATCATAGCTCATGGCCTTCAAGAACATTTGAGCTTTATCCATTAGCACCTTGGCCAGAATACCCTTGACTCCACTTCTCGTCTCTAGAACAATGTCAGACTTCTTCAGATGTAGGGCTGCAGCAATAACCTCTGGTTTGGGCTCCTTCTCCAAGCCTGTGAAGGGTCTTTGATCAAGAACAGGTATACCCAGAAGTTTGGAGAACTCCTCCATGGTTGGAACCAGCTGGTAGTCGGGGAATGTAAAGCAGTGGTGCTTAGGATCAAAGAACTGAAACAGGACACTCATCATGTCTTCATTGAACCCTGAAGTAACTAGATCCAATAGGTGGCCATGTCTCTTGTTGAACCGGGAATGATCATACACCTGAGAAGCCAACTCTTTAAGTTTGGGAGGTATCCCCACAAAGTTGATCCTGATGGTGTTTCTACGAGCAGAAGCCATGACCTGCAACAAAGAACAAAGATAAATCCCTTGGTCCTTGAAATGGTTAGGGAAAATGATATGCTTATGATGCATGATGATGTCATGATGTTATGCTCAATCACAAACATGTGGCACACACAAACAAGTCACACCATAGCCCTAGGTTTAAAGGCTTGCGTGAAGTTCAGAGGTAAGTACCCTCCCCTGAAGTTAGATGGTTCATCCTGTCCTACAAAAGTAACCAGGTTCTAAGGGATCTCAATATCATTGATCCTTCACAAGGGTGGTTGATCAGAAGGCAACTTACTTGCCAACCAAAACCCTCCAAGTTTAAGATCTCAATGAGTGTAGCATCGAGTGTCAACCAACTTCAGTCTGCACCAAAGCCGGTTACCTCACTACTTTCTAAAGGCCAAGATGAGTTAACTAGGATTCTAAAAGTTAGTTAGTGCATTGACAACATATGGCAGCCTCAATATTATCCTCAACTTGACTTAAGGAATATAAGCACCAACCAAGAAGTCGCACTAACTATGGCCACCAGATCAACCGTATCGATATACGTCGTACAGTTTCCTTGGTCTATTGCCATTTACCTAAGGTACACTAGATCCGGGTTAGGACCTTTCACACATAAGAGCACCCCAACAAGTAATATAAAACAAACAAAGCAAACAATTCAAAGTGATCTTAATTCCTAAGGGTACCCCTCTTAATTAGATCCCCAGCAGAGTCGCCAGTTCTGTAACACGGTGGGAGAACTGACTTTAAGTAATGTTGCGGATAGCAGGAGTCGCCACCGACTTTTATTTTATCCAAAGGAAAGGCATAAAAGAACAGGAAAGACCTTAAGAGAATATTTTGGGTCCGGGGGGTAGGTTATGAAAAGGGAAGGTATTAGCATCCTTTTCATCCATGGTTATCCATGGGCTCTTAGGTACTTAAACTCACTTTGAATTGTTTTTGAAAATGTAGTGTGTGAATAGAAAAATTTTCAGAATAGTTTAATAATAATCCATGTACGGATGTGTAAGAAACTTGTTTGAAAATTTGTTTGAAATTTGTTTTAAGTTTAAAAAAAATTTTTGAAGTGAGCAAGTACATAAGAGGAACCTACCCTAATGTTTAAAGTCTTTCTTGTTCTTTTTTCTTTCCTTGGTAAGACTATCCCTACTATTAAGGAGTAGGTAGTCTTTACCTTGGATGTTAAGGGACATGTGAGGGACAATCTGGTTATGAAGGCAACTGTGGGGTGTATTAAGCATATAGGAGGGACTATCATCATTTTTCGAAGGGACTCGATTCGTATAGGCAACCATGAGGGACTTGATGATTTTTCTTTTAGGGACTTGCTTTATACACCCCACTTGACCATTATTCGTAGGCAACTTGAGGGATAACCTTAGGAAGTGAGACGGCGATTAAAAATCGACTTACGTGTGTGTGAGTGTTTATTTTAATTATCTTATGGTTAAAGTGATCTAAATTCGTTTTTAAGAGAATATATGTTTACACTCCCTAAGTTACTAACCATGACATGAAAATTAAATAAATAAATATTTACAAAATTTACACCAAGAAGCAATTACATAATTATAATAATAATAAGTAAATAGCAAAAATATAAATATAGAAGCAAAATAAAAATAATAAGCAAAAATAAATAAGCAAATTATAATAAAGGATTAGTAATAATAATAAGAATAAATAGGGTTAGTGAGATAATAGTGAAAAGTTAAATAATATTAGTGAAATAATAATAATAACATAGTTAATAATAATAAATATAATTAGCAAAATATTATAAGAACAAAAATTAAAATAATAAACAAAAGTTAGATTTTTAATATGAACAATTAAATAATTATTATGGCATTTTAATTTATGTACAAATTATTAATTTATTTTTTAGACATATTATAATCACCAATTTATTTACATATAATTTAGGTTATGAACAAAGTATAAAAAATATTTACATATTATAAAAAAAAGTTATAATTATATTTAAGTAAGCATGTATATAGTAATTATATTGCAAATTAGAAAATAAACAATTAGGTTTTCAATAAGTTAGGGTTTAGAAAATTAGGGTTTTGTTTAGAAAATATTTTTAGGGTTTAATTTATAATATACAAAATTTATTCTGATTAATATATATATATTATAATTTATTTACAAAGTAAAAGAAAATAATTTTTGAATTAAGAAATTTATATATTTTAGAGTTTGGAGAATATAATATAAACATACCTTATTATTTTTTTTGAATTATTTAGAAAGCATATATATATATACAAGATTAAAATAATTAAAATAAACAAAATAAAATAAAAAATAAAAAAATGAAAACTTACCTGACTGGGTTTTGAACCCAGGTCAGTCTGTTTACCAGCAACAAGGACCACCATCAAGCCACTATACACGCAAGCAGTGAAGGAGAGTGTGAAATTGGTTTTATGCCTCATCTGGAAAAATCAAGAAAAAAATCAGGAAGCAAAAAGGCCTGGGGTGGTGTTGAACCCAGGACCTTTGAAGCTAACAAACGCACGCATAACCGCCTGGCTGGGAGAGCCTATCTGTTAATCATCCATCAAACAATAATAATATGTAATATCCAATGCGTAAATGAGAAAAATCAAAATATTTGCCGTGGCCAGGATTCGATCCCTTGCCCTTTGTCAACATGCGCATCTGTTTTACCACCAGGCCACAAGCACATTCCTGTGGTTAAATTGAAACAAATAAATAAAATATTAAGTTCATAATTTGAATCTCCTGAGACGCGCCAAAACAGTCGTCTTCAACCTCTCACCCTACGAAATTTCCTGCGAAATTTCTTGGGTGTTTTGCTGCGATTTTTTCCGTAGAAAAACCTATGCTTTTGAAAACCTGTAAAAAAACACAAAATTGGTCCAAATTGATTTGGCTAACAGCTTGCCCAGGTTTCACACAGTCCAATTTCATCAATTAAATTTGTTTATACAGCTTGAATCGTATAACCCCAAATGCTTGGTCAAAACCCTAGTTATGGCAAAACACAATTTCGGCAGTGAAACTTCAAACCAAATGTCCAGACTTCTTCTACACCTCAAACTAAACACAAATCAATTATTAGAATTAAGTTTGGACAGTTAAATGTATGAAATCGAAAAGCATAAAATTTTGACAAGAATGGATTCGGTTAGAGCATTCAGCCATGGATGCAATGATAATGATGATTGAGATAGCTTATAGACCTTCCCAAGAACCAATTTACACCTTTAAATCGTGTTGAATGATACTCAATGGCAGAAACCGAATTTCAATTTTTGGAGTGATTTTTGAAAGTTTGAACTTACACTTTTTGGCTGCCAATCCGTGAATGAATGATAGCATTAGGTTTAGTACTTATAAGAGAATCAATCTAGGTCAAAAACTTGATTGATTATGTGGAAGTTTTGATTTTTTAAGATTGAGAAAGATCATGCCATGAAAGTTCAATATTTTGTACCAATGCCTTCTATTTCAAGCCATTCCACATAACTCTTGTATCAACTTATTCCATACTGATTTTATGACTTTCTAAAATCAATAAATCAATTAAATCTTCACATTTAATATTTTATTTAAATTTAAAATGATTTTAAGAATAAAAAATCATAATAAATTAATTAAATAAAATAAAAATTATGAAAATATTATGGAAATTTCGTGCAAGATGTTATTGTATGGGTTGGGTCATAACTTGGGCAGCCCATTTGGAGAAAATTGTTTTTAGGCCCCCTTTTTCAATATAAACCATCACAAAATTGCCCAACTTTGCAAGGACACATCTCCCTCAATTTTAAAGGTATGAGGGTGTTCTTGGACTTTTTGGAAAGCTTGAAGAGTCCTCTAAACAACCCCATTGGTTTCAGGTCCATATCATTTACCAATCTCAAGTCATGCCCTTTTGAAGTTGTTGACTTTTTGTTGACTTTTGAAATGACCTATAATGTCTTGGATCATATCTTTCAAATGAAGCATTTTTGGGCTTAACCTTCAACATCAAAGTTGTAGAGAATTCAATTTCTTTCAAAATGAGCTTTGGATGGAGACTTGGTGATGAAGTATGTGAAAGTTATGGCTGGTCAAAGTTCAGTTGACTTTTACTGAGGAAACCCTAATTTAGAAACTCCTGATTATTGATGATCTGGAATCTCCTTGATGAATCATGATCAACCCTTGATCAAATGATGAATTTTACTTCATATACTTGATGTTGGCAAAAAATCATGAAGTTTGACTATGGTTTGACCACAGTTGACCTTAGTTTGACTTTTTAACTGCATTGACTGATTTTGACTTATCTGATCATCTGATTGAGCAAACCTTTGAGAAAAGTCTTGAAACTTGACATGGGGGTTCTTACACACATATAAGATGTTATGAAACTCACTTGAGGTCTTGGAAATCCATTTAGCCTGATTAAAGTCAAAACCCTAGTTTTGGATGCACTGCTTAGGAGGTGCATTGTCTGAGAGAATTGTCAACTCTTCTGACCAATTGTGAACTTTGTGAACCTTGTGATTCTTCATAAAATGTCTTGTGATACTTATGGGAGGTATTGTGAAGCTTGTGAACCTTGTGAACCTCATGAAGTGGCTTTGTAGACCTCATAAACCTCAGGAAAGCTTTGTAACCATTGTGAAACTTGTGAACCTTGTGAACCTTCAAAAAGCAACTTGTGGGCCTCATGAACCTCATGCAAGGTTGTGTAGATGTTAAGAAAGCTTGTGAACCTTGTGAACTTTCAAGAAGTGACTTGTAGACTTCATGAACCTCATGAAAGGTTACATAAGCATTGAGAAACTTGTGAACCTTGTGAACCTTCTTAGAACACAAAGTCTTGTATTGTGAGGGCAAATTTTGGGGTGCAACAAAACCCAGCTGGTTTTTCCTTGAAACCTTCTTTCACTCTTCAACTCAGCTAGATCTCCGATCGTACCACTGAACGTTATCTCATAAACCTTTAATTCATAGAACAGCACTAATTCCTTGTTAATGTTCTTGAATCAAGGTATTTGAGAAGATGATGAAGATGAATTTGATTCTAGGTTTCAATCCTGCTCAACATTGAATTGTGCACCCCCAAAATTCCTTTTCTTGATGTGCTCTTCAATGATCCTTGACCTTGAATTTCGTAAGCAATTCCTCTATTTTTTTTGTGCTAACAGAAAAACCAAACATATACTATGCAGATTCTGTTAGAAGTAAAACAGAAAAATGAATCGATACATAATGGTATTTAAACTGTTATGTATCAATGCATAATATTATGAATAGATACATACTGAACAAATAAAGAAAAGCAGAGAAATGAACATACAATGAATCGATGCATGTTTGTATGTATCGATTCATAGAAAAAATTCCAGAATCATTCTTACAGCATGAATCGATGCATGATGGAATGAATCGATTCATTTTGCGAATTTCCAGAATTATTTCTACAGCATGAATCGATGCATGATGGAATGAATCGATTCATTTTGCGAATTTTTCAGAAATTCAAGAACATTATTTGTTTAAAATAAGGCATGTGTATAAAGGCTAGCAATGCATACAAAGTGTATTAATATAAAGCATATGATAAAAGCACAAACACCTAAAATTTATTATCATACAAAACTATAAGGTTGCTCACAATCTCCCCCTTTTTGATGATGACAAATTTTTGCAAGAAGTGTGAGAACCACTCCCCTTGAGTTTGTGCATGCCTGTCATTTTTCACACTTTAAGCCTTTCTCTCCCTTTGTCAACATCAAGAAAGAATGCATAGGTGAAGCAAAATTACAGCAATACCAAGATATATAAGCAAAATTCACTCACAAAGAATGAAATATAAAGGGCAAACAAATTAGTCAAAAGCAACAAACAAGCATAGTCATTGAAATTGTCTATTAGAGTTGAGAATTACAGAAGCAAACCAAACGCAAACAATGTTTAAACATAAAAATGCAAAGAAACTTAAGCAAAAAACAATGATGTTATGCAAAATGAAATGCAACCTCAGTGAGGAAAGTAGCCACCACAAGACTCCGCATCATCTCTATCGGGATCTCGGAAACTTGGAGGAGGAGGTAGAGGAGGCATCTCATCAGGATTCTTCCCCATGAAGGAGTAACGCCTGAACCGATTCTGAACCTCTGTGCTTTGAAATCTTTCCATAATCCCCGGATGCGCACGACAATCATCCATGAAACCAGACATCTCATTATAGAAAACTTGATGCCATTTGACCAAGTCTGTATGCCATGAGTGTTGGTTATGATACATCCGAGTATGTTCATCATGCCATTCTCGGTGTTCTTTATGCCACTCTGTTTGTTGTACATGCCACGCACGTGCTTCTTCATGTCGGGCATTGTTTGCAATTTCCATTTGCTCAAACATTTGAGTAAGATATGTCGGAGCAGTAGTAGATGAATTCGGTGGAACCGATGAAGGAGCCGGTTCATAGTTAGTAGGAGACCACCTTTGTGGCACCCACTCATCCCAAGCAGTGTTGGTATTTGCATCAGGAGGATTATCTGCATTTACATCCTCCATATCTTCATCTCGTTGTTCTTCAACAACAATCTGTTCAGAAGGAATATCAAAGTTGTAGATTCTGGTTCTAGTGCTGCGTTCAAAGAAGTAATAGCAGCGACGCTCGATGTCCCACCTATATCCCATATGAGAGAGAGTGGCATTGTTGAATTCTTGAACACTAGAAGAAGATAAGAGAGGCACAGAGGGGAAAACCACTTTCCAAAACTTAAGGATCCGCATAATCTGTGCGGTATATGCAAGAGTGATGTTCTTTGAACTATTCCGCGTAAGAAAGATACGCTTTACAAAGTAATTGGGCAAATTCAATGGGATCTTCTTCTGTAGAATATACAATAGATGGATGTCTGGCTTATCCAATCGAGAGTGCCCACCGGACCTTGGACGCAAGATATGCGAAAGAATCCAATGCATAATTCTGGGAACTCTCTTTATCATTCCATAAGTCAAAGGCTCATCATCAGCAAGAGGTCTTTCCAATTTTGAAATGGATGCACAACATTCCTTCAGATTAAAGTGAGTTTCAAACTTCTGATCATGTCACATCTGTAACTCAGGCAACGGGGATGGCATTTGGAACACTTTGTGCCAATCACCAGCCTCAAAACAGTAAGTTCTTATACCAATAGAACACTAGAACATGTAACCTTTACCAGTTTTCACACCAGCATAAAAAGCACGAATAAAGTCCTCATGATAATCATCATTAGCAGTTAAAAAGGACCCAAGATTTTGTGCGTCGATTAAATCAGCAACTTCTTCTAAACAAAGAGTACGTACATCACTAGTATTGAAAACATGTGGTTTCATGACTAACCTCGACTTAAAAGAAACCTCAAACTCTTCAACAATGGCAGGATGGAGAATGGAAGCCCCAGAGGGAGGAATTTCTGGAACAAAAGGAGCTTGATGGGAAGCCTCAACAGGTTCTTTGCCTTTACCTTTTCCTTTTGCTCTAGGAAGCATGACTCTTGGAGGCATAATGATGAGATTAGGGTTTTGAGAGAAGAGGGGTTTTGTGGTGTTAGGGTTAGGAAACTGTAAATGATGCAAATAGAATGAAGAAAGAGATAGAATAGAGTTTTATAACTGATGGACATGTCACAGCAGTTGCTGATGTGTCGATTCATAAGAAAGAAACTGTATTTAAAATAGTATGCGTCGATTCATGACCTTATGAATCGATTCATTTGACGATTTTTTTTGAAAATCAGGTTGCTATGTATCGATACAAACCACGAATGTATCGATACATACTGTAATTATTTTGACAGATTTAAAAGAAAATGAACATGAATCGATTCAATATGGATGTGATCGATACATAATGCGAAATTTTTGAAATTCAAGTGGCTATGTATCGATACAAGCCATGAATGTATCGATACATACTGTAACAATTTTGACAGAAATAAAAGAAAGTGAAATTGAATCGATACAAGATGGTTGGGATCGATACATACTGTAATAATTTTTACAGTGATAAAAGAAATTTACCATGAATTGACACAAGAATGAATATGCAAAACAAACATTATGCAGAATGCAGAATGAATCATAACATTGTACGGATGCTTAAGAATACTTTACAAACAAAATATCAACGCTCAAACATTCATATGTAAAGAAGTACATGTAAGCGAGAAATAATTGCTCAAACATACATTGATCACACAATATCAACAAAGTGAAGAGAGAAACAATATTACCTCCGTCGTAGTAATCTTATGAGGTACGAGTGGAGTCTACATCCAGAACTTAGTAAACACAATGAGATAAATATAAACTAAATTAAACAAACTTAAGACATTAATGCGGAGAGATCAAGAATCCCTAATTCGCGACGAATGTTGAAGAATGGTTCAGTTGCCAAAGGTTTAGTGAAAATGTCAACAAGTTGATTTTTAGTGTCAACATGCTCAAAAACAACATCTCCTTTTTCAACATGATCGCGAAGGAAGGGATGTCTAATCTCTATATGTTTGGTGCGTGAGTGTAAAACAGGATTCTTAGTGAGATTAATGGCACTAGTGTTGTCACACTTAATTGGAATGCGTTTAAGTTCAATGTCAAAATCTTGTAGTTGTTGTCTTAGCCACAAAATTTGAGCGCAACAGCTACCGGCTGCAACATACTCAGCCTCTGCAGTAGACAAGGCTACGGATACTTGCTTTTTACTATGCCAACTTATTAAAGAATTTGAAAACAGATGACAAGTACCACTAGTGCTTTTCCTATCTGATTTGCAGCCAACAAAATCAGAATCAGAGTAACCTACTAAGCTGCAATCGTTCCCTTTGGAATACCAAAGCCCATATTTAGGTGTTCCATTAAGATACCTAAATATACGCTTGACTGATTTTAAGTGAGATTCTTTAGGATTTGATTGATATCGTGCACACATACACACACTAAACATGATGTCCGGTCTAGAAGCAGTAAGATACAAGAGAGACCCAATCATACCTCTATACCTTTTGACATCAACACACTTACCATGTTCATCTTTGTCCAAGTTTCCGTTGGTAGGCATGGGAGTGTCAATTGGTTTTGAATTATTCATTCCAAAACGCTTGAGCATCTCTCTGCAGTATTTTGTTTGACATATTGTTGTACCTTCATCGAGTTGCTTTATTTGGAGGCCTAAGAAGTAGTTCAACTCCCCCATGAGACTCATCTCAAACTCACCCTGCATAACATTAGAAAATTCTTCGACCAAGTGTATGTTAGTTGAACCAAAAATTATATCGTCTACATAAACTTGAACTAAAAGAATGTGTTTTCCTTTATGTCTAATGAAGAGTGTATTATCCACTTTACCTCTAGAATATCCATGATCAATTAAAAATTTACTAAGTCTTTCGTACCACACACGAGGTGCTTGCTTAAGACCATATAAAGCACGCTTTAATTTGTAAACATGATCTAGATATTCAGAATTTTCAAAACCGGGAGGTTGTGAAACATATACTTCTTCATTTATGACACCATTTAAAAACGCACTCTTTACGTCCATTTGGTAAAGCTTGAAATTCATAGAACACGCATAAGCAAGCAAAAGACGTATAGCTTCAAGACGAGCCACTGGAGCATAAGTCTCTTCATAATTTATGCCCTCCTCTTGGTTATACCCTTGTGCTACCAAGCGTGCCTTGTTCCTAGTTATCACTCCGCTTTCATCAAGTTTATTCCTAAACACCCATTTAGTACCTATGATATGATGATCTCGCGGACGAGGGACAAGTTCCCAAACGTCATTTCTTTTAAATTGATTAAGCTCTTCTTGCATGGCCATTAGCCAAAAT
The DNA here is from genome assembly GCA_963966055.1 of Lathyrus aphaca. NCBI lineage: Eukaryota > Viridiplantae > Streptophyta > Magnoliopsida > Fabales > Fabaceae > Lathyrus > Lathyrus aphaca. The sequence continues at coordinate 112,126,752 of OZ014521.1, read as the reverse complement.
TCATAAATCAAGGCCTCTTTAGAATTTTTAGGTTCCACTTGTGATACAAAAGCGAAGTGAGAACAAAAGTTACTTATCTTAGAACGAGTCAACACTCCCTTTGAAATATCTCCCAATATATTGTCTATAGGATGATCTTTAGAGGATTTCCAAGCTGGTGGAAGTTCTTTCACTTCAGATGTTTCTTCCTCCTTCTCATTTTCAGCAGTTTCAGATTGATCAATTTCCGAACCAACTTCTTTGAGTATGTCTTCTGTAGATACACCTGCATCATCAAAAGAGATACCTTTTCCGACAATTTTTGGGTAAGACTCATCAAAAGAAACATGGACAGATTCTTCAACAGAAAGTAAACGCCTATTATACACTCTATATGCTTTGCTTGATTGAGAGTATCCAAGAAAAATACCTTCATCAGCTTTGGCATCAAACTTCCCAAGATTTTCCTTACCGTTATTTAAAACAAAACACTTACAACCGAACACATGAAGATGAGACAAGTTTGGCTTTCTACCTTTTAAAATTTCATAAGGGGTTTTATTCAAAATAGGACGAATCAAAATCCTGTTCAGAACATAACAAGCTGTGCTAATTGCATCAGCCCAAAAATATTTTGGTAATCCACCCTCATTGAGCATTGTTCTTGCCAATTCTTCTAAAACTCGATTTTTGCGCTCCATGATAACGAGAAAAAGTATCGATTATATTGCTATGTTTCAATACCGTTTTATCGCATAATTGTCGTTTTAACACCCGATTCCTCGAGTTTTCTTTGCCATTTTACAGGTACATCATATACAGAGCTAAATCAAGAGCCACAAGTGAAATGAGCAAAAACAACCATTAAAAGATGAAGAAAAAGAGAATTCTGCATAACCTGCATTTTTTGTTACACTCACGGTCGTCACCTAGGAGTCACGACCGTGACATGCTAAAAGGAGCAGTCACGACCGTGACGCATATCAAACGAGGAACACGAACGTGACACCCTTGTCACGACCGTGACAAGGGAAAACTAGGTTATTTGACTGAAGACTTGGTCATGAACGTTACGCTACATGAAATCCAACGTGCCTATTTTCCAGCAGACCAAGTATTCCCACATTCCCTGGATTCTCTCATTTCCTACGAGGCCCAAGCACAAAATCCAACTGCCAAGCCCATTTATGCTTTCTATAAATAGATTTGTTTCAATGAACAATTTACAGAGTTTTAGTTTTTAATTTTCTTGCGGAAGCTCTGCCGATTTTATTTGCACCCTTTATTTTTCCAGCATTAGTTTTTCTTGCTTTAATTTTTCTGTATCCCAACCAACCTTATAACAATTTCCAACATCAGGAAATTGTTATAAATTAATTTGTTTCAAAGCCTTCAGATTCTTTTAGAATTTTTACTTCCGATTCCGGTCAGTACTCCGAGCTTTCCAGCCTGTGGAAGAAGGAGTCTACTACTTTTATTGTTACCCAGGTTTATATTAAATTGCATTTATATTTATGTTGAGTATTTATTTTTCTGCCATGCATATTTTATTTTATGTTTCTCTGCCTCTGTCTGGTTCAACGATAATGAGTAGCTAAACACCTTAGGGCGGTATGTAATTAAAACAAACTAAATCGGTAAAATCAACTCTAGGCTTAAAATAATTGAGAACTTAAAATTCTGGCTGAGACTTTTTATTATAAAATCAACCTTTTTGTTACGAGAGTAAGGAAAGTGTATTAGGTTAGGTCAAAACCACGAGAGTGTGAGATTTTAACCAGATAGTTAAAGTTAGGCATTTAATTTAAACACAGCGAGAGCGCTTTAAAATGAATTAGAATTACTAAGTTTCCAAAAATTATTTCTAAACACTTATGGGCTAGCGAGAGCAGGCATAGGGCTTTAGGGGTAAGATCTGAGATAAGACCACGAGAGTGTGAGTTAAAGATATTTAAACTGGTAACCTCTACAGAATAGATTAAGTGAACCATCTTTATAAGCCTAGGTTAGATTGACCCGCCTAAGTTAGCATAATTACATACCGACCGCCTTAGTATTATTTATTTAAACTTAAATTTAATTCCCGCCTTTAATCTTTAAAAACAACCAAAAATCGTGACAACCCTTCACCTTAGCTAAACTAGAAATTCCTCTAGCACTAAGTAACCATATAGTCCCTGTGGATCGATAATCTTAAATATTACTTCGATAGGCTGTGCACTTGCAGTTAAGATACCGCTAGACACATAATTAGATTCGTCTTTTGCCCATCAAGTTTTTGGCGCCGTTGTCGGGGACCTTAATTTAGTTACTAGTGCACTTTAGGGTAGCATTGTCTAGACTAAGGTAACAACTATTTTCTGTTTACTTTCTAAATTCCCGAGTGTATGCCAAGTACTCGCTCTCAAGGCGAAGACTCAAGCTTGCAACCTATAATCCCAGAATCGGAACGCTTCTTACACGTAAGAAGACGGATATTCGATTACGAACATAATTACAACATTCCAGATCTTCAATTAGATCCACTTAAACCAGTCCTAACATCAAAGGACGCAGAGATGGCTGAAGAACAGAATCACCCACTCAAATATTACACTAGTCCTTCGCAAGCTGAACCGCATTCCAGCATTGCCGCACCGGCTATCAACCGAAACGATTTCGAACTAAAACCTTCGCTGATATCATCCGTGCAACAAAATCAATTCGCCGGAAATCCTACCGAGGATCCGAATCTTCATCTTTCGATCTTTGTGCAATACGCAGATATCGTAAAAGCCAATGGAGTTACCCAAGAAGCTATTAGACTACGTTTGTTTCCTTTTTCACTTCGAGACAGAGCAAGAGCCTGGCTTCAATCTCTGCCTTCGAACTCAGTAACTACGTGGGAGGAACTAAAGAGAGTTTTCTTGACCAGATATTTCCCACCTAGCAAGACAGCTATGCTGAGAGCTCAGATCAACGGATTTAAGCAAAGGGAAAACGAATCACTTTTCGAAGCTTGGGAACGCTATAAGGATATGCTGAGACTTTGTCCACATCACAGATTAGTAGAATGGATGGTCATCCATACCTTCTATAATGGACTCTTGTACAATACAAGAATGACAATTGACGCTGCCGCAGGCGGTGCACTAATGGACAAAGAATATAACGATGCCTATGCACTTATCGAAAGTATGGCTCAAAACCATTACCAATGGGGAAGCGAGAGAGTCGCAACTGAGAAACCAACAAAAGGAGGTATGTACGAAGTGAGTAGTATGGACCAAGTCAATGCAAAGTTTGACCAACTAAACCAAAAGATCGACAACTTGGCCATAACACCAACAGCCACCGTGGCTGCAGTAACACCTAACTGTGAGTTATGTGGAGTTCCAGGACATGAAGTTCCTGATTGTCAACTATTAACAGGAATTCCCACAGATCAAGTGAATTATGCTCAAGGAAACCCATACTCAAACACATACAACCCAGGTTGGAAGAATCATCCGAACTTCTCCTGTAAGAATAACAATGCTTTATACGCACCAGGTCAAGCACCAGCTACACCACCAGGATATCAAAAGACTGCTCCTAATGTCCCTAGAAAATCGAACCTTGAATTGATGATGGAGAACTTTATAGCTAACCAATCTCAAACAAACAAGGACTTCTTAAACCAAAACATACACACTAGTGAGCAGATTAAGCAATTAGTGAGCAAAGTAGATGCATTAGCTACACACAACAAAATGCTTGAAACTCAGATTTCACAAGTAGCTCAACAACAAGCACATACCGCTGCACCAGCTGGAGTATTTCCTGGACAACCTCAACCTAATCCGAAAGGACAAGCCAATGTTGTGATATTAAGAAGTGTCAAGGAACTTGACGGACCTACCGATCCAAGACTTGACAATCCAGCCATGTACCAAAAACCGGATAAACCGACTGAAATGGTGAATGATCCAGAAGAAAAGGAAGATGATAATCAAGAGGCAGTGGAGAAAGAAAAGCCTTATGTACCTCCACCACCCTATAAACCACCAATTCCATACCCTCAGAGATTAACCAATTCCAAGACGATGGGCCAGTTTAAGAAATTTGTCGAACTTCTGAAACAGTTGAAAAGAGATCTTATCCAATAAGAAAAAGATAGAGGATAACGGAACCGTTACACTTACTGCTGAGTGTAGCGCCATAATTCAGAATAATATGCCTCCTAAGCTAAAAGATCCTGGAAGTTTCTCTATACCCTATGTAATAGGAAAATTCGTCATTGACAAAGCTCTATGCGATTTAGGAGCCAGTATCAGTGTTATGCCCTTAACGATTTGCAAAAGGCTGGACATGGGAGACCTAAGACCAACTAAAATGTCTGTTCAACTAGCCGATCGCTCTGTTAAATATCCTGTAGGCATACTAGAAAACGTCCCAGTACGTATAGGACAATTCTACATCCCTACTGATTTCATAATCATGGACATCTCTGAAGACTCCACTACACCTATCATACTAGGAAGACCATTCTTAGCTACCGCCGGAGCTATAATAGACGTAAAGAAAGGAAAGCTAACCTTTGAAGTAGGTCAAGAGAAAGTTGAATTTATTTTAATACAATTCTTACAATCACCAGCTATAGAGGATACATGCTATCTATTGGACGTAATTGACGAATGTGTAAGAGAAATGGAAATGAAAGAAACTACCTATTCTGAAATTATGAAGATTCAAATCCCTCCGATTTTCGAAGATGATAATTGGCGTGAACCATATCAGGATGATAGTCTAAGCGAAAGTTTAGCACTTACACCGGATCCCATGCCAAGTAAGGATAAACCTACATTAGGGTTAAAAACTCTACCTAATAACCTAAGATACGAATTCTTAGACATTGAATGTACAAGACCAGTTATAATAAATTCCAGTTTAGGAACAATCGAAACAAAGAAACTTTTAGATGTCTTAAAGAAATATCCAACTGTATTAGGATATAACATATCTGATCTCAAAGGAATATGCCCTTCAATCTGTATGCATCATATTCTGCTAGAAGAAGATTGCAAAACCTCCAGAGAATCTCAAAGAAGAATTAACCCAATCCTTAGCACTGTAGTAAAAGAAGAAGTTAAGAAACTACTAGATGCCGGAATAATATATCCAATCTCTGATAGTAAATGGGTTAGTCCAGTACATGTAGTACCAAAGAAAGGAGGTATCACTGTTGTGAAAAACGCAAAAGGCGAATCGATATCACAAAGAGTAGTGACGGGACATAGAGTGTGCATCGATTATCGTAAACTAAAGAAAGCCACTCGGAAAGATCATTTCCCGCTACCTTTTATAGATTAAATGTTAGAACGATTAGCCAAGAATTCTTATTTCTGTTATCTTGATGGTTACTCAGGATTTTTCCAAATCCCTATCCACCCAGATGATCAAGAGAAGACTACGTTCACATGCCCTTATGGAACGTTCGCTTATAGACGAATGCCCTTTGGATTATGCAATGCTCCTGCAACCTTTCAAAGATGTATGATGTCAATCTTCGCATATTTTATAGACAACATCATGGAAGTGTTCATGGACGACTTCTCTGTATGCGGGAAAAGTTTTGAAGGATGCCTATCAAATTTAGAAATGGTGTTAGAAAGATGTGTAAAAGTAAACCTCGTACTTAACTGGGAGAAATGTCATTTTATGGTCAGAGAAGGAATCGTATTAGGACACGTTATATCCGACAAGGGAATTGAAGTTGATAAAGCTAAGATAGAAGTCATAAAAGATCTTCAACCCCCTAAAACCGTTCGAGAAATACGAAGCTTTTTAGGACACGCCGGTTTCTACCGACGATTCATCAAAGATTTCTCAAAAATCACTAAACCTCTTACCGATTTATTTATGAAAGACGCTGAGTTCATATTCAATGAAGATTGTCTTAAAGCATTCGAAACTCTAAAAACAACCCTCATCACCGCACCAATCATGCAACCCCCTGACTGGAGATTACCTTTCGAAATCATGTGCGATGCGAGTGACTATGCTGTAGGCGCAGTTCTAGGACAGAGAAAGGACAAGAAACTTCATGCGATTTACTATGCCAATAGAACCTTAGATTCTGCTCAGATGAACTACGCCACTACTGAATAGGAGCGAAAATAATCGTTTACACAGACCATGCTGCTATCAGATATCTATTGACTAAGAAAGATGCTAAACCAAGACTCATCAGATGGATTTTACTCTTACAAGAGTTTGATCTCGAAATAAAAGATAAGAAAGGTACTGAAAACGTCGTAGCGGACCATTTATCTAGAATAGAAGGTATTAAACCAGAACAAGTGCCGATTAACGATGATTTTCCGTATGAACAGCTGATAGCACAAATAGGAAGCGACCCAGTTCAGTTAGACATAAATGAACCAGAACCCGTGGAAACAATCCAAACGACTGTAGGACTGCCATGGTACGCTGACATTGTTAACTACCTAGCTGCAGGAGCTCTTCCACCTGATTTAACCTATCAGCAGAAAAAGAAATTCTTTCACAATCTCAAACATTACTATTGGGATGAACCATTATTGTTCAAAAGAGGACCCGATGGAATCTTTCGTCGATGTATTCCCGAAGAAGAAATAGAAGATGTCATTGCTCATTGCCATTCATCTCCTTATGGTGGACATGCAAGCACTTCCAAGACTTGTGCAAAAATCTTGCAAGCCGGCCTATTCTGGCCTAATCTATGGAAAGATGTCCACATCGCTGTTATAAATTGCGATCGGTGTCAACGCACCGGTAATATTTCAAGAAGAGATGAAATGCCTCAAAAAGGAATATTAGAAGTAGAAATCTTTGACGTCTGGGGAATAGATTTCATGGGACCATTCCCATCATCTTTCGGTAATAATTACATACTCGTAGCGGTTGATTATGTTTCAAAGTGGATTGAAGCTATAGCTTCTCCTACAAATGACACACGAGTAGTAATAAAGCTTTTCAAAAATATAATCTTTCCCATATTTGGTGTGCCTAGACTCGTCATAAGTGACGGTGGCTCGCACTTCATTTCAAAAATATTTGACAAATTACTATCTAAGTATGGAGTAAGACACCGTGTGGCAACACCATATCATCCACAAACAAGTGGACAAGTCGAAGTCTCGAACAGAGAAATAAAACAAATCTTAGAAAAGACTGTCGCCATATCTCGGAAAGATTGGTCATCTAAACTTAATGAAGCTTTATGGGCTTATAGGACAGCTTACAAGACACCCATAGGAACTACACCTTTCAAATTAGTTTATGGAAAATCTTGTCATCTCCCGGTAGAACTAGAACACAAAGCTTATTGGGCGATCAAAACTCTCAATATAAACTATAATGCTGCAGGAGAAAAGCGAATCCTAGATATTAACGAATTAGAAGAGTTAAGGCTAGATGCTTATGAGAATGCTAAGATATATAAAGAAAGAACTAAGCAATGGCATGATAAACGCCTATCTAGGAAAGGATTTAGTGTGGGAGACGTTGTACTCCTCTTTAATTCAAGACTTAGGCTCTTTCCTGGAAAACTAAAATCTAGATGGTCAGGACCCTTTGAAATAACTAGAGTGTTCCCAAGTGGAGCGATAGAAATTAAGGGTAGGAATAGCGAACCATTCACAGTAAACGGACAACGTTTAAAACATTATCATAAAGTTGAAAATAGAGATTATGCAAATAGTCTAAGGCTTTTAGAGTTGTCCACTAATTTCCCTAATTAATCTAACCAAAGCATTACGTCAGGCTTTTGACGATAAAAACAACGCTTAGTGGGAGGCAACCCATTTAATCATTTAAATCATTTTGATCATTTTATTATTTTGTCATTTATCATTTTTATTATTAGTTTATTTGTTTTGTAATTTTATTATAGTTTTATTACATTATTACTATTATTGCTTTTAATTTATGCATTTTATTTTCTTATTTTTCCTTATTTTAATTTTAAATCACTTTTACAGATTTTTTAAAGTCTTTTCCACTTTCCTTCTCCCCCTGATTTGTTTCCTCCGTATTTACACTAACTATGGCTAACCAACCGATAAACCTTATGGAAACCAAATTTAGAGGTAGGAACCAAAGAATGAAATTTGAAGAGTTATCACAGAGACCAATGGATTTGACTCTGTACCCGGATGATCTGACTATGGAAACCTTAGGTATACATGATAGCATCCTATACTTGTTTAACCGACTTGGATGGGAGAATGCACTGATTCAACAAAAGTTTGTGACTTACCGCGAGCTCACCCTTGAGTTCCTTAGCTCCTTAGTTTACCTACCCGAGCGCGGTTTTGGATTCAGGAAAGGATTTATCAGTTTCCGCCTATTTGGAATAGAATATGACTTTAACCATAAAGGACTAGCTGACTTATTAGGATTCCCTAGTGGACCCTTTGCTTTTACTACCACACAGGTAGAATTGATGGACGTTGAGCTGGATTTCTTTTGGGGAACCTTAACCGGAAATTACCATCCTGAACCAAATAACATGAACAATGATGAGATACATAACCCTGCTATCCGTTACTTCCATAAGATCCTTGCCCACACCTTCTTTGGAAAAGAAGAAAACCTTACTGGAGTATCTAAAGATGAGATATTCATTATGTCATGTGTGACTAATGGACAGCCAGTCAATGGTGTGCCTTTCATGATGCAAACCTTCACCCGAATCCAAGAAGAACCTGATCTACCCATATTAGTAGGAGGTCTTGTAACCATGATTGCTGATGCCTTAGGACTTAGATACCAATTACACAGGTGTAACTGTTTAGGTACCATCCGTCCTATGAATCTTAACTTTTGCTTTAATCGACATATCATAAGGAATTTAGGACATCCACCTTTCGAGTACCTAATCAGGAACGAAGTAGTAACCCTGTTCACACTACCAAACCATGCTAGAGTCAGTGTTCACAATAAGGATAATTGGCTTTATGAGTTAACCCCTCCTGACTATCCATCTACTCCTGAAACACCTCAATCTTACAAGATAAAGGATGACATAATGACCGATGTAGAAAGTGACCCTGAGACACCTCCTGGTTACCATGACATTGACCACACTGACGAAGTGATTGAAACCCCTGAAGTGAATCAAGTAGAATATGCTGATAACTTAAAGAAGATCATGAACACTCTTGAAGCTTACCAAGCCGATATAAATACTGTTAAGGATGAGATTAAGAGCATGCAATTGGATATTATAGGTTTAACTGACATAACATGTGAGCAATTCTACCACCTGAACTCTGCAATCGAAGATTTGAAGAAGCACTTTTGAAAATGCTGTAGTGATCTAGCTTATTTTACTTATTGTTTTCGTTTCTAGTTAGTTTTACATTTCGCAAACATTTTCGTACCGTATTTTCATTAATGTAATTTCCCTTCAAGTATCAAAAGCAAAGCACTTCTAGTTTACAAATTTTTCCAATTTAATCAATTTATATGCTTTCAATTTATTTACTGTTATGTTTAAATTGATTAATGTTTTATATAATCTCTCGTGTGATGCAATTTACAAGTACTATGTTAGTATTATATATTATATATTGCTTGTGTTTAAAATAAGTGAGAAGTGATCATAAAAAAATATTATATAAATTATATTAAGCGTGAGAGAGATAATGCATTCTGGAAATATTCTAATTTTTTAAGCCCTCACGGTCGTCATCACCCTCTAACGACCGTGACAAGCTAATTAGCGCGTCACGACCGTCATCCCCCCATCACGACCGTGACCCCTTAGTTATAGGAATCGTGAGAAACAAAACGGTTTCTTCTTCGAAACCTCTTCCTCTTTCAACTTCCATAACTTTCAAAATCCCCCATTATCTCTTCCAACTTCCGTAACCTCCCATTACCCAAATTAAACTCCATTAACCTCCCCATTTACTCCACACTTATCACATTCTCACCTTGCATTATTAATCCGAACCAATTTCCTCTCATTTTATCACTTTTCTCACAAAAACCAAAAACCTCTTATCTCCCACTCTTGTTCTTGCATGCAATGGAAGCAATTCAATTTAGAGATGGTGAGCATGGAGAAAATCAGAGAGAGAGGTTCATCAGATTCCAGAACCGTGGTGTTCAACCCACGCGATATATCGACACTGAATGTTTGAAAGAGTTGGGAATGCTCAACAGTGTCAAGAGCCTGCTTTAGAAGGTTGGCTTGAGGGATCTATGCAGTCAGCCCCAGCCCACATTCGAGCTTCTGACATTGGAATTCCTAAGCTCATTTCATTACATCACTCCTACCGGTTCTCAGAGTCAACTCACCGGCGTTGCTAAGTTCAGATTGCTTGGCCGGGAGTTCGAAGTTATGCAAACAAGGAACGCCGAGCTACTAGGCTTCGAACACGGGAATGAAGCTCACCTCCACGTGCCAGACAATTTCAGTGAAACCGCTTTCACCTTATGGCACGACATCACTAACACCCGTGCCTCAGCCTTTCAGAGCCTGAATGCTACGCATATCCACAACCCGGCGATCAGATACTTTCATCGCGTCATATGCAACACCATCTTTGCACGAGAGAGTAACCACAAGCTCAACTCCAAGAAGCTTTTGTTCTTACACTGCGCTTTAAATGACGAGCCCATTAATGCTACCCCGTTCATGTTGTCCCATATCCAGTCCATAGCGCAAAGAGGCGCAACCCCCTTTTACATAGGCGGCATTGTCACTACCCTCGCCATTCAGTTAGAGCTTGGTGACTTGGTCGTCAATTTGCCTAGCAGAGCCGCCGAGTTCCTAACGAAGAATTATTGCAGGTCCGTCCACTTGATTGCTCAGAGAGAGGATGGCAGGTTTAACCCTGTTATCCAAGGCACTGTTTATCACCATATCATCTTGTCGTGTCGTGACCGCATCGATCCGTCTAGCCGAGCCAACTGGCTATTTGCTTTACCGGATGCTACCGACCACGCCCCCATTCCTGATGAGCAGGTCGATCCACCAGCGGACGAGATGCAAAACACCATGGATGCAGCTGAGCCTGTCCAGGACATTCCTGAGACATCCACCCGACATCCTCCTGCACAAGAATTCACACTTGAGGACGTCCTCCGTGCGATTCATCAGCAAAATCAGATGAATGCCGCACTGGAGCGAAGGCAGAAGGAGCAACATGATGCATTACTCCTAGTTGTTGCCACCAACCAGAGGTCTACTGATGCGAAGCTCGGAGAGATCTTTAGCGAGCTAGAGGCTTTGCGCATTGATATCACTGCTATCACCGGTACCGGTTCTGATCCTGAAGCGACTCCGACCAGACGCTCCCGCACCAGAAGCCGAGGCCGTGGTCACCAGCAGCCTTAGTTTTAGTTTTTGTATGTTTTTCCATTTCCGTTGTTTGTATTGTACTTTAACCGCTATTATATCACAACATTGAGGACAATGTCTGATATAGTGTGGTAGAGGTACCTTTCATTTATTTTCCGCATTTTTCCCTTTCCGCACTTTTCCATTCCGTTGTATTTCATTTTCGTAAGTTAATGAAACAGGGCAATTTTTGTGCTATTTTCTTTAGTTTCGAACTTTCCCCGTTTATTTAGCTATACCGAAAAAAATCTTTAATTAATTCTTCGCATTACCCGACTTACCTACGAAATCATAATTAGGAACCTGAGAACGATTCAACAAGATCAATACAGTCTTGACACCTTAGACTTCCCACTTAAGCAATTCCATTTCGATAATTGTTACGAATACACCTTAAGTTTCAGTTCAAAAGTAACCCCTAGTAGTTTATACTAGCAGTCAGCACCATCTGAACACAAACCACGTGGGAAGCCGATGAATATAAGTGTTTGATGCCTAATCAATAATGATCCTTCATATCTCGATGCAAATGAAAAAGAAATTGCACCAAAGTACACAGTCGCATATAAGAAACGAGAAATATGAGAAGGAGTCCATTGCGGGTTGGTTCAGAGGTACTGGTTTTGAACTTGGTAGGGCGTGCTACGGCTCGATTCCCCACAACCTCCAAATTGGATAATGTATGTAGGGTTACCACATTTGTGTACCAGACCCCGTGCTTATAAAGGATCAAAGTCGCTAACCGGCTACTCCACTACGTGCGTGCTAAGGCAAAGGGCTTAATGTGATTGCGCTAGAATGAAACCGGGCGAAATACGATCGAAAGACTCTAGGTGGAACCGTAACGCAATTACCAAATGTTTCGTTTAACGGGAAGTCGACGACTTAGCTTGTTGCTTGTGTCATTAGTGTATCGTTAGTGTTTTATCAAAGTACCGGTTTACCTGACAAAACGATCCTTCGTACGGTTTTGTTATGTGTGTGCGTCGATAAAAACTTGTCCGACTATTTGCTTGAGGACAAGCAAAGGTTTAAGTTTGGGGAAGTTTGATAACGAGAAAAAGTATCGATTATATTGCTATGTTTCAATACCGTTTTATTGCATAATTGTCGTTTTAACACCCGATTCCTCGAGTTTTCTTTGCCATTTTGCAGGTACATCATATACAGAGCTAAATCAAGAGCCACAAGTGAAATGAGCAAAAACAACCATTAAAAGATGAAGAAAAAGAGAATTCTGCATAACCTGCATTTTTTGTTACACTCACGGTCGTCACCTAGGAGTCACGTCCGTGACATGCTAAAAGGAGCAGTCACGACCGTGACAAGTCCCTCACGACCGTGACGCATATCAAACGAGGAACACGAACGTGACACCCTTGTCACGACCGTGACAAGGGAAAACTAGGTTATTTGACTGAAGACTTGGTCATGAACGTTACACTACATGAAATCCAACGTGCCTATTTTCCAGTAGACCAAGTATTCCCACATTCCCTGGATTCTCTCATTTCCTACGAGGCCCAAGCACAAAATCCAACTGCCAAGCCCATTTATGCTTTCTATAAATAGATTTGTTTCAATGAACAATTTACAGAGTTTTAGTTTTTAATTTTCTTGCGGAAGCTCTGCCGATTTTATTTGCACCCTTTATTTTTCCAACATTAGTTTTTCTTGCTTTAATTTTTCTGTATCCCAACCAACCTTATAACAATTTCCAACATCAGGAAATTGTTATAAATTAATTTGTTTCAAAGCCTTCAGATTCTTTTAGAATTTTTACTTCCGATTCCGGTCAGTACTCCGAGCTTTCCAGCCTGTGGAAGAAGGAGTCTACTACTTTTATTGTTACCCAGGTTTATATTAAATTGCATTTATATTTATGTTGAGTATTTATTTTTCTGCCATGCATATTTTATTTTATGTTTCTCTGCCTCTGTCTGGTTCAACGATAATGAGTAGCTAAACACCTTAGGGCGGTATGTAATTAAAACAAACTAAATCGGTAAAATCAACTCTAGGCTTAAAATAATTAAGAACTTAAAATTCTGGCTGAGACTTTTTATTATAAAATCAACCTTTTTGTTACGAGAGTAAGGAAAGTGTATTAGGTTAGGTCAAGACCACGAGAGTGTGAGATTTTAACCAGATAGCTAAAGTTAGGCATTTAATTTAAACACAGCGAGAGCGCTTTAAAATGAATTAGAATTACTAAGTTTCCAAAAATTATTTCTAAACACTTATGGGCTAGCGAGAGCAGGCATAGGGCTTTAGGGGTAAGATCTGAGATAAGACCACGAGAGTGTGAGTTAAAGATATTTAAACTGGTAACCTCTACAGAATAGATTAAGTGAACCATCTTTATAAGCCTAGGTTAGATTGACCCGCCTAAGTTAGCATAATTACATACCGACCGCCTTAGTATTATTTATTTAAACTTAAATTTAATTCCCGCCTTTAATCTTTAAAAACAACCAAAAATCGTGACAACCCTTCACCTTAGCTAAACTAGAAATTCCTCTAGCACTAAGTAACCATAGAGTCCCTGTGGATCGATAATCTTAAATATTACTTCGATAGGCTGTGCACTTGCAGTTAAGATACCGCTAGACACATAATTAGATACGTCTTTAGCCCATCACTCCACAACACCGTTTTGTTGTGGAGTTCGAGGAGCTGAAAAGTTGTGCTCAATGCCATACTTGTCACAATACTTATCAAAGAGATGGTTTTGAAATTCACCTCCATGATCGCTTCGGATTGTAACTATTTTAGAATTCATTTTGTTTTGGGACAGCTTTGCAAAACTTTTAAAAGCAGAAAAAGTTCCATCTTTGCTATGAAGGAATATAGTCCAAGTGAATCTAGAGTAGTCATCTACTATTACGAAACCATAATAGTTTCCACCTAAGCTCTTTGTCCTAGATGGTCCAAAGAGGTCCATATGGAGAAGCTCAAGGGGTCTTGAGGTTGAAATTATGTTTTTAGATTTAAAGGAGACCCTTGTTTGTTTCCCCATTTGGCAAGCATCACATAGGTGGTCTTTTGAAAATTTTATTTTTGGAAGACCTACTACTAGATCCTTAGATACAACCTTATTAAGCAAATCGAAATTAACATGCGCTAAGCGTCTATGCCACAACCATGAATCATCATTTAGGGCTACTAGACATTTAGTGCTTGTTAAAGATACACTCAAAAGATCAAGCATATATATGTTGTTTACTCTTACACCCTTAAACATAACATTATGTTCGGTATGTTCAATTTTGCAACAAGTTTTTGTGAAAGAAACTTTATAACCTTTGTCGCATAATTGACTTATACTCAACAAATTGTGTTTAAGTTCCTCTACAAGATGGACATCAGAAATAGTAGTGGTAGAGGGATTACCTACACTACCTTTACCAAGTATAGCTCCTTTGTTATTGTGTCCATAAGTAACATACCCTTTCTTCTTTGCTTTGAAGTCAATAAAAAGTGATATGTCACCCGTCATGTGCCTTGAACACCCGCTGTCCAGAAACCATCTTCTTTCCACGGATGCAAGACACTCATCCTACAATATCAAAAGAGAGAGGTAGGTACCCAATTTTTATTGGGTCTAAGTGGGTAAGTGGTAACATGGTTGTCTTTAGGCTTCCATTGATAAATACCTTTAGGCACTAGAAATCTTCTAAATTTGCATTTTTCAATGGTATGGCCAGCATGACAACAATAATGACATACACTACGATAATGTTGTTGTTTATGATTGGTCCTCAAATCCTTTGGAACAAAAGAATATTTTGCATATGGAGGATTTAATGACTTTTTGAACAACCTAGTATCAATGGCATAAGTAATATTAGGTTGCAAAGCTTTTTCCAATTTGACTTTAAGAGAAATAACCTCTTGTTGCCAAATGTGACAAGCTTCACAATGCCTTATTTTACTACAACCATCAATATCAATAGCTTTTGAATTTTCTGCAATGCTAGCTTTCAAGTACTTGTCGCTCCCGATAAGTGACGCCAGCTCCCGATAACTGACTTTGGTCCTTAGACCTTTTCACTCCAGCTCTGATTTCTAGCTCTGATATTTCCTTCTGGGCTGCTGCCAGGGCTTTTTCCATCTGCTCCATCTTGTCCTGGACTCTCTTGTCTCCCAGAGTACGGGCCTCAGTGATCCGGACCCACCTGGCCTGACTCTCTTTCAGGTACAAGTCTGTTCTTGCTCTCTGGAACTGGGCTTCTTTACAAGCATTCTTCAGAATCTGTTCACCAGCTTTAGACTTGTTGATATAATCTCCAGACTTCTCAATTTTAGTCAAGTGTTCCACTCTTAACTTCTCCAATCTCTCAATCTCCCTCACACCTTCACTCCTCTCCCGGAGGGTCTTCTGCAAAGCCTGGGTTAACTTCTCATTTCTTTCTTTCAAGCTTTCAAACTCCTCCAAACTGATAGTGGCAGGGGGTGGTGCTGAAGATGACTCAGGCATGTCTTCTATGGTAAAGGGCATTCCAGAGAATTGGGCCCTAGCATGGGACCACTCATAATATTGGACTGATGCCACATTATTACACTTCCCCAGAATGGTGATTCCCTTGGTTTGGACATGATCCCAGGCCCAGGCAGCCTGCCTAACAGTTGCCAGACTAATCTTGTTCTCACAGTAGAGGGTCTCAACCAAGTCTTGTTCCCTTGGAGTATGAACCAGTGCATAGCCCAATTGCCTCCTGAACAGTAGAGGGTTGTAGTTGATACTTCCCTTAACTCCTATTAAGGGCACATTGGGAAAGTGCCCACAGCTGGTGATTATATCTCTGCCCTTGGTGCTTTGAGTACACCATCTGATATCTGCTGAAGTTAGAACAGTGAGTCTCTTAGCCCAGTTACTCTGCTGATGAGGATTTAGAAATGCATCTGTCCTGGGTAGATGCCTGAGAAGCTAAGCATGGAATAATGGAGCACAACACCTCACTAGCCTTCCCCTCTGCTTCTCATTTCTCTGATGTACTGAGTAATAGAGATCACCCAGTAAAGTTGGCACTGGGTTCTTCAGGATGAACAAATGGATTGCATTCTTGCTAATGAATCGGGGCTCATCTGCAAACAACACAATTCCATATACACTTAAGGCCAACAGAGCACAAACAGCTTTCCACTCCCCCAAGGAGGCCTTCAGACTAGCTTGAGAAATTAAGAAGTCCAGATGAAAACCAAGGATCCCAGCTTTAGAGGTCATATGTTGCTCAATCAAAACAGGTTCCAGGTGCAAAGCTTTTGCTACCTCTCCATTGCTTGGGAAATCCATCTCAGGATTGAAAGGGATTTCTCTCCTGATAGGTAGACCAACCAAAGATGAGTATTCTTCTAATAAGGGCCCCAACTGGAAGTCTTGAAAGGTGAAGCATCTCAATGGGGGGTCATAAAACTGAATACAGGTATGGATCAAGCTTCTCTGTGATGGGTCCAGATCCATAGCCAAGTCAAGTATATCCCCATAATGCTCCCTGAACAAAGGTATGTGATCTGGAGTGATCAGGGTTTGGATCCTCCTGATGTCTGATAAGTCTGGTTGGAAGAAATGATAGGTGATGTTGCTCTTCTTTGGAGCCATGATGCTGAAGACTGAGTAGAGTAAGTGCTGATGAAGATGCTGAGGAGTGGGCCACTGGCTGGCTAGTGCAAGTAACTGAAGTATATGGCTGACAAGCTGAAACAAGTGCTGGTGGAGATAGGTCAATGATGCAGATGGGGTCAAAACCAAAACCAGATGAAGGGGGATACCCTGAAACACAAATAAGCAAATGTTAATATGATGCAATGGGTATGTATGCAAATGAAATGCAAGGGTCTGTGACTGAGCTGGATCTGGTTAACTGCCTTGATATAAGTCCATGTGTGTTCAAGAATTCCAGATGGAGGTCCAAAAATCCAGTGACCAAGGTGGGGGACTCAAATAAAGAGCCACATGTCCAGGATTTTAGAATCACAAGAACTATCCAACATGGAGTATTCTTAACAAAGTCAAAGTAGCAGGGTATTCTGGGGTCAAGGTACCTGCAAACCTGTAAACAGCCCAACCCCCTCACAGGTGGTGATCTAGAACAAGGATCCTCAGACTTGGAGCAGTTATGAGAAGTGTAAACACTTCTAACCCGGAGGTACAGTGTTTACAATAACCATAACAATTCCTCCTCTAATTCACCTCAGTTTCTGAAGGTCAATACTAAAAGGTCATCCAGACTTAGCAGGCTTCCCAGATAGCCCTAGCATTGCAGGAAATCTGCAACACAGAGTTCTCAAGAAGAAACCCATATCTGGACCGTGTTTCATATTCCCGCACCAGACCGAAATGGAATGGGAAAGAATATGATTCACTCTAGCCTAGGTGTCACTCAGGTCCCAGGTATAGGACCTTAACTCTCAATAGAACCCCACCCACCAAAGGAAAACCAGATCCAGCCAGCAGCATGACAGTATGATAAATAAAAAACAGTAAAGAAAGCAATAAATAAAGCTGTACAGAAAGCAGTAAATAAAGCAAGTATACAAATAGCACATAACACCCCCAATAAACACAAATCAATCAAGCGCCAGGAGGAACCCACAAAAAGAACCAGAAGCCCTGGTTGCAGTATAAGGATCCCCAGCAGAGTCGCCAAGCTGTCGCTCCCGATAAGTGACGCCAGGTCAGATGAAGGTACAGACGCGAACGGTCGGCGAGAGGGACAATGAGAACACACAGCCGTGAACTCACTGAAGATGAATAGAGTCGCCAGCTAGGCATTTTTATCCCGGAGGAAAGGTAATGCTGCATAGACCTAGAAAGATACGGATAAGACGGTTTGCGAACCAGAGAGACTGAGAAAGGGGGTTGGTTACAACCTGGGAAGGTATTAGCACCCAGATTGTCCGCCGTACTCGACGGGATCCACGCTTAAAAGATTTGTGTTTTAAAGGGGTAGTGTCAGTGCAATTTGTGTATAAAATAGCTGGAAAAGATGTACAGGTGTCAGTGTAAAGTGTATAAGTGATGTGAAGTATGAAAGTGTCAGTGTAAGAACAGGAGTGAAGTGCTCATGATAATGAGGCTTAAAGAATAAAGCTGGAAGAGGGGGAATGTACAGAGACTTTTGTTCGATAACTGTTAAGTTATGCCTACGTATCCTCTCGTGCAATGAGGAAGTCAGAACACCGTAGTTCGACCCAAAGAGACTGAAAGATGAATTGACTTGTGAACTGCTTACTTGTCTATGCTCAAGTGTATGACCTGTTTGGCTCAGGTGCAAACTGTCTCGCATTAGACGGAAGAAGCGAGCTCTCGTTTGTGAGTGAATGAGATGAGAAAAGAATCCCGGAGGAGACGATTATTGTTTGTTTTTGTGTTTTCAGTCTTTTATTGTTTTTGGATTTTGTCATAAGTTAATGAGCTTAAGTCTAAACCAATGGATTTAGTAAACTCATCACATCTTCCCTCTGATTAGGGGTAATGAGAATACCTTAAGTGTGAAGTCAGCATCTCACACTTAATCACCATGATGTAGGATTAAGATCATTAACCTACTTGTGATTATTTAGATGTTTTTGTGTTTTTGTTTAGTGTTGAGTAATGAGGTTAAGCCATAATCAGGGATTAAACAGACTCATTACACCATCCTAAAAGAAGGATGATAGATGAGAATGTTTAAGCTGAGGAAAGCTCCTCAACTTAATCCATGATTAGGGATTAAACCCATGACAAAACAAGCCTTTGATTAAGTGGATTTTATTTAATGATATGGTGATGAAGTGATTTTTATGATTTGTAAGACAACTTGAGGGGGACTTGTCCATTAACACTAGGGTTAGTCCTTCTTAACCACTTAAGGAAGAATTAGAACCCTAATGCAAGGCCCAAGTTACAAGTGTGATGTCTTGATGATTTTTAAGTGGATTGATTAAGAGATTTAAACACATTAAGGGTTTAATACTTAGGATTAAAGTTATACACTCCATCCTAAGAGAAGGATGCAGGCATAACCCTAATCACAAAGTCTTAGAGCCTTTAGGGTTTAGTCTCTGATTATGAGATGAGAAGAGAGGACTCAAAGGAGACACAAAGGTAAAACTAAGTGGGGGACTAATCAAAACCCTAATTCATTGTCATGCTTGGTTGATCCTAAGGTTTGTGAGGTTTTGAAGAACAATCTTCAGAGGAGCCACCAGGAAGCAGATGAAAGGATCAAGGGGAGCAAAGTGACTTGCTTCATTCAAGAAGCCAAGTCACTTGAAGAAAGAAAGTGGGAAGAAGAAGAATGAGCAAGCTCAAACTCAAACACATATAAGAATGCAGCAATGGATGCAAGAGAGATGAAAAGAAAAGTTATGAGAAGTGAAGGCAAATTCACTTCTCAAATTTACTTACCACCTGAAATGTTAGAAAGGAATGCAATGCAATGCAAAATGAAATGAAATGACATGATGAGCAAAAAAACCAGGAGCATGTTGATGATGATAATGATGCTATGAAGTACTTCAAACATGAGGCAAGGCATGGGGATGTTCATACAAGACTATGAATGCAAATGATGCAAGCTAAGGAGCATGAATGAACATGAAAAGTTATGAAGCACACAAGACAAATGACATGGCAAATATGTAATGCAATGATCAAACATGCTTTCTATATGTCTTAAGATGTCAAATGAATCACAAGAATGCACAAAATGCAAAGACAAGTTATGTTATGCAAGAGAATGCAAGAAGGATGCAAAAGAAGGCCCAAATTAGGGTTCATGGATCAAACATCAAACCAAAATCCAAAACAGAAACAAACCCTAATATAAAAAATGGAAAATGCCACCCAAAGAAACCCTAAACCTATACTAAACCACTGCCCAAAGGGGAACTCTCAACTCTCAACCAATCTCAAGTTATGATTTTTACAAGTTATTAGGGTTTTTTAGGGTTCTTAACAAAAGAAATGCCAAACAATTGGAAAATGAAGAAACAAATCATGGCCATTTAACCCTAGAAACTACATGCCAAACACAAAACAATGCAAGAAGAATCAATGTCCCAACCTTCTTAGATAGGCAGAAATGAATTTTTGAACTCATGATCAAAATAATGCATAAAAAATGATTTAATTCAATGAAAAATTCTTAAAATGCATCAAGATCAAAAAAGAAATTTGGTTTGAAGGTTGGACAATGTTTCTAAATGTCTTAGAACATTTCATGAATTTTTTTGTAATTTTTAAATACCTAAAAGTATTTTTAATTAATTAATTCCCATTAATCAATTAAAAATAATCTTTTAAATATTTAAAAATACTTTTTAAAATGATAAAAATAAAATAAAAATATTTTTGGGTCTTAAAAATTAATAAAACTTTTAAGAAAAAAGTTTCATAATTTTTAAGATATTTTTGCTATTTTAAAATAATTATACAAGTTAATTGAAAAAGAAATGAATTTAAATTTAATAAAAAGAAAGTAAACAGAAAGGAGGGCCAAGATTTGATCTGGGCTTGGTCTGGTTGACTGCGCGCCAGATCCAAGGGCCCAGATTCAAATATGGCCAAATTAAAATTATGAATTAATTAATTACAAATTAAATGGATAATCAGGATTAGGGTTTCTAATGGCTCATCTCAGCCTTTCATTCGCGCGCGGGAGAGTCCATCCAAGGGACCAGATTCAAACAACCCTAATTAATGACACTTAACCCTAATCACTTTCAGGCTGCCGGAGAAGACCTCCGGTCGTCTTCTCCGGCGAGCAGCTCACCTGAAAACTTCCCAAACCCCTCAAATCGTATCAAAAATGAAAACTAAGAACACCAAAATGATCCCCATGATCCCCTGAGCTAAAACCCTAAGTCCAAACAAATTTCTTCTTCCTCAAAACCATGAATCGAACAGAACAAGTTTTAGGGCACGCAGGTTTCAGAGACAAATTAAACTCTCAAATCAAAGCCATTTTCAAAACCAATGATACCAGGATGATCAGTGAAGCACATAGAACAAGTTTGTAACAAGAAAAACAATTTCTGGAAAAATAAATTTCAGGCTACCTGAGATTCGAAGCTTTCAGCTTGAGGACTTTCTGGCCACTTCCTTCAGTGCAAACTACTCCACTTGGTCCTCAGAAGATGATTGAATGCTCAAAGAGAGTTTATGTTAGCTGGATAATGAGATTCGAAAGTTTCTGCTTCACCTCAGTCAAGAATGGCTATGGAGTTTCTGGTGGTTTCAGGCCATTGTGAATGGTTGTTTGAGGTCCAAATGATATGTGGAGAAGGTCTGCAAGGTTTGTTTGGTTGTTTGTGAGCTAGGGTGAGAGTTTCGAATGAAACTGCAAAATGAGGTGAGAAATGGCAGTGGGATGCTTTGGCTGTTTCAGGCTTGTGTTCTTGGTGGTTTCTACTCAGTGATACATGGTGAGTTGAATGGAGAAAATGGTTTGAGTGTTTTGTGGCTGTGGAGGCAGATTCGAAGACAAATGCAATGTGGTGTGTCTTTTGTGAATGTGATTGTGTGTAGTGTTTCAGGCTGGCTTGGTCTTATGTTTTGCTTGCTAAAGGATACAATAAACAAATGCAAGTGGCCAGAGGATGTGACATGGCCTGTGGTGATTGGGATGTTTGCTTTTGCAAAAAGTCAAATAATGTGTAAGAGAGGTATGGCTCATGATCTAGGCAAGTACATGGGCTGGTTCTGGTGCAGCAAGGTGAGGTGAGAGGCTAGCAAAGCTCAGCATCCAAGGCTGCAAGTAGTAGGAAGCATGATCATGAGTTTTGCAACTTGTGACTTTTTGTTCACATGTGACCTTTTTGTCCAACCAAACATAAAACCATGGGCATTCTTGGTTCATTTCTGATTTTTATGACTTAGAGAATGTTTATGTGCTGGTTTGAAGTGAACTAGAGGTTGCAATATGCATTGGTCCAAGACTTTGCAAAATTTCCATTTGAGGCATGCCTTGAAAATCAATGATTTTAGCCAACTTTGCATTGCCATAACTTTTGATCCAAGAAGAGTTTGATCATGTTCTTGTACTTTTTGAAAAGGGAAAGATGAGATCTACAACTTTCATGACCAAAGTTTTTCCATTTGAAGCCTTTTTGGATCAAGAATCAAGGCTTGAAAAATGACCTAAAATGATGCATTCTTGAAAAGTCAACTATGCCCAAAAAGTCAACATTTGCAAAAACCCTAAATTCTTGATTTATATGAACTTAAACCTTCTTATATGATCAAATAAAGATCATATACACTCAAAATGATGAAGATCACCCATTGGTTGGGTCATTGGGGGCCTCAGATGCCCTGATTTTACACTGACTTGTCTGAAAAGTCAACTCTTGATCAGATGACTTCCCCATGGAATTTCTTCATGAAAATTGATATGCATACTCCCTATACCATATAGAGACCAATGGAAACAAGAATGACCAAAAAATTTGGGGTTATGGCCTCTGAAACCAAAACCCTAATTTTCAGTCAACTGTGCAGTCAAACCTGGCTCTGCATCCACTCAAACCCTAGTTCTTGTGATTCCTCTGCAATTTTGACTTTGAGGAGATGAAACATGATATAAGAACACACATGGACCCCTTTGAGTTGATTGGTGACCTTTGGAATGGCTCAAGATGCTTTGGGATTGCTCAGATCACAAACCCTAGGTGCAGATGCCTTAGAAACTATCCAGTGAACAAAAATGAGGTATGAGATGATATGATTGTGTTTATGCATATGAGATGATCACAAGCCATGGTGTGAATGGGTGAGGGCAAATTTGGGGTGTTTACAGCTGCCCCTATTCAAACATGAGTTAGCTGTGCAGGTTGTAAGCGACGGCTTAACAGGCCAAACAAGATAACTTGTGGTTGAATACCAAAGACAGTCCAAAATTTGCACTCACAGAATGAAGAAGAAAAGGGATATAGACTGTAAAAAGAAAATAAAGTATATTGTAAAGTGGGCGACGGAGGACGACCGTCGAGCAGAGGACGACTGCTGGGTAAAGAGCAATGACGGGGACGGCCGACATGCTGGGGATAAGTGCGTGAAGCGATGACGGGGACGGCCGACATGCTGGGGATAAAAGGTAGAGCTAAGACGGGGACGGCCGACTAGCTGGAAAAAGTAAGATATCATGATGGGGACGGCCATCAAGTAAAGCTGCAAGACTCTCTGGGGATTAATGAAACATGACGGGGACGACCATCAAGCTCATAAAGGTAAAGCAACCAACGATGGGGACGGCCATCGGGCTAAAAAGGAAAAGGGACCACGACGGGGACGGCCATCGGGTTAAAGAATAAATGAAATAAACAGATGATGGGGGACGGCCATCAAAGGTGAAGGACGATCACCTGGCAGGGGACGGCTGCTATGTTGGGGATAAGAAACATATGATGGGGACGGCCATCAAAGGTGGAGGACGACCACCTGGCAGGGTACGGCTGCCGAAAATATCGTGACATAGGACGAATGCCGGATAGAAAAGGTCAACGATGGGGACGGCCATCGGACGAGCATGATGGAGGACGACCATCAAGAAGTGGAGGACGACCACTCAGCAGGGGACGGCTGCTCTCGAGGTTTGTCATGACATAGGACGAATGTCAGATAACCAAAGTCAACAATGGGGACGGCCATTGGATAAAAATGATGAAGGACGATCATCAAAAGGTGGAGGACGACCACCTAGCAGGGGACGGCTGCTAAAAAAATCAACGATGGGGACGGCCATCGGATGAGCATGATGGAGGACGACCATCAAGAAGTGGAGGACGACCACTTAGCAGGGTACGGATGCTCTCAGGGTTTCATAACACAGGACGAGTGTTAGATAAAAAGAAAATTTGGCGATCTACTGGGGATATAGTAAACACGGACGAGCGTTTACATCCAAAAATCAAAAGGTATAAGTGTTTGGTATTGTGTATAGATTAAAGATGCGGACGAGCATCCTTAAGACTATGATACGGACGAGTATCATGTAGAAACAAACTGACACATGTTCAGAGATGATGATACGGACGAGTATCAACTGGTTAACAAAGAACACGGACGAGTGTTGCATCTGAAAAAGATCTTCTGGGAATAATAGGCACAGACGAGTATCTATATTCAAGAAGACACAAGTGTTTGACACGGTGCGTGGATTAAAGATGCGGACGAGCATCCTTAAGACCATGATACGGACGAGTATCAGGTAGAAACAAACACTAGACGCAATGTTCTGAGATGATGGTACGGACGAGTACCAACTGGTTAACAAAGAACAAGGACTACTGTCGAGTCTGTGGGGATATGAGTGATGATGTATACAAGATACGGACGAGTATCTGTATAAGTGTACCATGAGTGGTGAGTAAAATATAGATAAGTGTTTATCTGCTGGGGAGGGTGATACAGACGAGTGTCAAAAGAGAAGAGTATAATATTAACAAGTGTATGGGTTGATAAAAGTGTAAGCCACTGCGCTGGGGATATGACGCGGACGGGTGTCAAGAAAAGTGTATATATAGGTATATGTGAGGGCAAAGAGGATGTCTTTGGCTTTCTGCTGGTGATTTGACACGGAGGGGTGTCCAAAGGTGTATATACTGGTGTTTGATGATTTGAAGGGCTACTGCTTTTGCTGGGACCCTGGTGGGGATTTTTTGTATAATGATGATGAACGGTTTATTATTCACAAGTGTTACTTCAGAACATGGCTTATGATTATGCTATGCATTTGATTTTTGCCGTAATGCTCCGTATTAGACGGAATGCTACGCTCTGGGGGGATAGTATGATGCAAATGCCATGATTATGCAAAGGGACCGATCCGGGATTCGGATCCCGTTGCCATGAAGATCTCTGGTCGATCTACTGAAGTGGATATTCCAGCTGGGGATAAGATCGTTGGTAGATCTAATGATGTATCTGCTTGGGGATATGGGTCACTGATTGACATATCCTTATAATATGGGACCCAGCTGGGGTTTGTAGAAGCTTTATGTACTCTGTTGTGACTTCTCCGTGCGTTGCTCTTCTGAATAGAGGCTGGGGATTCTGTGGGGAGATGATTCCCTGATTTCTGCATTCTGCTGAAGAAGAATGGTTGGTGCTTCAACTGGGGAATGCTGTTGGTAACTCAGCTGGGGAGAGCAATGGGAAGCAACTCAGCTGGGGATAGAGCATTTCGGATGCTGATATCTTTTGTTGATTTGTACCTTGCATGCCCCAAGTTGCGTTCTGGATACCTGCAATCCTGCAAAGATAAGGAAACGCGCAAAAGGTCCCGAGGTATCCTCTACCGGATTCCATCATAGGAGTTTAAGTACTTTCGAGAGTAATCATATTCCCTGCAAGCATGTGCTTTTATTTTTAGAGAAAGGCATCTGTACTTATGCAATTGTATTTTTAGAGATATCAGACAATTCTTTGCAAAATAATAAGCGTAAAACGAAACATGACTGAAAAATCTGATTTTATTAATTCATGTGCCCTGAATTGGCAAAATACAGTCAAGGAAACATATCTCCTGAAATGAAGAGACTGTTACAAATTGAGAAACAAAGTGCTGGCGGTGTTGACGATGCTTCCAAGGAGCTTCCTCTTCTGCTATGACTCGTATGACAATGACGTTCTTCTCGTCTTGCTTTCTGGAGAGAGTTGATTCTGACTGAAACTTGATCCTTTGGAGCTTACCAAGTTGTAGATAATACAGACGAATTCAGAATGCAGTTGTTCGCTTATTCCCTTATTTTGCATGGATCGCCCTTTCGGGTTTTCAATCCATCGGGATACCCATTTTTGCCTGAGCTGTCCAATGCGGCTTTTCAACTCAGCGGGTGTACATTTTTTTTATTTCCCTTATTTTTGCCCGAGTCTATTATTCTGTTTTTGACTCGTCGGGATGCCCTATTTTTGCCTGGACTTACATTCTGTTTTTATGTCCAGCGGGTCATTTTATGCGAAGTATTTTTTAACTGCATCTGAATTCACAGGGGACGGGAAATCTTCACCATCCATGGTGCTGAGCATCAGTGCTCCACCAGAGAAAACTTTCTTTACAACGAATGGTCCTTCATAATTTGGAGTCCATTTTCCCCTGTGGTCTGTATGAGGAGGGAGGATCCTTTTCAACACAAGATCCCCTACTTGGTACTCTCGGTGCCTGACTTTCTGATCGAAGGCCTTCTTCATTCTCTTCTGATATAACTGCCCGTGGCAGATTGCAGCCAATCTTTTCTCTTCGATCAGACTCAGTTGTTCGAATCGGGACCTAACCCATTCTGCTTCGTTCAGCTTGACATCCATTAGTACCCGTAGAGAAGGCAATTCAACTTCAACAGGTAGGACTGCTTCCATACCATACACAAGTTGATACGGTGTTGCCCCAGTGGACGTTCTGATTGGCGTACGGTACCCATGCAAAGCAAATGGTAGCATTTCATGCCAGTCTTTGTAAGTGACTACCATCTTCTGTACAATCTTCTTAATATTCTTATTTGCTGCCTCAACAGCGCCGTTCATCTTTGGCCTGTAAGGAGAAGAATTGTGATGCTGGATCTTGAAGTCCCGGCACAGCTCTGCCATCATTTTGTTGTTTAAATTGGAACCATTATCAGTAATGATTCGCTCGGGAACTCCATATCGACAGATGATATCTCTCTTCAGAAATCTGGCTACCACTTGTCTTGTAACATTGGCGTAGGAAGCTGCTTCGACCCACTTGGTGAAATAATCAATGGTGACCAAGATGAATCTGTGGCCATTTGAAGCAGTTGGCTCAATCTTGCCAATCATATCAATGCCCCACATGGCAAAGGGCCATGGTGAAGACATGATGTTCAAAGGATTGGGAGGCACATGCACCTTATCTGCGTAGATCTGGCATTTGTGGCATTTCCTGGCATAAGCACAACAGTCTGCATCCATTGTGATCCAGTAATATCCTGATCTTAATAGCTTTTTAGCCATGGCATGCCCTCCTGCATGGGTACCAAAGGATCCTTCGTGCACTTCGTGCATCAACAAGTCTGCTTCTGTTTCGTCAACACATCTGAGGAGTACCATGTCAAAGTTCCTTTTGTATAAAGACCCATCAGTGTTCAGAAAGAAACTTCCAGCAAGCCTTCTTAAAGTCTTCTTATCATTGGAAGATGCCCCAGGTGGGTATGTCTGATCCTCCAAGAAGCACTTAATGTCATGGAACCAAGGCTTATCATCTTTTACAACATCCGCTGCAAATACATATGCTGGTCTATCAAGTCTAGACACTGAAATCTGGGGTACAAAGTTAGCCGTTTGAACTTTGATCATGGATGAAATGGTAGCAAGAGCATCTGCAAACTGATTCTCGTCCCGAGGGATATACTCAAGTTTGACCGTTGTGAAGAAAGTCAATAACCTTCTTGTATAATCCCTGTAAGGTATCAGATGATCCTGGTGGGTGTACCATTTCCCGTTGGTTTGATTGACTACCAGAGCTGAATCTCCGAATACGGTCAATGTCTTGATCCTGAGGTCAATGGCTTCCTCAAGACCCATAATGCAAGCTTCGTATTCAGCTTCGTTGTTAGTGCAGTTGAAAGTGAGTTTTGCCGAGAAAGGCATGTGAACTCCTTTAGGTGTAATGAGTACTGCACCAACACCGCGACCATTCATGTTAACAGCCCCATCAAACATCATAGTCCATTCTTCCTCCGGGTCAGGCCCTTCGGTGTGAATAGGCTCTTCATGATCTTTTGCTTTAATGAACATGATGTCTTCATCAGGGAAGTCAAACCTCATAGGCTGGTAGTCATCAATGGGTTGCTCAGCAAGATATTCAGATAGTACACTACCCTTGATGGCTTTCTGAGAGGTGTACTGTATGTCGTATTCTGTGAGAATCATCTGCCATCTTGCAACCCGTCCGGTAAGAGCTGGCTTCTCGAAAATGTACTTGACTGGGTCCATCTTTGAGATTAATAGGGTAGTGTGGGTCAACATATACTGTCTCAGTCGGCGAGCAGCCCACGCTAAAGCACAGCTAGTTTTCTCGAGCAGTGAATAACGTTGTTCACAGTCGGTAAACTTTTTGCTTAGGTAGTAAATTGCATACTCTTTTCGACCAGACTCGTCATGCTGACCTAGCACACACCCCATTGATTCTTCTAATACTGTCAAGTACATAATCAGAGGTCTTCCTTCAACTGGCGGCATGAGGATTGGAGGTTCTTGCAAATACTCCTTGATCTTGTCAAAAGCCTTCTGGCAGTCTTCGTTCCACCTGACCGTCTGTTCCTTCCTTAACAGCTTGAACAAGGGTTCGCAGGTTGCTGTAAGGTGGGATATGAACCGTGAGATATAGTTCAATCGACCTAAGAACCCTCGAACTTCTTTCTCAGTTTTCGGTGCAGGCATCTCTTGAATTGCTTTGACTTTATCAGGGTCAACCTCAATCCCTTTCTCGCTTACAATAAAACCCAGCAGCTTACCGGATCGCACCCCGAATGTGCATTTGTTGGGGTTCAGCTTTAGTTGGTATTTCCTCAGACGCTTGAATAACTTTAGCAGATTTACCAGGTGAT
Organism: Lathyrus aphaca; assembly: GCA_963966055.1. Taxonomy (NCBI): domain Eukaryota; kingdom Viridiplantae; phylum Streptophyta; class Magnoliopsida; order Fabales; family Fabaceae; genus Lathyrus; species Lathyrus aphaca. The sequence continues at coordinate 112,097,873 of OZ014521.1, read as the reverse complement.
CTTCCTCTGTGAGGGACTTGGCGATCATATCATCCACATAACACTCAATTTCCTTATGGATCATATCGTGGAATAATGTCACCATAGCCCGTTGATATGTTGCACCAGCGTTCTTCAGTCCAAATGGCATCACTTTGTAACAGAACGTGCCCCAAGGTGTAATGAATGTTGTCTTCTCCATGTCTTCAGGTGACATCTTGATCTGATTATATCCTGAAAATCCGTCCATGAAGGAGAATACCGAGAACTGAGCCGTGTTATCCACCAATACATCAATGTGAGGTAATGGGAAGTCATCCTTCGGGCTGGCTCTGTTCAGATCCCAATAGTCAACACACATTCTTACTTTGCCATCTTTCTTAGGCACAGGTACTATGTTAGCAACCCACGGCGGATAGCTAGTCACAGCAAGGAACCCGGCGTCCCATTGCTTTTGTACCTCTTCCTTGATTTTCATAGCCATGTCTGGGCGAGTTCGGCGCAACTTCTGTTTAACTGGTGGGCATTCTTCCCTTAGAGGCAGCTTGTGCATGACAATGTCGGTATCCAACCCTGGCATATCCTGATATGACCAAGCAAACACATCAACATACTCTTGAAGCAGATCTATCAGTTGTCTCTTCACTGAGTCTTGCAGGCAGGCCCCGATTTTAACCTCTTTCACGTCTTCAACGGTACCAAGATTAATCACTTCGATCTCCTCCTGGTGAGGGGTAATGACCTTTTCCTCTTGTCTCAACAACCTGGCTAGCTCTTCAGGAAGCTCATATTCTTCATCAACCCCTTCATCAGCTTGATTGATTGGATTGTCAAAGTCATACGATGTCATAGCCGTGCTGTTGTCGGTGCTGTCTGGAAGGCACTCTCTGCAAGGGTTAAGTTTGTTCATTTTAGTGATTGATTTTAATCTTGCTTTAGAAAAAGTGAAATGAAGTTATCATTTTGAAAACACCGCCATTTATTTTTGTACAAAAAAGAAAAATGAAAAAAACAGCGAGCAGAAAAGAAAAAGACTTGTTTGCAAAAAGATGTCTGATATTTCATTAATTTAATCTTGTTTGCACAAAAGTACAGATGGCCCTGGTTACAAAATGAGTCTTGTCATCTTGGGCAAGATGCAAGACTTGGATGCATGCTATAAAAATACAGGAAATAATAATTACTCTGCATGAGTAACTCTTATAATTTCCTGGGAAGACCAGTTCGAGACACTGCTCCCCGGGATCTTTGGACGAATCCAATTCTCCAGATTGCGCTCCTCTTCCAGCTCGTCTTCCAGACAGTTGATAGCATCGGGGGTGAGCATTCCCCCACTGACAAAACCTGGCTCTGTAGCAGCCTTTGCTTGATGTTGAGTTGGTCTGTAACCCAACCCGAACTTGTCCTTCTTCTCCTCCACAGCTAAGACCTTGCCCCAGCCTAGGGTAGTTCCTTCCTCAACAACCTTTCGGGCTTGTTGGTAAGACGACATGGAGATCCCCGATACAGCAGATGCTTCATTGACATTCAAGGCTTCAAAACCTTGGCTCATTGTCTCATGGATCTCTCCATCCATCTCAATGTATTTGTAAGTAGCCAGATGGCTAACGAAAATATCCTCCTCCCCACAGATTGTGACAACTTGGCCTTCCCACTCAAATTTTAACTTTTGGTGAAGGGTAGACGTTATTGCGCCGGCGGCGTGAATCCAGGGTCTACCCAACAAACAGCTGTAGGCGGGCTGAATGTCCATCACATAAAAGATAGTTTTAAAAGTCTGTGGGCCAATTGTCACAGGCAGCTCAATCTCTCCCAGAACCGATCTCTTCGAACCATCAAAGGCTCTTACCACCAGGTTGCTGGGTCTCAATGCCAATCCATCATATTCTAACTTCACCAGAGCCTTCTTTGGTAAGACATTCAGGGATGAACCTGTGTCTACCAGCACATGAGAAAGGACAGCTCCTTTGCATTCCATGGTTATGTGCAAGGCTTTGTTGTGGTTGCGGCCATCCACTGTCAGGTCAGCATTGGTAAACCCTAGCCCATTGCTAGCAGTAACATTTCCAACCACGGTTTCCAATTGGTTGACAGTGATCTCCTCAGGCACGTAAGCTGCGTGCAAGACTTTAAGTAGTGCATTCCGATGGGCTTCGGAGCACATAAGCAGTGAGAGGATAGAGATCTTGGATGGCGTCTGATGAAGCTGATCCACAATTTTATAATCACTCTTTTTGATGATTCGCATAAACTCATCAACTTCCTGATCGAACGGAGTCTTCAAGGCTTCTTTGGCAGCTTGATCTTCCTGCACCGGGCTCTTTCCCTTTGCCTTGGCAGCAGCTTCTGCTTCGGCAGTGGGTCTTTGAACTTGTGAAGCAAAGAGACGTCCACTTCGAGTGAAGCCTCCGCCTCCCCCCACATTATCTATTTGTGGTGCAGGTGTTGATGTTTCAAGAGTGATTCTTTTCCCTTCACAGTACACGTCAGAGCCATAGTGCCAAGGGATGGCCCTATTGCTTTCATATGGTACTGGTCCAGGCACCGTGACAGTGACTGGACTGATTGTTGCTGCTGAAGGTACTGTTATTGTTTGTGGATCATAAAAGATTGTAACTGGTGCTCTGATGGGAGCAGCACCTTCTGAATGGTAGGCGGAGTTATTTTCAGGATCGTAGAATATGGTAACAGTGGAGACATCTTCATGACTGATTGCTGGTGTTGTAGGAGGTATTGTTGGAAGAACTGTTGTTGTTGTTGATGGAGATTCGAAATGGAATGAAGCTGAAGTTGTAGCAGGAGAAACTGTTGAAGTCTGATCATTTGGAAGGACAGGTGAAGTACTAGTTGATGTTGCTGATGAGTTGTCGGGAACAATAGTTGCTGCATTTGTAGGAGGGTCTGAAACCGTTGCTGATGAAGTTGCCGGATTTGTCGGGAATGATGTAGTGATCTGTAGCAGGCCACTCTGAATAAGGCTGTCAATGCCATTCCTCAGGTCCTCACACCCATTCCATGAAATATTGCAATAGGGACACCCTAGTTCACACCCTAGAAATATTTGGTTCTCACGAAGTTGAGCCTTGATTTCCACCAATGGTGTCCTGATCTGATCCACACTGGTTATTAAATAAGACGGTTGGTCTTCTTCAATAGCGTTAATTCGGGGGCCACCATGATTTGGCATTGGGTTTTTACTGACATTGGGAGGAGGCGCAAAATTCAGAGCCTTGGAGTCTACCAAGTCTTGTACCTTCATATGCAGAGCCCTGCATTTTTCTGTACTGTGACCAGGTGCGTTTGAATGGAAAGCACACCTAGCATTGGAGTCATAGTTCCTTGGTAGACTGTTGGGATCCGGAGGTGCCAACGTTCTTAGCTCAACTAGGTTGAGTTTCAGAAGTTGTGGCAACAAGGCAGCGTACGGCATTGGGATCGGGTCGATCACTCGGTTAGCTTGGGATGGCCTCTGTTGGAATGGCCTCTGTTGATTGTTGTTGTTGTTGTTGTTGAAGTTCCTTGGAGGATACTGATTCTGATGATACTGAGGCTGTTGTTGGAAGTTTTGTTGAGGAGGCTGATAGACTGGCTGTGGGTGAGCTGGAGCAGGGATAGTAACTGCTGCTATTGTTCTTTGAACATACTGGGGCCTACCCCTGTTGGTGTGAATGGCATTGGTCTCGCCAGTTCTTCTCGGGCCTGCAAAAGGCTTTCTTGTACTACTGGACGAGCTGGCACCATTGTCAGAGATCTTACCCATTTTTAACAGGCTTTCAATTCTCTCCCCAGCTATGACAACATCTGCGAAGCTAGTGGAGGAGAAAGCAACCAACCTGTCAATATACGTTCCCTGGAGAGTGTTCATAAACATGTCTGCCATTTCTCTCTCAGACATTGGTGGTTGAACGGCAGCAGCCAATTGCCTCCATCTCTGGGCATATTCTCGGAAACTTTCCCTTGACGACTGTGACATTCCCATCAGGAGGGTCCTGTTGGGTGCCATGTCTAAGTTGTATTGATACTGTCGGATGAAGGCCTCTGCCAGGTCCTTCCAGCATCTTACAGTTGCCCTTGTCAAATGGGAATACCATTCCCTTGATGCTCCAGTCAGGCTGTCTTCAAAGTAGAACATCCAGAGCTTCTCATCCATTGTATAGGCCTTCAGCCTCCCCAGAAATGATTGCAAATGAGTCCGGGGGCATGAAGTCCCATTATACTTTTCGAAACAAGGAGGCTTGAACTTATGGGGAATCCTGACCCCGTCTACCAAACCCATGTCCATGACATCGAAACCCAAAGAATTTTGAGATTCTAAGGACCTCAACTTCTCAGCTATTTCTTCCAATCGTCTATCATAAGTTTCCTCTCCAGCACCCATTACTGTAAATTGGTCCTCCTGAGGATCTTCTTGAAGTACCCTGGCTGCAGTGGCTGTTCCTTGAACATTTGCAGGAATATTGATCTCAGGATGTAGATGTGGACCAAACACAGGGGGGTTAACATGTGGTTGCACCCTTTCATTGTTACTTGTGCCTGCAGTCCCCACATGGGGCTCCTCTTGATTCCTCCCTTCTACCAAAGCTCTGAGCCTCTCCTGGCTTTGAGCCAAGTTATTCATCACTTCCATGAATTGTGTTATCTGGGTTCTCATCTCCAACCTTTCGTTGGCCATCTGGTTTCTGACCTCCGTAAGGTCTTGTTGCATCTGGTCCATTTGGATGCCCGGAAGGTTGTTTCTAGTTGGGTACCTGTGTGGCCTGTTGAGGGGAAACACCCGGCGGTAGGGATGGCAACGGGTCGGGTCGGGTGCGGGTTTCACACTACCCAAACCCGCACCCGAAATCAACACCCAAACCCGAACCCAAACCCAAAGGTTATTCGGGTGGCAAAATAACACCCGCACCCACACCCGTTGGGTTCGGGTTTTTCCACCCAAACCCAAACCCGTAACAAAAACACAAAATTAATTTTTTTTCTCAAAAAATTTAATTAGTTTTCAAGTATATATATATATATATATATATATATATATATATATATATATATATATATATATATATTACTTAGTTAATTATAAGAAGGATTATAAGTTCTATTTACTACTATAATATTGTTGCTTACAAAATAAGATTTCAATTAAAATTTTGCACACAACCGAATATTTTGCACACCCCTAATTATAATTAAAATTAAGGTCTTCAATATCTTAACATTATAATTAAAATTAAATTCTACAATCTACAATTAAAATTAAAATTAAAGTCTAAACGGGTGTAGTTTCGGGTTTCGGGTGTGGGTTTCACACTACCCAAACCCGCACCCGAAATATCGGGTGGCACCCGAACCCGAACCCAAACCCAGTCAAATCGGGTTTTCACCCGTTGACTCGGGTTTGGGTGCGGGTGGGGCCCGTGGGTTTGGGTCTGCCTGCCATCCCTACCCGGCGGCGAGCAATAATTCCTGAGTATCACAACAGAGGTTAGCAACAATAAAACAAAACCTACAAAACAAAAAAAAGGTTAGCATGCAATGCAGTTATGCTTATTTGCTCTCAAGGTATCCGGTTTGGCCTTCAGTTTTGACCCTTCCAGACCCTTGAAGATGCTGCTGTTGAAGTTGCTTTTGAAGTGAACTCAGGTGGAACAAACCAACACAAATATATTACAAAAGGTGAAATAATACAACTTGTTCATTTTACAACATAAACCCTTAAAGGGGTCAAAATACATCACAAAAAGTAAAAGTACATGGAATAGGAACAACAACAAGCAAATGATCAAACTCCAAGGCCAAACTCATCCTCACGAACTTCCTTGAGAAGTGCTTCGGTCACAGGATCAGCCGGACGCTCCGTGAGACTTCTGATGAGAAGGTTTCTTGTTGCAACAGCTGCAGTCAACTTCTTGTTCTGACTTTGGTCCTTAGACCTTTTCACTCCAGCTCTGATTTCTAGCTCTGATATTTCCTTCTGGGCTGCTGCCAGGGCTTTTTCCATCTGCTCCATCTTGTCCTGGACTCTCTTGTCTCCCAGAGTACGGGCCTCAGTGATCCGGACCCACCTGGCCTGACTCTCTTTCAGGTACAAGTCTGTTCTTGCTCTCTGGAACTGGGCTTCTTTACAAGCATTCTTCAGAATCTGTTCACCAGCTTTAGACTTGTTGATATAATCTCCAGACTTCTCAATTTTAGTCAAGTGTTCCACTCTTAACTTCTCCAATCTCTCAATCTCCCTCACACCTTCACTCCTCTCCCGGAGGGTCTTCTGCAAAGCCTGGGTTAACTTCTCATTTCTTTCTTTCAAGCTTTCAAACTCCTCCAAACTGATAGTGGCAGGGGGTGGTGCTGAAGATGACTCAGGCATGTCTTCTATGGTAAAGGGCATTCCAGAGAATTGGGCCCTAGCATGGGACCACTCATAATATTGGACTGATGCCACATTATTACACTTCCCCAGAATGGTGATTCCCTTGGTTTGGACATGATCCCAGGCCCAGGCAGCCTGCCTAACAGTTGCCAGACTAATCTTGTTCTCACAGTAGAGGGTCTCAACCAAGTCTTGTTCCCTTGGAGTATGAACCAGTGCATAGCCCAATTGCCTCCTGAACAGTAGAGGGTTGTAGTTGATACTTCCCTTAACTCCTATTAAGGGCACATTGGGAAAGTGCCCACAGCTGGTGATTATATCTCTGCCCTTGGTGCTTTGAGTACACCATCTGATATCTGCTGAAGTTAGAACAGTGAGTCTCTTAGCCCAGTTACTCTGCTGATGAGGATTTAGAAATGCATCTGTCCTGGGTAGATGCCTGAGAAGCCAAGCATGGAATAATGGAGCACAACACCTCACTAGCCTTCCCCTCTGCTTCTCATTTCTCTGATGTACTGAGTAATAGAGATCACCCAGTAAAGTTGGCACTGGGTTCTTCAGGATGAACAAATGGATTGCATTCTTGCTAATGAATCGGGGCTCATCTGCAAACAACACAATTCCATATACACTTAAGGCCAACAGAGCACAAACAGCTTTCCACTCCCCTAAGGAGGCCTTCAGACTAGCTTGAGAAATTAAGAAGTCCAGATGAAAACCAAGGATCCCAGCTTTAGAGGTCATATGTTGCTCAATCAAAACAGGTTCCAGGTGCAAAGCTTTTGCTACCTCTCCATTGCTTGGGAAAGCCATCTCAGGATTGAAAGGGATTTCTCTCCTGATAGGTAGACCAACCAAAGATGAGTATTCTTCTAATAAGGGCCCCAACTGGAAGTCTTGAAAGGTGAAGCATCTCAATGGGGGGTCATAAAACTGAATACAGGTATGGATCAAGCTTCTCTGTGATGGGTCCAGATCCATAGCCAAGTCAAGTATATCCCCATAATGCTCCCTGAACAAAGGTATGTGATCTGGAGTGATCAGGGTTTGGATCCTCCTGATGTCTGATAAGTCTGGTTGGAAGAAATGATAGGTGATGTTGCTCTTCTTTGGAGCCATGATGCTGAAGACTGAGTAGAGTAAGTGCTGATGAAGATGCTGAGGAGTGGGCCACTGGCTGGCTAGTGCAAGTAACTGAAGTATATGGCTGACAAGCTGAAACAAGTGCTGGTGGAGATAGGTCAATGATGCAGATGGGGTCAAAACCAAAACCAGATGAAGGGGGATACCCTGAAACACAAATAAGCAAATGTTAATATGATGCAATGGGTATGTATGCAAATGAAATGCAAGGGTCTGTGACTGAGCTGGATCTGGTTAACTGCCTTGATATAAGTCCATGTGTGTTCAAGAATTCCAGATGGAGGTCCAAAAATCCAGTGACCAAGGTGGGGGACTCAAATAAAGAGCCACATGTCCAGGATTTTAGAATCACAAGAACTATCCAACATGGAGTATTCTTAACAAAGTCAAAGTAGCAGGGTATTCTGGGGTCAAGGTACCTGCAAACCTGTAAACAGCCCAACCCCCTCACAGGTGGTGATCTAGAACAAGGATCCTCAGACTTGGAGCAGTTATGAGAAGTGTAAACACTTCTAACCCGGAGGTACAGTGTTTACAATAACCATAACAATTCCTCCTCTAATTCACCTCAGTTTCTGAAGGTCAATACTAAAAGGTCATCCAGACTTAGCAGGCTTCCCAGATAGCCCTAGCATTGCAGGAAATCTGCAACACAGAGTTCTCAAGAAGAAACCCATATCTGGACCGTGTTTCATATTCCCGCACCAGACCGAAATGGAATGGGAAAGAATATGATTCACTCTAGCCTAGGTGTCACTCAGGTCCCAGGTATAGGACCTTAACTCTCAATAGAACCCCACCCACCAAAGGAAAACCAGATCCAGCCAGCAGCATGACAGTATGATAAATAAAAAACAGTAAAGAAAGCAATAAATAAAGTTGTACAGAAAGCAGTAAATAAAGCAAGTATACAAATAGCACATAACACCCCCAATAAACACAAATCAATCAAGCGCCAGGAGGAACCCACAAAAAGAACCAGAAGCCCTGGTTGCAGTATAAGGATCCCCAGCAGAGTCGCCAAGCTGTCGCTCCCGATAAGTGACGCCAGGTCAGATAAAGGTACAGACGCGAACGGTCGGCGAGAGGGACAATGAGAACACACAGCTGTGAACTCACTGAAGATGAATAGAGTCGCCAGCTAGGCATTTTTATCCCGGAGGAAAGGTAATGCTGCATAGACCTAGAAAGATACGGATAAGACGGTTTGCGAACCAGAGAGACTGAGAAAGGGGGTTGGTTACAACCTGGGAAGGTATTAGCACCCAGATTGTCCGCCGTACTCGACGGGATCCACGCTTAAAAGATTTGTGTTTTAAAGGGGTAGTGTCAGTGCAATTTGTGTATAAAATAGCTGGAAAAGATGTACAGGTGTCAGTGTAAAGTGTATAAGTGATGTGAAGTATGAAAGTGTCAGTGTAAGAACAGGAGTGAAGTGCTCATGATAATGAGGCTTAAAGAATAAAGCTGGAAGAGGGGGAATGTACAGAGACTTTTGTTCGATAACTGTTAAGTTATGCCTACGTATCCTCTCGTGCAATGAGGAAGTCAGAACACCGTAGTTCGACCCAAAGAGACTGAAAGATGAATTGACTTGTGAACTGCTTACTTGTCTATGCTCAAGTGTATGACCTGTTTGGCTCAGGTGCAAACTGTCTCGCATTAGACGGAAGAAGCGAGCTCTCGTTTGTGAGTGAATGAGATGAGAAAAGAATCCCGGAGGAGACGATTATTGTTTGTTTTTGTGTTTTCAGTCTTTTATTGTTTTTGGATTTTGTCATAAGTTAATGAGCTTAAGTCTAAACCAATGGATTTAGTAAACTCATCACATCTTCCCTCTGATTAGGGGTAATGAGAATACCTTAAGTGTGAAGTCAGCATCTCACACTTAATCACCATGATGTAGGATTAAGATCATTAACCTACTTGTGATTATTTAGATGTTTTTGTGTTTTTGTTTAGTGTTGAGTAATGAGGTTAAGCCATAATCAGGGATTAAACAGACTCATTACACCATCCTAAAAGAAGGATGATAGATGAGAATGTTTAAGCTGAGGAAAGCTCCTCAACTTAATCCATGATTAGGGATTAAACCCATGACAAAACAAGCCTTTGATTAAGTGGATTTTATTTAATGATATGGTGATGAAGTGATTTTTATGATTTGTAAGACAACTTGAGGGGGACTTGTCCATTAACACTAGGGTTAGTCCTTCTTAACCACTTAAGGAAGAATTAGAACCCTAATGCAAGGCCCAAGTTACAAGTGTGATGTCTTGATGATTTTTAAGTGGATTGATTAAGAGATTTAAACACATTAAGGGTTTAATACCTAGGATTAAAGTTATACACTCCATCCTAAGAGAAGGATGCAGGCATAACCCTAATCACAAAGTCTTAGAGCCTTTAGGGTTTAGTCTCTGATTATGAGATGAGAAGAGAGGACTCAAAGGAGACACAAAGGTAAAACTAAGTGGGGGACTAATCAAAACCCTAATTCATTGTCATGCTTGGTTGATCCTAAGGTTTGTGAGGTTTTGAAGAACAATCTTCAGAGGAGCCACCAGGAAGCAGATGAAAGGATCAAGGGGAGCAAAGTGACTTGCTTCATTCAAGAAGCCAAGTCACTTGAAGAAAGAAAGTGGGAAGAAGAAGAATGAGCAAGCTCAAACTCAAACACATATAAGAATGCAGCAATGGATGCAAGAGAGATGAAAAGAAAAGTTATGAGAAGTGAAGGCAAATTCACTTCTCAAATTTACTTACCACCTGAAATGTTAGAAAGGAATGCAATGCAATGCAAAATGAAATGAAATGACATGATGAGCAACAAAACCAGGAGCATGTTGATGATGATAATGATGCTATGAAGTACTGCAAACATGAGGCAAGGCATGGGGATGTTCATACAAGACTATGAATGCAAATGATGCAAGCTAAGGAGCATGAATGAACATGAAAAGTTATGAAGCACACAAGACAAATGACATGGCAAATATGTAATGCAATGATCAAACATGCTTTCTATATGTCTTAAGATGTCAAATGAATCACAAGAATGCACAAAATGCAAAGACAAGTCATGTTATGCAAGAGAATGCAAGAAGGATGCAAAAGAAGGCCCAAATTAGGGTTCATGGATCAAACATCAAACCAAAATCCAAAACAGAAACAAACCCTAATATAAAAAATGGAAAATGCCACCCAAAGAAACCCTAAACCTATACTAAACCACTGCCCAAAGGGGAACTCTCAACTCTCAACCAATCTCAAGTTATGATTTTTACAAGTTATTAGGGTTTTTTAGGGTTCTTAACAAAAGAAATGCCAAACAATTGGAAAATGAAGAAACAAATCATGGCCATTTAACCCTAGAAACTACATGCCAAACACAAAACAATGCAAGAAGAATCAATGTCCCAACCTTCTTAGATAGGCAGAAATGAATTTTTGAACTCATGATCAAAATAATGCATAAAAAATGATTTAATTCAATGAAAAATTCTTAAAATGCATCAAGATCAAAAAAGAAATTTGGTTTGAAGGTTGGACAATGTTTCTAAATGTCTTAGAACATTTCATGAATTTTTTTGTAATTTTTAAATACCTAAAAGTATTTTTAATTAATTAATTCCCATTAATCAATTAAAAATAATCTTTTAAATATTTAAAAATACTTTTTAAAATGATAAAAATAAAATAAAAATATTTTTGGGTCTTAAAAATTAATAAAACTTTTAAGAAAAAAGTTTCATAATTTTTAAGATATTTTTGCTATTTTAAAATAATTATACAAGTTAATTGAAAAAGAAATGAATTTAAATTTAATAAAAAGAAAGTAAACAGAAAGGAGGGCCAAGATTTGATCTGGGCTTGGTCTGGTTGACTGCGCGCCAGATCCAAGGGCCCAGATTCAAATATGGCCAAATTAAAATTATGAATTAATTAATTACAAATTAAATGGATAATCAGGATTAGGGTTTCTAATGGCTCATCTCAGCCTTTCATTCGCGCGCGGGAGAGTCCATCCAAGGGACCAGATTCAAACAACCCTAATTAATGACACTTAACCCTAATCACTTTCAGGCTGCCGGAGAAGACCTCCGGTCGTCTTCTCCGGCGAGCAGCTCACCTGAAAACTTCCCAAACCCCTCAAATCGTATCAAAAATGAAAACTAAGAACACCAAAATGATCCCCATGATCCCCTGAGCTAAAACCCTAAGTCCAAACAAATTTCTTCTTCCTCAAAACCATGAATCGAACAGAACAAGTTTTAGGGCACGCAGGTTTCAGAGACAAATTAAACTCTCAAATCAAAGCCATTTTCAAAACCAATGATACCAGGATGATCAGTGAAGCACATAGAACAAGTTTGTAACAAGAAAAACAATTTCTGGAAAAATAAATTTCAGGCTACCTGAGATTCGAAGCTTTCAGCTTGAGGACTTTCTGGCCACTTCCTTCAGTGCAAACTACTCCACTTGGTCCTCAGAAGATGATTGAATGCTCAAAGAGAGTTTATGTTAGCTGGATAATGAGATTCGAAAGTTTCTGCTTCACCTCAGTCAAGAATGGCTATGGAGTTTCTGGTGGTTTCAGGCCATTGTGAATGGTTGTTTGAGGTCCAAATGATATGTGGAGAAGGTCTGCAAGGTTTGTTTGGTTGTTTGTGAGCTAGGGTGAGAGTTTCGAATGAAACTGCAAAATGAGGTGAGAAATGGCAGTGGGATGCTTTGGCTGTTTCAGGCTTGTGTTCTTGGTGGTTTCTACTCAGTGATACATGGTGAGTTGAATGGAGAAAATGGTTTGAGTGTTTTGTGGCTGTGGAGGCAGATTCGAAGACAAATGCAATGTGGTGTGTCTTTTGTGAATGTGATTGTGTGTAGTGTTTCAGGCTGGCTTGGTCTTATGTTTTGCTTGCTAAAGGATACAATAAACAAATGCAAGTGGCCAGAGGATGTGACATGGCCTGTGGTGATTGGGATGTTTGCTTTTGCAAAAAGTCAAATAATGTGTAAGAGAGGTATGGCTCATGATCTAGGCAAGTACATGGGCTGGTTCTGGTGCAGCAAGGTGAGGTGAGAGGCTAGCAAAGCTCAGCATCCAAGGCTGCAAGTAGTAGGAAGCATGATCATGAGTTTTGCAACTTGTGACTTTTTGTTCACATGTGACCTTTTTGTCCAACCAAACATAAAACCATGGGCATTCTTGGTTCATTTCTGATTTTTATGACTTAGAGAATGTTTATGTGCTGGTTTGAAGTGAACTAGAGGTTGCAATATGCATTGGTCCAAGACTTTGCAAAATTTCCATTTGAGGCATGCCTTGAAAATCAATGATTTTAGCCAACTTTGCATTGCCATAACTTTTGATCCAAGAAGAGTTTGATCATGTTCTTGTACTTTTTGAAAAGGGAAAGATGAGATCTACAACTTTCATGACCAAAGTTTTTCCATTTGAAGCCTTTTTGGATCAAGAATCAAGGCTTGAAAAATGACCTAAAATGATGCATTCTTGAAAAGTCAACTATGCCCAAAAAGTCAACATTTGCAAAAACCCTAAATTCTTGATTTCTATGAACTTCAACCTTCTTCTATGATCAAATAAAGATCATATACACTCAAAATGATGAAGATCACCCATTGGTTGGGTCATTGGGGGCCTCAGATGCCCTGATTTTACACTGACTTGTCTGAAAAGTCAACTCTTGATCAGATGACTTCCCCATGGAATTTCTTCATGAAAATTGATATGCATACTCCCTATACCATATAGAGACCAATGGAAACAAGAATGACCAAAAAATTTGGGGTTATGGCCTCTGAAACCAAAACCCTAATTTTCAGTCAACTGTGCAGTCAAACCTGGCTCTGCATCCACTCAAACCCTAGTTCTTGTGATTCCTCTGCAATTTTGACTTTGAGGAGATGAAACATGATATAATAACACACATGGACCCCTTTGAGTTGATTGGTGACCTTTGGAATGGCTCAAGATGCTTTGGGATTGCTCAGATCACAAACCCTAGGTGCAGATGCCTTAGAAACTATCCAGTGAACAAAAATGAGGTATGAGATGATATGATTGTGTTTATGCATATGAGATGATCACAAGCCATGGTGTGAATGGGTGAGGTCAAATTTGGGGTGTTTACAGTACTCTAAATCTTTTTCAGCATGTTGTACTTTACCTTCCAAGTATGAAAAAATTTGTTTATCGGAAGATAATCTTTTAAATGCTTCTATAGCTTCATTATGCAGTTTTTCAAAAGCTATTTTCAATTCAGAAAAGGACATAGAAGAGAAATTGTTATAGTAAGCTTGTTTTACCTTTTTATCATTACTTTTCTTCTTGTGGTGGGACTGATTTTTGGTGTGAGCCATAAGACACAAATTTGTGGTTTCATCGCTATCACTTGAGCATTGTGTACTTGATGAATCACTATCACTTTCCCAAGCAATGTAAGCTCTTCTTTGCTTATTATACCTTCTTGGTGGAACTTTTCCTTTATCCTTTTTCTTTAAAGGACAATCCGTCTTATAATGTCCGGACTTGCCACAATTAAAGCAAGACCCTCTTTCTCTATTCTTCTTAATCTCTTCTTGTTTTGAATCTATAGATTATCTTCTAAACTTTATGAGATTTTTGTCGGAATGCTTGATTCCATTCTTTCGGATGAATCTATTATATCTCCTAACAAAAAGTCCCATTTCTTCGTCACCGGAGTCTTCGTCACTACTTGACTCATTGTTGCTTAGCTCTTTTTGTGAGGACTTTGAGTTAGAAGCCACAAGAGCTATAGGCCTCTTCTCACCCTCTTTGTTTTTATTCTTCTCCTTTCCCTTTTTACTTTTGTTCTCAAACTTTTCTAGACTTTCTAGTTCTTGCTGATGTTCCTCCAGCTTTCCAAACAAAGTAGTCATTGAGAGTGTCGTTAGATCGTTGGCTTTCTTGATAGCTGTTACTTTAGGTTTCCATTCCCTGCTAAGACATCTCAGAATTTTATTAGTAGAAATTTCATTGGAAACAGGTTTTCCAAGTGCATTCAAACGATTAATGAGATGAACAAATCTCTTTTGCATGTCGGGAATAGATTCTCCTTGTTTCATGCGAAAGAGTTCGAACTCTTGATTAAGTGTATTAATGCGGGAGTGTTTTACTTCAGTTGTACCTTCATGTGCAATTTCTAAAGCGTCCCACATTTCTTTAGTTGTCGAGCAATGGGATACTCGATAATACTCATATGCACTAAGTGCTGAAATTAGCATATTTCGAGCTCTCCAATCACTTGACCACTTTTTCTCATCTTTCTCATCCCAATCATCCTCTGGTTTAGGTACTATTGCACCTGCCTCATTCATCATGGTGATTTGAAAAGGACCATTTTGAATGGCAGTCCATACGCGCCTATCCACAGAATTTATGTGAACTCGCATGCAGTCTTTCCAGTAGCCATAATTTTCACCATTGAAAACAGGAGCTCTATTATACGCTCCCTTTGGTTCAGAATCCATAACGTTACAGGAAGCCACAAAGCACCAGCGAACCGGTGCTCTGATACCACTTGTTAGACGCTGTGGCTAGTGATCTAGAGGGGGGTGAATGGATCACCTCCTTGTTTACACGGATTTAAAAGATTTTTCAGAGTTTTCAAAGATTAACGGAAACCACGGTCCCAAATATACTTGCGTCTATTCTGGACCAGCCACTAGAAGACCAGACATGTGATAATGTGCTGGATTTACAATTGAGATGATAAAGGTTTAAACACACAAGCTGTAAGAGAGTTGAATGCACCTATCACAAAAGCTATTTCTAATGAATCAAAAACGATTAAAAACGTAAATAGAGATGGAGAAGGAATACAATACACAGAGATTTGGTAAGGAAGTTCCCCACGTTCGTCCTCGCGTGTGGGTACGTCTCCCTCTCAATTTCAAACCGAAATTGAGAACTTTTATATCAATATTGCTGAAATCGTCGTTTACAAGGTTGCTATACAAACACCAGAAATCTATACACCTAGATCTTCCTATTGTATCAACCTTCACTTGATCTGAGCCAAATCAAGATTCCCTGCAAGTAATACAAACAATTCACCGGTTCCACGGTCTATTTGCGAAATCTCCCAATTTCCAAACCTTACGCTGCGGCTGAATCTGTTTCGTAAACGTGACTAACAAACCCTCTAGAACACGCCCGTTCTTGAAGGAAAACCCAGCTGGTTTTTCCTTGAAACCTTCTTTCACTCTTCAACTCAGCTAGATCTCCGATCGTACCACTGAACGTTATCTCATAAACCTTTAATTCATAGAACAACACTAATTCCTTGCTAATGTTCTTGAATCAAGGTATTTGAGAAGATGATGAAGATGAATTTGATTCTAGGTTTCAATCCTGCTCAACATTGAATTGTGCACCCCCAAAATTCCTTTTCTTGATGTGCTCTTCAATGATCCTTGACCTTGAATTTCGTAAGCAATTCCTCTATTTTTTTTGTGCTAACAGAAAAACCAAACATATACTATGCAGATTCTGTTAGAAGTAAAACAGAAAAATGAATCGATTCAAGATACGAATGAATCGATACATAATGGTATTTAAACTGTTATGTATCAATGCATAATATTATGAATCGATACATACTGAACAAATAAAGAAAAGCAGAGAAATGAACATACAATGAATCGATGCATGTTTGTATGTATCGATTCATAGAAGAAATTCCAGAATCATTCTTACAACATGAATCGATGCATGATGGAATGAATCGATTCATTTTGCGAATTTCCAGAATTATTTCTACAGCATGAATCGATGCATGATGGAATGAATCGATTCATTTTGCGAATTTTTCAGAAATTCAAGAACATTATTTGTTTAAAATAAGGCATGTGTATAAAGGCTAGCAATGCATACAAAGTGTATTAATATAAAGCATATGATAAAAGCACAAACACCTAAAATTTATTATCATACAAAACTATAGGGTTGCTCACACCAAGCTCTCGGAGATTGCTTAAGACCATAAAGAGACATGTGTAGCCTACACACCATATTCAATGACTCCCCATGAGCAACAAACCCAGGTGGTTGCTCCATATATACTTCCTCTTCAAGATCACCATGTAAAAAAAGCATTTTTAATGTCAAGTTGATGAAGAGACCAATGTCGAATGGCTACAATAGCTAGAAGAAGTCTAACAGATGCCATTTTGGCTACAGGTGAGAAGGTATCACTATAATCCAACCCAAAAATCTGAGTGTATCCTTTGGCTACCAAGCGAGATTTAAATCGATCAATCTTACCATCTAGACCAACCTTCACTGTATAAAGCCAACGACAACCTACTAAGGATTTTCCAGGGGGTAAAGGAACCAGTTCCCAGGTACCACTGCTTTGAAGAGCACACATTTCATCAATCATTGCTTGCCTCCATTCAGGATGAGATAATGCTTCACCTGAAGTATTAGGAATAGAAACAGAAGACAAAGAAGACAAACAAGTATATTGCAAAGGGGAAAGACGATGATAACATAAATAATATAATGTAGAGAAGGATTTCGTGTTTGACGTATACCTTTTCAAAGGGCAATCGGAAGATCGGACTCAGGTTGCAGGATCGGATCCGATGATGGCGAGAGAGTCAGAGGAGAGTCTACAATGATCTCAAGGACATGTACAACCTCAGGAGCAGGTACGACTTCAGGGACAGGTACGACAGACGTTGGTTGACGACGCTGATATGTTTGAAGTGGGAGAGAAGTATGGGGTTCAACTGTAGGGGTATTTGGTGGGCCAGGTTCCCTAGAATGATCGAGGACAGTGACATATGGGACTTCCGAAAGAGGTATGGGAATACGTTCCTGAAGGGGTTCCGAAGTTGCTTGTCTAGACTCGAAATATGGAACAGACTCGAAGAAGGTAACATCGACTGGTATGAGGTATCATTGTAGAGTGTTTGAATAACAATGATAACCTTTTTGTGATCGATGATAACCAAGAAAGACACACTTTAGTGATCGAGCTAATAGTTTATCAAGACCAGGAGAGAGATTGTGTACAAAACATGTGATCCCGAAGACTCGGGAGGAATTGAGTGAAATGGGGAATTGGGAAAAAGGATTGAATGAGGGATTTTATTGTTAAGGATGCGGGCATGCGATTTATAAGGTAACATGTCATTAGCACATCATCCCCCAAACCAGAGTGGACCATTACCATGGAGAAGTAAGGTCCGAGTGGTTTCTACGAGATGCCGATTTTTGCGTTCGGCTACCCCATTTTGTTGAGGTGTGTGAGGACAATATGTTTGATGGAGAATACCATTGTGTGACATAAAATTTTGAAACTTTTGGGATAAATATTCGCGGGCATTGTCACTTCTTAAGTTACAGATAGACACACTGAATTGAGTTCTTATTTCTCGATAAAATTGTTCAAAAATAGAAAATAGTTCAGATCTATTCTTCATTAAAAATAATCATGTGCAACGTGAAAAATCATCAATGAAGGTGACAAAATACCTAGACTCAAGAGTAGAGATAGTACGCGAGGAACCCCAAACATCGGTAAGAACTAAAGCAAAAAGGGATGAAGCTCGTTTATTGACTCGATTAGGAAATTGACTACAAGTGTGTTTCCCTAACTGACACGACTCACATTGTAAATTAGATACCTTCGATAAACTTGGCACCAACTTATGTGATTTTGAAAGACTGGGATGACCTAACTGGGCATGGATAGTGAGTGGAGAATCCTTGGCTGAGCATGTTTGAGATGACACTAAGAATCACCAAAATCGACATATCAACAAAGCCTCCGACTTAATTCTTTAGAATTCATTCCAATATGTTTTCTAACTCTTTCGTAGTTACATAATACTTCCAAATTAGGTCCATAATACAACAACTTTGAACGTGCGGTGTAATTACAACAGAGACTACTTCCCAATCTTGAATAAGACGTGCTTACACTTTCCAATTATCCTCAACACAATTACAACTTTACTATCTTTTAGCAATACGTCCTTCGAAAATCATCTTAAACCCGCAACATCACCACAACAACATATGGTACATGGGTCCAACGAATTCCCACAAGATAACTCATATTCTTCACTTCCAACTAATTCAACATACTGAATCCTCGATTCCTACTCATATCATCACAACCCTTCATAATTTCTTATTCGAATTAACACAACCAAGTATCTCATCCTTTTTCCAACCAAATTTGGCACTTTAATAAACCAACTTACAACTTTACTTCTCTTAATACTTGCAACTCAACTTTATCTGACATTCTTTCCAAATCACGGTCTTCGATTTCCACTTACTTTCCTCTCAAATCTTCTCAAGAAAGCTTCAAGTCTCAAGTCACTTGATTCATCACAAAATAACACTCAAATTATCCATAATTCAACTATGAGTTTTTCTTATTACTCAATTTAATCCAAACGCAACTTCATGATATCATCTCTAAATCCAACTGATATTCTCATATAATAACCTGCATCGACAAAACAAACAATACTCAACCACCCAGCTTGACTTCAACCGATTCAACGTACATACTATACTAGTTGGCATGACACATCTATCCATCAATTATGATTTTGTCTACTATCAACAATAGATTAAGGGTGATCAATTCCTCAATTTTTCAATAGACATCCGACAACCATAATAGTGGCATAAATCATCATTATCCAACATAATAGCGTACTTCAACTTATGCCTAGAGTCTGTAAGCATAATGCTCCGCCAACTCTCTACGGCTTATCAACTCCTTCTTAGTCTCCTTAATTCCAACTTTGTCAATGATACAAAACATCCAAAATCCAGTACACATTCTCTTATGTACACACATAGTACCACACGACTTTCAATATCCCTCTAACACCGGAGTCGCTACAACAAGTACCATCCAAAGCGGTTTGCTCCAATTACAACTTCCAACCAAGTTAAAATTCTCAATAACGTTAATCAAATATTCGTCTTCTTCTCAACATTATAATCATCTAACATCGAAACTTTAATCGTCTTCATTCTATATAAATCATATCTCTATGCATTCTCTGATACCTTCACATTCCTTATAATACCAACATTTTATTCATATCAACATTTTCATCTTCCCAAATTTTCAGCAATACTCGCTCAACTTCGGACGCACTTATCTCCTCCAATAAAGATCTTCAAAGTAAAAAATTAGATTCCAACATGAAGATAATTTTGTACAGAATCCAGAACTTCAAGAATCGCTTGAATCTGACTCACGAGTAAAAAGTTATCCTCCTTGCAATGAGACTGATCAACAATTCCCGTATGCGGAATTTTCCAAAATTCAGCAGCATACTCAACTATTAAAATGCGCTTATCTCCCTCATCATAAACCTCCTGAATGCAAATCTTATATGCAAACTGTAGGGAATTTCGTAAGCTTTCCAAAACGTCTAGCATCGCGTCAATCTGAATCACGGTTAAAAAGTTATGCCTTTTTACTGTCAGCTTCTCCAAAATTGCAAAAAAAAACCAGAATTTTGAGATTGATGAATATAAGTTCCATCTCTCTCCCTCTTTCTTCCAAGATCTACCAAAAATATCGCTCTACATCCAACTTCAAAATCGCTCAACTTTAATCCAACTACACTCAAGGCATAGTGATCTACTGACGTGATCCATCAACTTGTCTTTTCATTTGGAATAAATCCTCTTTCTCAAACAACCTCCATCCAAAATCCACGTACTTCTCAAACCTGACCGATACAAATTCAGGAGTCCAAACTCTCGTCGGTCCACAACAACATCGCTTCGACAACTTCGCACTATTGCAATCAACATCAACTTTGAACCAATCTTCGACATTCCAACAACAGCCCGGGAGCAAGCCTCTCCCCCACTTAATTCCAAACCAACACTTGCAGACAACAACTAGAAACCAGCAAACAAGTACCGTTAGTGTTTCACACACACGTCGCGTACACAGGAAACAACGACATTAGACAACATTGGCCGGACGAATCGACCTGCTCTGATACCACTAATGTAACACCCCAAATCTACCCGGCGGAAATTCATAAATCAGAGTTTCAAAATTTTCAATAATATAGGATGCCACATTTTCGACTTTAAAAACATCAACATTTAATCGCATAATTATCATGGATACATAACACATATAGATCGGGAGACAACAACAACTTTATTTATCTTTGTAAATAAAAACCTCTTTATTATTAAATAACATATTCATAATTTTCAACTTCATTGTCATGGCATAACAATTTATTTATCATCTTATAAAACAACTTGAAACAACATATTCTTCTATTCAACTTCAACTTTAAAATACAACAATCACAACAAAGAAAACTACAATGATACAACAAGCGTCAACCCCCCGAGTGTTACGTATCAGAGCGACGTCCGACTCGAACTATTGAAGATAACATTCTTCCTTCAATGCTAACCTGAACGTTACCAACCAAGGGTAACATTCAAATAGAAGGGGTGAGATATCGAACAATATAAACAAGAGTATGATAATTAATACGCTAGATAGAATCACACAATTTTCATACTATCCAACAATAACATCTTACCAATCACCCACAACTTATCAACATACCTTATCAATTTAATTCACATATAAATATAACCAATCTCAACTATAAAATTAGCATAGACACCTTCATCAACTTCACAAACTTATACAACATATTCAACTTCTTCAATATCAGCATAATCGAATTTATGAACATAAACATATAAACAACTCATGCAACATAACCATATAATCACACCATTCAACATAATCATATAATTAACTTAGCAACATAATCAACTTATTCAACATGAACCACTTACTCAACGTAATCAACATAAACCACTTAATCAACTTAAATCTACATAAACAACTTATTCAACTTGAACAACGTAACCAACTTTATCAACTTAAGCAACATGAACAACTTTATCAACTTGACAACATAAACAACATAAATAATGCGACACATGATGTGACTCGACTATGCATATGCATGTGGTACCATTGGAGTAAAACTTCCAACTTAAAATATACCAGGTTATTGATGTATCTGCAAGGCATAAGACTTCAACTTAAATATTTTACCAATCCAGACCAACGTGGTGAGCATCCGCTCTAACTTAGAAATGCAATGTATGCCATGAGACCAACAATGCAACACACAAACAACGAATAACTCAAGCAAACATACAACAACAACGTAGCAACTTAAATTCAACATAATTCAACCTTGACCATAGGCCTACAACTTTCAACGTTGGTCATACAACCCACAACTTTAATAATCAACATTGGTCCTTCGACCTTCAACTTAAAAATACTCCCAAACCGGGACAACACAACATAAGCAACTATACTGAAAAATACACACGTTCAACACTAATTACAAAATACACCGACTAAAATCACCTATTTATTATTCCGAACTAACTCGACAATTTTCGTTGAATTTCGAACAACTAATTTTTCGCTTACATCGGCTAAACCGGTTAAATCGGCACTACTTAATTTTTTGTTATAACTACTGATAAA
Source organism: Lathyrus aphaca (assembly GCA_963966055.1). Classification (NCBI taxonomy): domain Eukaryota; kingdom Viridiplantae; phylum Streptophyta; class Magnoliopsida; order Fabales; family Fabaceae; genus Lathyrus; species Lathyrus aphaca. The sequence goes on along the minus strand of OZ014521.1, from coordinate 112,075,802 downwards.
TTCCACTTATTCTCCTCAATTCCAACTTACCAATACCTGCATTTCTTGCTACTAATTTCTGACTGTTATCGAATTCAATTCTGCTACAATACTATACATGCTAAATTTATTTTCTGCTTAAACCCACTATTGTCATTCCTAAATTTTGCTAAACTGCCTCTACTGATATTCTTACTTCTGTCTCTTCCAATTATCTGCTAAAATATGCTACTGTTATATTCCACCTCTTACAAACCAATTAACATTATTAATTAATTATACTAAACATTTTATATACATGTCACACTATAATTAATAAGTAGTATAATGTCATATGCATATTACTAAGAATGAAAAGTTAAGTAGTGGACCCCACACAAGGGATGGCTTGCGCCATCCCCACTATTACACTACATGGTCTGCGCCATGTTTAAGGGGCAAGGGGAGGTGGCATGCGCCACACTTGTTGTGGCATGCGCCACCTGTCTCTCTCACATGGGTGGCCTGTGCCACCCTTCCTTTAATAATGGTGGCCCGCGCCACCCTCTACTTAGGGGTTCCGTCCCCAATTCCAATTTTTTTCAGAACCGATTAAATCAATACAACTTCTCACCAATTAATCCAGCCATAAAATTTTGACAGTTCGATTACTCAATTATCACGAAAAATTATATTCTTCATAACAAATCAAAATAACACGATCAACACAAAATCAACACCCAACAGTATAGAAATTATAAAATCTCAATCCCACATATTAATCATCATAATCCCGATTATAGAGTTCGAAATCCACCCTTACCTTAAATCGATGGTCGCTCGAATCTCCAATCGGCTTTCCGTTTTGACTTCCGACGGCGACTTCTCGTAACCGTTTTCTCCACTTTTCCCCGTTCTCCAATTTTTCTTCGGCCCTCTTTTTCCCAACTTCCACTGATACTTTCTTCCTTGACTATTTCTTCTTTTATTTTTCTTCTTTTTAAAATAATAATAATAATCCAATTATAACTAATGGGCCTAACTGCAACACCCCTTTAATTTTCTATTTCGAACACGGTTTCAAGCCCACTAATTAATCCACTACAACAACTATACTATTAACTCTGATAATATTTCTACGACTTCCGACTTAACGACTTAATTTACCACAACGCCAAATCGACTGAATAATAATTCACAAATAAATACTTATTCCCGACTTAATCGATTAACTTATGATTATCAACCAAATGGTTCAACAATTCTAACAACCTATCCAATAATACCCGGAGATTATTCTGTACCGTCTTCCACAACTTACATCGACTTAATTAATTAAATTCGACTTAAACCAACTTATAATTATCAACATAATATTCCGATATTTTGGGAATCAACTTAAATTAACGCGACTTAATACCACATACCACAATTATATTTAATTAAATAATTAATTAAATAAACGGGCGTTACAACTCTCACCCACTTAGAATATTTTCGTCCTCGAAAATTTATCCGATTCAACTACTCCAACTAACTACTTCATCCGACTAATCAATTCTCATTTCCAAAGGCAACCCACGTATAATACAAGCAAAAATTCGCAACTTTAATGGAACAACAACACGAACAATCCACAAGCGATGCAAGTGACATCTATCCACACAACACGACGAGTAACCAACTTAAGAACTTAGAACATATCATCACAAGAACATACAACTTAATCACAACGTTAATACAACCAAAACACCAAAATCATTGTCATTCGTGTACGAATGACAACACCACGCGATCGTTGCGCACTCTGATTACTTGCATTCTATCAAGTTTACCAAGTTTAACTCCAGCTTATAATCACCAAAATCAACATATCAACAAAATCTCCGACTTAATCCTTTGGAATTAATTCCAATAGGTTTTCTAACTCTTTCATAGTTACAGAATACTTCCAACTTAGGTCCATAAGACAACAAATTTGAATGTGCGGCGTAATTACAACGGCGACTACTTCCCAATCTTGAATAAGACGTGCTTACACTTTCCAATTATCCTCAACACAATTACAACTTTACTATCTTTTAGCAATACGTCATTCAAAAATCATCTTAAACCCGCAGCATCATCACAACAACATATGGTACATGGGTCCAACGAATTCCCACAAGATAACTCATATTCTTTACTTCCAACTAATTCAACATACCGAATCCTCGATTCCTACTCATACCGACACAACCCTTCATAAATTCTTATTCGAATTAACACAAACAAGTATCTCATCCTTTTTCCAACCAAATTTGGCACTTTAATAAACCAACTTACAACTTTACTTCTCTTAATACTTGCAACTCAACTTTATCTGACATTCTTGCCAAATCACGGTCTTCGATTTCCACTTACTTTCCTCTCGAATCATCTCAAGAAAACTTCAAGTCTCAACTCACTTGATTCATCACAAAACAACACTCAAATTATCCAAAATTCAACTATGAATTTTTCTTATTATTCAATTTAATCCAAACGCAACTTCATGATATCATCTCTAAATCAAACTGATATTTTCATATAAGAAAAATCATTCCTTCATAATTTCAATTTGAATACATTCAATCTAGAAATTTTATCTAACTTATAGTATGTAGTTCGATCCCCTAGCAATTAATAGCTATGATGTAGTAATAAGAAAATTGCTATTAGTGGACAAGAATCTAGATGTGGGCATAAAGCTAAGAATGGCGTATGCAGCAAGTAATGTACAGATACCTCTATCCATGGAGTTTTGCAGAAAAAACTAATAAAAAGAAAGTTTTTAACGTTAGTAATATTAATATTATGAAGAATACTAATAACACTATCTCAAATACTCATATTTTTTATTGGGTGAAATATATGTAAATCCACCACTTAATCCAAGATACATTTTTAAAGTGAATAGTTCACATGAGTTTCATTCAGTAAACATTTTCAATGGTTTGCTTTATTATTATTATTATTATTATTATTATTATTATTATTATTATTGAGTGTCTTAGTGTGACAACATTTATTGTTTAAATTTAAGGGAAATTTGTTGAAATAATCTAAAAAAATGGATTATATAATATTAAAGGTTAATAGTTATTTACTCCTACAATATGCGTGTTTTGATTTAGCTATTTACAAAAATAATTTTTTCTTGTAATTTTAAAATTTTAAGTCTTTTGTCTTTATCCCCCGTAAAATTTTTTTTTTTTACTTCAGAGATACCCAAAATTTTCAGGAATAATTCAAAATTATTTTTTTAAAGGGGTAAATCAAATCTCACCTATATTGCATGAGTAAATGACTACTAATCCTAATATTAAATATTAGTATTATTTTTAAATCATATTCAATTGAAAAATGATTATTAAAATATAATATAAATAAAATAATATAAATTAGTGGAATCTAATATATGTTATTTATTTACAATTGGAACAAAAATAATTGAAATAACTTAGAGATTGCTTAAGTGCAATTTGAACTCACAACTTATAACACAAGTAACAAACTTTTTTTCTTCCAAATAGAGATGCTCTAAGAGAATGACTGTTAGAGAGAGTATTAAATAAAGAATGTTCATAACACTTCTCTAATATTGTAAAAGATGTCATCGAGAATAACTTTGAAAAATCAATTAACTAGTACAATGCCTTAAGACAGCCACTAATGTTTTTTACTATACAAAATATTATTGACCAAGATCTAAATAAATATACTAAATTTATTATTTTATTTTAATGAATGTTTCAGATATATTATTCAACAAATAAATATTTTCATTATTTTATTTCAAGAGAATATAATATCATATCAATTCATAAACAATATACTGCATATAAATAGAACGAGTAAAATGATCAAATTAACAAAAATATTCCAAAAACAGATGAAGATTTAACTTTTTAGCAGTTTAGATGTAGTTTTTTTTAATCTTAGTATTCGAACTTGTGACTGATTAATTTAAAAGGAACAATTCCATCATTCATTAGCGGAGATTCTGTTTAAAGTCAGGATAAAATTTTGTATGAACTAATCCTCATAAAAATTGATTGCTTCTAACATGATTCAAACCTAAGACCTTGAAAACAAACTCTAATACATATAAAATTGACATTAAATGAAACATTATATTTTTTTATAAGAAAAAATAATTTTGCACATGGAGTACATGTACTCCAATCCCTACATTGATTATATATATATATATATATATATATATATATATATATATATATATATATATATATATATATATATATATATATATATATATATATATATATATATATATATATATATATATATAAAGAAAGTTTGAGAAAACCCAATAGATACAACTACAAAATTACTGAGTGCCAAGCAAAAAGGAGAGAAATAAAGTCAAAATCAAAGAATAAATATAACACTAAATATGGTAAGAGTAATACTCAATAAAAACAATTCCAAATAAGTCACAAAAACTAAGAAACACCACCTAGGTGAAAACTAACTAGAACTTTAATTGTGAGATCCACTATCAACAAAAATTAGAATTACTAAAACACCAAGACTAGTGAGATCTCCGAAGTAGGTTTAAATTCTTGATATGCTATTTATTAAGATATATGATAGAGTTCTGAAGTCAGTTGATGGAAGAGGGAGAGTTCAATGTTCTATTATGAAATCAACTCCTAACTAAAAAAAACACTCTTATCCTTCACCACTTTCATCTTTGTTGACAATCCAAAAAATAATTTATCATTACACCATAGTCGGTTAGTCCTCACCACTAGTTAAATTAAACTTAATTCTCTCACCTAAAGAAAAGAATAAACTAAAGAAAGAATCCCTCAACTCCTAGAGAATCTTTCGAAGAAAAAATCTCCAAGAGAAGATTAGCTAAACACATAACCACCTTAAAATACTATATCAAACACTAGAAGTTGGATTACAAGTAAAAAATAAATAAGAGACGGATTCAGGAGTCAATTCATAGGAAAACTTACATGTCTTCTGACCAAAAATATATTTTTTATGTAAAAAAAAAATTGACTTTACTTAGTTCCTCGATTGGGGAATCAACTAATAGAAAAACTTATGCACGCTCTTCCAAAAGTAAATTTTATTTATTTTTTTGTTGATGATTTATTTTTATCTAAATAATTTAGGATGTTATCCCTCAGATAGGGAACTGGACAATAAGGAAAAACCACACCTTTCTCTTTTGTTAGAACCTTAACCGGTAAGACTATAGAGGGTTATTACTATTTGAATGATGCTCAGGGTCAGTCATGTGCAAAAAACAACAAGCTCTACCGCACATGGCCCCAAATAATAAAGGGCTCATTTTTTTAAAAGATGTAATTTTTTCCATTAATATTAATAAATATATAAAAAAGTATTATATAAAAATTCAATAAAATAAAAAATATTATGAAACTTAATACATAAAAATACGAGATGAATCAAATGTTAACATAATTATAATTAAATTTATTTTTAATTAATATATAATTATATTTTTTTATTATTTTTAATTATTTAATTATTTTTAAAAAATAAATTGGACCTATTTTTTAAAATAAAACGGGACCTCTGGATTTATTGGGCCGGCCCTGATGGTGCTAGAAATAAAAATCCTAAATGGATTATTTCTAAAGTAAGTGGTTATTATATAATGAAACATATCTTGATGGGTTTACTTACTTTATGAAATTTATTTGTAGATGACAACCATCGAGTTATGAGTGTAGATATTATGTAATGACATATATGTTAAAGAATATATATGTTGTGTTAGGAAAATAACAAAAAAAAACAAATTTTTACACACGTAAAAGCATAGCCACAAAAGGAAAAAAGAAGGAAAAAAATCAAAAATGAATTGCAAGTCCTATCATACAATTGCAATTTTGTTTTGCAAAAATTACAAATCTTTCAAACCGAATTTTTTCAATGGAAAAAATTGCAAATCATCTCTTAATTACAATTTTTAGACGAAAAAATTGCAAACTCTTTCTCAATTATAATTCTTGAACGGAAAATTTGTAAATCATCTCTCAATTATAATGTTTGGACGGAAAAATTGCAAACTCTTTTAATTACAATTTTTGGACGGAAAAATTACAAACCCTCAACTAGAATTTTTGGACTCTTTTATATCATTTTTAAGAGTTTTGTTTTGTCTAATTTTGATGGTCTTGTAGTGATTAAATCACTTTCTTAAGATTGATTTAGTGTGTTGTTTAGATTTGAATATTTTATTCTGTGATCGGATTAAGATTTAGATCCGAGAATTTTTTTATAGATAGATTTTGATCGATTGATCTTTTGGTAGCAGGTTCTATTTATCTTTGGCTACATGTAGTCTTTTATTCTTTTCTATTATATTTTGAGTTAAATATCTCTAATGATTTTTATTAATATAGCCTTTTGCTTATAAGAAAATAATATTGTTCCACATACTATATATTTGGTTATGTCCTAAATTTCTTTATTTCAATGGCTGATCTTTAATTTAATTTAAATGAGTATATACTTCACGAATTATCTAAATGAAAGAAAGCTTGTGGGCAAGGATCTAGTAGTGGGCTATGAGCTAGTAATGGGCACATAGCTAGTCTAGCAAATTTGCATTCATATCCCTATTAAGTGTTGTTATAAATGAAGTGATATTTTTCTAAATAGTTATATTTCTTGTACTTGGTTATAATTTGGAAACATTGATATAAATAGAATGCAAGGCTCCACAAATTAGAGGCAAAACAAGGTATAAAGCTACATTGTTATACCATGGCAATAATAGTGAAATCAACTTTTCTCTTGGCAAACTTAATAATTGTCATGTCTATTTCATCATATATGTCACAATCATCCATTCAAAATTTTCTCATTTGTCTTTCTCATAATTCTCATGCTTCCGATGTCACTTACACACCTAACAACACCTCGTTTTCAACCATCCTAAACATGAAGATACAAAATAAGAGATTTAAAACAGCAACAACACCGAAGCCTTTGGCTATTATAACCGCAAAAGATGCTTCTCATGTTCAAGCAACAATTATATGTGCCAAAAATAACAATATTCAAATCAGAATTCGAAGTGGTGGACATGACTATGAAGGTTACTCATATGTATCGAACGTGCCTTTTGTTATTATTGACTTATTTCATCTCAATTTAGTTGATGTCGATTTACAAGAACAAACAGCTTGGGTTGAATCAGGTGCAACACTTGGTAAAATTTACTATACCATTGCAAAGAAAAACAATTCTCTTGCTTTCCCGGCCGGGGTTTGCTTTACCGTAGGCGCCGGTGGTCATTTTTCTGGTGGTGGGTATGGAAATTTGATGAGAAAATATGGTCTTTCTATTGATAATATCATTGATGCAAAAATTGTTGATGTTAATGGTATTATTCTTGATAGAAAATCAATGGGAGAAGATTTGTTTTGGGCTATAAGAGGTGGTGGCGGAGCTAGTTTTGGTGTTATTCTTTCATGGAAACTTAAATTGGTTCAAGTAACTCCACAAGCTACTGTTTTCAACGTGAAAAGGTATATGCATGAAAGTGCAAGTGATGTTGTTTATAAATGGCAATATATTGCACCAAAATTGGATAAAGATCTTTTCATTAGAGTGCAACATAATATTGCTCAAATTGGTCAAACAGGTAAAAAGACAGTGCAAGTTAGATTTATTGGTCTATTTTTAGGGACAATTGAAAGACTTTTACCTTTGATGAATGAAAGTTTCCCGGAATTAGGTTTGAAAAAGAATGATTGTTTTTCAATGCCTTGGATTAATACCACTCTTTTTTGGTTTGATAAACCAATTGGTACTCCACTTGAAGCGTTGTTGGTTGAACCAAAAGAGCCTCAAACAGTTTATTTCAAAAGTCAATCTGATTATGTGAAGAAACCTATTCCAAAGAAAGCTATAGAATCTATATGGAAAAAGATGATTGAAGGTAATAATTTGTTTATGCAATGGAATCCATATGGAGGAAGAATGAATGAGATATTGCCTTCAGAAACTCCATTTCCTCATCGATCTGGGAACTTGTTTTTAATTGGATATCTTAATAATTGGATTGACGAATCTTCCGAATCTATTGAACGTCACGTGAACTTTTCAAGATCGTTTCATGAATTCATGAAACCTTATGTTTCTGATCATCCCAGAGAAGCATTCCTCAACTATAGGGATGCTGATATTGGTGTTAATCATCCAAGTAATACTTCAGAAATCAATATTGCTAGAATTTATGGATACAAGTATTTCAAAGGAAATTTTGAAAGATTAGTTACTGTGAAAACTAGAGTTGATCCTGAGAATTTTTTCCAATTTGAACAGGGTATACCTATTAGCAGGGATATATCTATGGCCTATAATGTGGGGGTAATTTCCCCTACTAAGTCATACAGACTTGTTTATTTTCTTATCGCCTTTTCCATATTTTTTTATTTGCTTCTACTAAAAATCATGTATGGTCCTCGTATAAAATTATTGCAACATTTTATATGTGAAAAATTAAATGTATACAAATATTTGAGATAAAATATTAAATTATTTTATGGCATTACAAATAAAAATAAGTTATACAACTATACAAACAAAAGTCTTAATCCTTTATTGCACATCATTTGGAAATTGATCATAAGGTAACTTACCTCTAGAGTATTCCTTGACCAATGCATTTAACTATAGAGTTCTCATGATATGATTTATGAAAAACAAGATACACTTCCAACTCTCTCTAGGTTTTAGATTCTTAAAGGTATTATGATAACACTTCCAAAAAGGAGCAAGTGTAAAGCAAATTTCAGATAAAAATCTAACTTTGTTCACTATATTGTTTATATTGATCATCAAACTTTAGTGGGAAAAAATTGCGTTACTTTTGCAAGTACATAAGCGGAACGTGTTCATGAAGAATAGTTCCGCATATACATCTACGGAACATTCGTTGTTACTTCTATTTTTATTATCTGCTGCATTTTTTTGAATTTTGTTAATTTTTCTTATTTTTTACAATAGATATGGTGCATCCGGATAACATCTCAAAATAATTAGTTTCTTTAAACGTTGGTGTTTCAAATGTGCAGGGGGTTATTGTGAAGACGAAAGAAGTCGACAGTAACTTTAATCACAAGCAAGACTTTGATGATCGTGAAAGCATGATAAAATGGAATCGTAGGATGGCAACTACACTTGGTTTTGGTGTGGTTATTGGAAGATCAGATAATGGCTCGAAAAGAAGAAATCCTTTTGTAACCTTGTTGTGCGAAAGAAGCGGGATATATCATGTTCCACTGTGGAAGTTTAAAAAGAGACGGCACGAGTAGCACAAAAATGCGAGTGTCCTATTAAAATTCGTGGTTACATGATGGCTAGCAAGAAGTGGAAATTTAGTGTTGTTTGTGGTTCGCACAACCATGAAATATGCTCAAATGTAATTAAAATACTAGGCAAATTTTTAACATTCGGTACCGCAATAACAATGCTATTAGGGAAGACAAATCAGAGATGCAACAACTACTAAAATTGTTGGATGATAACAAGTATATGTCCCAGTACCGAACTTGCACTGATGAAGTCACTGTAAGAGACATTTTTTGGACTCACCCGAAATCGATAAAGTTATTCAACACCTTTTCGAATGTGCTCATTCTTGATTCATCCTACAAGACCAACAAGTATAGGCTTCCGTTATTTGAGATGGTTGGTGTAACCTCCACCGAGAAGACATATTGCTCTGGTTTTGATTTTTAGGAATGCACAAAAGAGGATAACTTTGTTTGGGCTTTAGAGGTGTATCGGTCCCTTTTGAAGCCTCATGTTGAGTTGCCGAAGGCTATTGTTACAAACCGTGAAACCACCCTATGAAAGTCGTGGCAAAGGTATTCCCTACTTCTTATGCATTACTTTGTAGATATCACATAACAAAGAATGTAAGAAGTTGAGTTAAACCAGCGGCAGGGACGAAATAAGTGGCATCCGAAGACAGAAAATTAGTGAAAGTCAATGTGATTGTGGAAAAGATAATGGATGCTTGGAACTGTATTATAAATTCTTCTAAAAAGGATTTATACCTGGATTCCGTCATTAATTTCCGGAAGGTGTGTGAGAAGTATTCAACTTTGTTGAAATATATTGAATCCACCATTCTTGATCAAGTGAAAGAAAAACTTGTTTGTGCATGGACCGATAATGTACGACATCTTGGAAACACTAACACCAATAAAGTTGAGTTGGCACATGCAACATTGAAAAATTGGTTAGGCACTAGCAAGGGAAATTTGTGTCGAGATTGGGATTCGGTGAATCTCATGATTAATAATTAACATAATGAAATTCAAACAACTTTTGGTCAGAGCATTATGGTATTAGAGCATCAGTTTAAAGACAATATGCTTTATTCACAGTTGGTAGGCAATGTTTTCAGGGACAGGTTGAACTATATATTTCACGAGGTCAAACGAGCCGAAGATGTCGGCTCAGATAGCGCTGGGTGTGGTTGTACTATAGTGAAAACATATGGTCTCCCATGTGTTTGTGTCATTGCCAAAAAGATGAAATTATGTGAGCCAATAAATATTGATGAAGTTTTCCCTCATTGGAAAAGACTAAAGTTTGATGATGATGGTTACATGGAAGGAGGTAAATCAAATATCTCCATTTTGGCCGAGTGGAAAGAGATACAAGAGAGATTTGCAAAGACCGATGACAACATGAAGTTACACATCAAAGAAAAATTGAGGAAGATTGCAATTCCAGAGACTACCGATATGAAGCCGCCTTCTCAACCGGTAAATACTAAATGTGCTTCGAATAAGGTGAAGCCTACACCAGATGCTAACTCAACTACCCGGTCTCCCTCATATTTTGAGCACGTCGACAAACTCATTCTAGACTCACCGACTTTGAAATCTCAAAGAAGCTCCATGAAATGAGCTCGCATATCCAAACCCTCTCCGACATCGATTCCACGAGTTTCAACACCTCTTGCTCCGGTTCAAACACCGATTGCTCTGATTCTACCTATAATTTCCTTTATCGAAGAGATGTCGGTCTTTATGCACAAACATTACGACAATATCATCAATGTTAAAGGAGATGGAAATTGTGGTTACCGATCCGTTTCGGCTCTACTTGGTAAATGAGAGGAATGTCATGAGATTATCAGTCATCAACTAATCCTAGAGTTGGAAACACATAAAGAATCATACATGCGTTTGTATAGAAATAAGGAAAAATACGACGAGGTCTACGAATCACTTGTTCCATGCTTAAGTGGTCCGACCCCGCGGTCGAAATGGATGAGCTTCCCCAAGGTGGTTCATCTTATCGCATGTGTGTATGATATGATATTGATTGACTTGACGCAATATGGTTTTTCAGAAACCTTTTTTCCACTCCACACCATACCACTGTCCAATCCAAATGACCGCATCATGTGTATCGGATGACTTACGAAATCAAGTCATTTTGCACAAGTTTTTTTGAAATTGAGATGCTCAATACCACCTAAAACCCCACAATGGGAGACTCATGCAACCGACAAAGTCGAGTCGTGGCCGGATAGTTTTGTTGAAAGGATGTTCAAATTCAAAAGATTGAACGAAATTGAAAAGACATCAAATGCAGAAAAGTCCAAAGGTCAAGCACCGATAGATTTAGTCAGAGACATTTGTTTTAACTCTTTTGTATAATCGAACAATTCAATGTAATTTTTTAAAGTGATATATAATAGTCAATTTTGATTCACATTTATTGCTTACGCGTCTTCCATACACTTATATATATATATATATATATATATATATATATATATATATATATATATATATATATATATATATATATATATATATATATATATATATATATATATATATATGGTAATTCAAAATTACTCATTCGCACAAAATGTTATATTGCTGCTAGAATGCTGTCAAATTGTATAAGCAAAATTTTTGCAGGTATATCTGCGAAAGCATCAAACGTTGACATGTTCCATAGATATACCTGCGGAGGGATCTCATTAAGGTGCATTCCGCAACTATATTTTCGGAAGTAGTCAACAGAGAAATGCTTGGACTATATTCATCTAGATTTTCTATAAAATTGATGTTTCACTCTTTATCTTTCTCACAAACACAAACACATACCCAAACCCAAAAATGTCTCAATTGTATGATATCCAGATTCGTTGGTATGAAGTAAGTGTATCCTACACCGACGACAGAACACCCAGACAGACTTTTAAAGTCACCGCGACTCCTCGCTTGGTTGTATCATCGCCGAAATCGAGTATCTCCTACCTTACAACGATCGAATGAAGGATAAGAAACTCGAATACTGTTCGCCTTCGGTTGACAACGAAGGAAACGCCGTGTTCAACAAACTTCAGCTCAAGAATTCAGACGATGTTACGACGATGTGGCAAACATATTTTGTATTTGAAGAGAAATACCCGCTCGAATTGGAGACGACGATAGGAATAACGGTCGTTGAAATCTTGAAGATGTGCCAACGTCCACCGGGTTATTGAAATGTATTATTTATTTTTATGTCGAAAGCATCAATGTATTATCTATTTTATTTTATGAATGTTGAATTTATGGTTGCTATGTTGAATATATGAAGTTTTTATCTTTGGGTTTCTTCCGCATCTATACGTAAGGAAAATTTCCGTAAATACATCTATGGAACTAATTAAAAAAACGTGAAAAGGGTGCGTCTGGAGGTACATCAGCAGAAGCAGAAAAAAACGCATCTATACGTAAGGAAAAAACGCATGGTGCCTGAAAAATACATGGGGTGACATAAGAATTTTCCAGAAAAAATTGTATGTTCTTGTGATCTGGGATGGATTGCTTAAGAAGAGAAAAAATTGTACTCCCTCCATTCTCTTTTATAAGAAAATTTTAACTTTGTACATTAATTAAATAATTGATGTATCTAGTCTATTTATAGTCTAAATATATCATTTATTCAATGGATCTAAAAAGTCAATTTTTTTTTATAAAAGAGAATGGAGGGAGGGAGTATATTCTTGTGATCTACGACATGTATTTCTGAAATCCAAAGATACATTTCTTGATAATTTTTTGAACTTAATAGGAATGACACACTTATGAAATGCTAAAAATATATATATTATAAATGCGTCCGGATATATCTCTCTAAAATTTAAGGATATTATTGATTTTTTTACATGTGAACACCATTAAGTGTATTAAGTGTGTATTGAGTCATTCTCATTGATTTTCTTTAGTATCAAGTGTGGGGGTTCCTAATAGATTGTTTATCCAATAAACATATTAGAGCCCAAAATTTATAGAGAAAGAAGGAATTGAGGAGATAAATCCTTTTTTTTAACTCAAGTAAAATCTAAGGATTCCTCTGTTATGGATTATAAAAATGTTAGTAATATTCAACAATATAAGTATTTAAAAAGAAAAACAAACAGAAAATACTATGTGTTTGACTATCAAAATGAAAATCATTTATAAAAAACACAGTTATCAAATGTAATGTTTTGCTAAAAAGCTGGAAAACACTATCTCTAAATCCTTTTCAAAATCTCTTGTTGCTTACCACCTCTTTGAAAAATGTTTACTGGTTTTGAATGCAACCATGCCATAACACACCATTAAGTTATTGTTCAACCCATAATTGTTGGTAGAAGATTACAAAGAATTCTCCACAACTGCTTCTTCACTATCTACCTTTTCAAGTGAAACAAACTATAATTTTTTATTAATACAATTTTCTCATAAAATATGACCTTCAGTCACTCTAAGTGATTCATAATCCTATACATTCTACATGAATGACTAAAAAAAAAAAAGTCTAAATAAACTTTTCAAGAATTTTAAACTAACTAAGTTTTTAAAACCATAACTTTTCCTACAAGTTAAAGATCTAAATTATTTCCAATGCTCTCATTTAACTCTTTCATAAACCAATGAGCACTTTTAACTTTTAAGAACTTCTTTGGTATAAGTGAAAAACTAAAAACTAATTATAACTCAATTAAATATGATTATCAATAACTTATAATACACATGAATCATACATTTGAACCGTGCCCAGATCCATATTCGAATCTGAAACCTCATAATTGTGTACTGATCCATATTCGAATCTAAAACCTCATAGTTGTGTGTATGAGAATATTGGCACTTCGTCTATTAGACAAAAGTATTAACTAATAATTTTGCCATGTCATATTATATTAGCAAGATCATTCAAAAATAGGATTCGATTTGCAATTTGAAAAGTATGTATTTCACGGTCGCAATTAAAATCTCGATTTCATGAGAATGCTCTTAAGTTAATTCAATATAAGTCTAAGGGTAATTCAAATACAATCTAATCTGCATTGCATTCTCATAAACTATAAATACCAATATAAGGCATTAACACTGTCAATCTTTCTCTTCCACTTCACTGATGAACTTCAAGGTCTTTCCTTCACAATCTTCCAAGTCTTCTAATATTTCCCTTTCATCACTCAACTTTATAGCTGCAGCATGAGACTTCTTCGCCACCGACGCATGCAACTGCTTGGAATTTCCAAGCTTTAACAGTGCCTTGCCAGCCCATAGATTGGAAGCAATCCACTCTGCAAAAGGAGTTTCTTTGGCATGTAAAGCTACCCAGAACTGCCCTTATGAATTTCTCCTTATATTGTCCGGAAAACCTGGAACAACAGCAAAGGTATCAGAATCCTGTGAGTCGAGGTTTCAGCTACCAGAAGAAATTAACCATCTTTGCTTAAAGCAACACCATTGGGAAAAGCAAGGCCGAGTAATAAGACCTTCACTTCTTTTGCTGACTTACCGTATTTCATTAACCGCCCAGTCTTGTCTCCACCAAGAAGTATAAGCATAAATTTCCTGCAAAAGAAATTAACTTAATATAGATCAAAGTTCTCGACAAATAGAACTTTTCAGTTATATTTATCTCTTAGTTTCATAGACATCTTCTATGAGTAAGTCCTAAAATTGATACAAGTTGTTAAAAGACAAATGTTATCAATGAAGATATATAGAGAAGTACGGATATAGGTCTAATAGAGAATCAGTGTAATTTCATTAATATTATTTTCTTCAACTATCAAGCATTAAGCTTTGAATTGACTTGAACAAGTGATTCTTACTATGCGAGAAATTTCCCTGGTACCACATGGTTGAACATTCCAGAACGGCAAAACCAATATGATCTTACCTTAAAAATGGAATATTAACTTCAGTGAACTAACATGCAAGAAACAAATTTTAAATTCATTTCTTACTCTGAAGTGACAGTTGTGTAACATCATAAGAACTATTTATCTAGGGAAAATGCTAAATGTATGACTCACGCTTTGCACAAAAACAACTTATTAATCCTTTCATGCGTATTTCGAAGAAATTCTTCGTACTCAATGGCAATGTTGTAGTAATGTTTAGTGGTGAACTTACCTTCTCTGGTAGGCTGTGCTTGACTCAGTGAAGTAAATCACATCTTCATCTTCAGTAATGTCCATGTCATTTGTGAAGTTAAAGGCCTGTCCTTCAGCTTCTGTTGCTACTACAGTGGCCAAACCTCATGCAGGTCCTACAACTTTGAGGGCAAGGTAGGAATCAGCAACGAACAGATCTCCATTTTTCTTATCAAATTTTAGTCCTAATGGTCTCCCACAAACATGCTCCAACTCCGGTGCAAATGAACGCACACAGCCCGACCTTGAAAATCATATAAACTAAACTCATACGAAAACAAATTCTGATATAGTTATGAGTTAGATCTAATGCAATAACATTCAAACACAATAATCAGCAAAACCTACCACTACCAGGAAGAGTTTCATTCAAAGAATATGAACATTGAAACACCAAATGGTTAATACCTATTAGAACTTGTGACGGCAAATTCAATCCAACCATGTTCCTCTCCTTCACATTTCAGAATCCGACCATCGGCGACGCCAGTGTACGGACCTTCACCCTTACTATCGAAAACAAGACTTTCCGGCCCGAAGGCTCCTGTGACGTGGAATAATTGAGCAGTATGGAGGTGGTCCTTAGATCCAGGAACAGGAAGCGGTGTAAAGAGGTTTTGTGGGTTGAACAGGAAGCTGTCTACATTATCTCACACTGCACGCGGCGATTTTGTAGTTCTCATAAGGATCTTGTTCTTCCTTTTCCTCATCTAGCAGGAAATTATCAGTATCAGGAAAATATCCATCCCACTTCATCTCATCGACAAGCAAATGAGTTTGCTCATATATCTCCTCAGATCTTGGATGTGCCTTATCTTTGACAAGAAATACATGCACCTCGTCTCTTACCTCAATCCAGCTACATCCTGGCTCTTTCTTTAACTTATAATTCTTCATCAAACTTCTTATTTTTGCAACCTCACCCCAAATTCCTGCAATAGCACATACATTTGACAAAAGAACGTAAGCAGAAGAATCTTGAGGGTCCAACTGCAATAAAGAATTGGCTACTTTTGCTGCAACTTCGACATTCCCTTGCAACTTGCAAATACCGAGTAAAGTTCTCCATATAACATCATCAGCTTCAAAAGACGTGCTTTCGATAAGCTTCAAAGCTTCATTTACTTGGCCTGACCTACCTAGTAGATCTACCATACATGAATAATGTTCCATCTGGGATCTAAACCGTAGTCACTTCGCACTTTCCGGAAGTAATGTAGCCCTTTATCTACAAAACCCATATGTGCACAAGCTCTGAGGACTGAATCAAAATATGTACGATTTGGTTTCACATTCTGAAGGTGCATCTCCTCAAAAAATTTAATGGCATCTTCTCCAAGTCCATGGTATGCATATGCGCAAATCAAGGCGCTCCAAGTCACGTAGTCCCGCTTAGGCGTCTTCTCAAACATTACTCGTGAATCCTGCATATTTCCACACTTTGAATACATATCTACAATAGTGATAGATATATATACACATCTGAATGCAACCGTAGCTTTAAAATTTGTCCATGAATCTGCTTTCCAAGTTTGACGGTAGCCAAATTAGTGCAAATATCGAGAACTGTAGCATATGTTAAGTTGTCAGGTATTACACCGACTTGTTGCATATGAGAAAAATACCTCAAAGCATCTTCACCTTGCTTTTGCAACGAGAATCCCGAAATGATTGAATTCCAAGAAACAGTTGTATGCTCTTCCAGTCTCTCATGAGTCTTTTCTGCCTCCACTAGCATTCCACACTTGCAATACATATCAATCACAGCACTTCCAACAAACCAATCTAAACCCATTCCAGACTTAATAACTCTTCCATGGATTTCCATACCATAGTTCAAAACTTTTTGACTGGCACATGCCTTTAAAACACTGCCAAAAGTAAAATCATTGGGTTCCATAGTTGACCGCAACATCGAAACAAAGAGTGAAAGTGTTTCTTCTACTTGTTCAATTTGCTCGTGAGCAGCAATGAATGCATTCCAAGACACAACATCCTTTTTTTTTCTTTCCATATCATCAAATATCAAACAAGCTTCCATCAATGCTCCACATTTTGCATACATATCTAAAATGGTATTCGCAACATAGATGTTATATTCCAAACCACATTTTACCACTAATCCATGTAGTTGAATCCCCTCTAAATGGCCTCTGAATGCTGAACATGCAGTCAAAGCACCAGATAAACTAATTTCGTCGAACCCAAGATAAGCCTTCTGTAAAGACTGAAAAATCTTTAATGCTTCAAGACCTTGATCTTGTCGTGCATATCCAACAATAATGGCATTATGAGATTGCCGAGTAGGGTTGGGGTAAGTGTTAAATAGCTTTCGAGCATCAAACATTCCGTCACACTTAGCATACATATCTAGCAGTACCTACTATACTATTGTATCCGAAATTAGTCTTTAGAGCAAAAGCATGCAATTGCGTGCCTAATTCAAATGCAGATAATCCTGCACACGCCCTAATTGCACTAGCAAAGGTTGATTGACTCACCCTTATACCTTCTTTCAGCATATCCGTATACAACTTTATTCCCTCAATAAACCGATCATTTAGAACATAGCCTGCAATTACAGCACTCCAACACACCGAATTTCTTTCAGGTATTGCATCAAAAACCTTAAAAGCATGATCAAGTTTCCTACATGTTGAATAAAAATATACTAGAGCAGTACCTGTTACGACATCACTCTCGAAACCCATTTGAATCGCAAGGCAGTGAACCTGAAGTCCTAACCCATAATCTTCAATACCAGTACATGTTTTCAAAACAACTGCAAAAGTATCATAGTCATGTAAAATTTTCAATGATCTCATCATAAGAAATATTTCAATGGATTTTCGATGAATCCCATTTTGTAAATAACAAGAGAGCAAAGAATTCCATGAAACAACATCTCTCTTTGGCATTGAATCAAACAAAAACTGTGCAGATCCCACGTCTCCAATTCTAGCGTAACCAAATATCATAGCGTTCCAAGAAATACCATCCTTTGAGACATTTCGTCGAACACATTGAATGCATAATTCATTTTGGAACATTTACAGTAAAATTGAAGCAAACAGTAGGAAACAAAGATGGTGGGAACAAAACCGGTTAATGTACTCTGTGCATTAGCTTGTTTGCCAGGATTAATATATGTAATCCTTTATTTTTTCAACTGAATTCTCTTGATGTAGTAGGTGGTGTGATAAAATGAGGTAACATTTAAATAATACTATTTTAGAAATTAGAATAGATTGATCAGTCTTGAAGCTATATTTGGTCTAATTGTTGGATCAACTCCGTCCTTGAACGAATAAAAAGAGTAAAAATCAATGTACTAACTCTGATCTCAAATATAAGTAAAAGATATCCATAACTATGATATTCAATATCATAATTTAAAATATATCTATTTTTTTCCTTTAAGTTTTTAACTATTTACAAAACAAAAATATGAGGGAAAATAGAAAGAAAATAAGATTTAAACACATTCAAATATTTATCATAAATGATGAATATTTTGTAAAATTATTTATATTTTAGATCGGAGGAAGTAAATTAAAAATTGAAAAACTGATGGGTTTTAGAAACTGACGGTTTAAGTATTTTTTTTAACCTAAAACGACGTCATTTTGCACTTTTCCTTTTCTATAATAATTTGTCGCCGTCAAAAAACAAAAAGTGTTTCTCTTTGTCAATTCACCATGCTTTTCTTCTTCTTTATCGCAACTCTACTTATTGCCTCTCAGATTTATTTCCTTTTCCCTTTTTTCTCTCATGATTTTTTTTGTGAATTCATCCACATAACTATCTTCAATAAAATCTTGTTTGCTTTTTGAAAAATTATGATTATTAAAGTTGTTAAATATTCTTTAGTTCCATTTTTCTAGTTTCACAAGATAACATGGGCAATTTATATATATATATATATATATAATATATATATATATATATATATATATATATATATATATATATATATATATATATATATATATATATATATATATATATATATATATATATATATATATATATATATATATAGAATATAGATTATTTTACATCGGTGTCAAAATATTAATTTTAACTTCAAATTTCACATCCTTATTCTTATAATCCAATAATTATGATATATTCCTTTAAAAAATTCATGTAATAGTTTTAAGTGAAAATTCATCTTAACCATTAAATTAATAAAAATAAAAAAATAAAATTTAATATCAAAATTATTATTTTAAAATTAATATATATATATATATATATATATATATATATATATATATATATATATATATATATATATATATATATATATATATATATATATATATATATATATATATTATCACATAACTTTAAATCAAAACCCAAACTCATATTAATTTTTTTAAGACAAATTTAAGAGCCCATCACTTATCCCTCTTTAAAAAAATAAACTCATTTTAAAAGCCCATAATTTATCCCTCTTTACAAAACTAACCCATTTTTTACCATATAAATTGAAACCCTAAAAGGCAAATGTGATAAACAAATTATCTCTCAACGAAAAATTGCAGCCGCTGCTGCCGTTTCACTCTTGTATAAGAGGCAAGATACCGGCTGGAAAACGAAGCACCCAAGGTTGTGATTCCACCGATTGATTCTGCGATAACCCCTCCTGCAATAGTCGCAACGGTTCAGATCTACACTCCGCACTTCCGTCGTGTGATTTACATCATACACGGTACGTTCAATCTTTTGTTTTCATTTTCTCTTTTCCATTCATCTTCTTTGTTTTTGATTAAGGTTTAAAAAACGATGGTGATCGACTTTTACGATTTCGATCGGTACATATATGGATTGTGGTTGTGAATTAACTATAATTTGATCTAAAATTGTATCAATATTTGAATCCATTGATGTGATTTTGTCGCAACCATTTTTAGGTCAGCAAAAAGTTTTTAAAAATCTTTTTTTTGACATTTTCTGTTTCTATTTTAATAGATCTGAATCCTTTGAATCCTCTTTTTTGACATTTTCATTTTTTATTTTTATATAAATAAATCAAATGGAATGAGTTAATATTCTTTCATTTTCATAAAGAGATTAAAGTAGTGTATTGTCTCTGTAAATTGTTTTTATATTATTATTCAATAGAATCACAATATTTGTCATGTTACACATCTTTGATTATACAAATATTTTATATATTTTTTTTCTCTTTTTCATAAATATAAAGGATATCAAATAGAGTGAAACATTATAAAATGTATTTTATTTTTCTCCTTATTATCTTCATTGCAAGTTTGGATTGTAACAATAATTTTTCTCTCTTTTCTATTCTTTTTTAATCAATCCATGTAATGAAACATAAATTGAAAGTACAAAGATTAGGGTTCTTTTCTTTTTTTATCAATCCATGTAATGAAGCATATGAAAGTACAAAGATTAAGGTAATTGATGAAATACATTCCATCATCTTTCTCTCTATTTCATCTACTTTTCATCATCTTTCTCTTTATTCCATATAAATTCCACCATCTTTCTCTCTATTCCATTGGTTATTTGTTTTTATTTAGTAATAGTAATTTCTAGAAACACATTTTATCTTCTTTCCCTTTATTTTATATGCTTTTTCCATCATCTTTCTCTCTATTCCATCTACTTTCCATCATCTTTCTCTTTATTCCATATAAATTCCACCATCTTTCTCTCTATTTCATTGGCTATTTGTTTTTATGAAGTAGTAATAATTTCTAGAAAACACATTTTATCTTTCCCTTTATTTTATATGCTTTTTTTTTATGAAGTAGTAATAACCACTAGAATTCTCTTTATTTTATATGTTTTTTTTTTATGAAATAGTAATAACCACTAGAATTCTCTTTATTTTATATGCTTTTTTTTATGAAGTAGTAATAACCACTAGAATATGACAATCCTGAGGTCCATGGTTGATCTCTGGTGATGACGTGAAACTTAATAATATTAGTTTTTGCTGAATTTATTCTATTCTATATCATCTTCAATCAATGCAAAATTTCTCTTAAATTTAATTGATCTAGATCTCTCATTTTTCTTTCTTATGTTCTCTCTCATCTTAATAAGAGATAGACTAATAAGTTGTTAGAACTTTGGCAATATACTTTTGTCAATTGAGTTAGGATATGCAAAATGTATTATATTTTTTTGTTGGTTTAGAGCGAAACGAGAATATTCGAACTAACCTCGAATCTGTTTAGGACAAATTATATAATACAATACAAACATTCTTATTACCCGGCCTGTCCCCATACTACATCGATTAAAGTTGGGAGGGTTTGAGTGCGTATCTATGGATACGAGTTTTGTTGCCATGCCTATTATTGACATTGCTTTTGGATTGGCCTCAATAAAGATCCAAATTTCCAGTTACAAATGTCTGCTTCCATACACCAAACTGTTTGGCATTACACTTGATTACTCATTCCTCGATACTTTTGGCTGCTCATGCTATCCTTTACTCAAGTCTTATAAGATACACAAGTTGCAATTCAGGTCTCAAGAATTCCTTAGCTACCCAACTTCCCACAAAAGCTATAAGTGCCTTGCACTTGATGGTAGATTGTACTTCTTCAAAGATGTCACATTCAATGAGCAAAACTTTCCTTACACTCATTTATTCACTAAATTTAACTCTGGTGCTAAAATTATTTCACATGTTCCATCCTTATTCTAATAGTTCCACTAAAAATTACATCTAAACCCAATCATATATCAATCTTATCACCACCACACTCTTTCTCATACAACCCTATCACATCTTCACAACCTACTTAGTTCTTGCCTTAAAGTCCAAACTCTCCCTCTACTAACTTTACTATTAACCCCACTCATGTGTTTTCCCCTCGCACCACCACACACCAAACCAAACCTTTACTAGTAAACACTGATATAATGACCTCTAAATCCAAAGCTTACATTGTATGTCCTAGGCTACATCCTACCTTTCTTCTAGCACACACTGAATCTAGAAACATAAAGTAAACACTATCTTGTTCTACCTGGCTAGCAACTACGACTCAGGAGTATGATGCTCTCCTTAAGTATGAAACTTGGTCACTTGTTCCATTACCTTCTGGTAAACTTCCCTTTGGGTGCAAATGAAGTCAAGGAAAATCTTGATGGCTCTTTGAATTAATACAAAGCTAGGTTGGTTGCCAAGGGGTTTAATCAAGATATGGGGATGATTATATATAAACTTTCTCTCCCGACATCAAACCAGTTATTGGGATATAACTATATTCACTCTAGCATCAATCAAAGGTTGACATTTACACCATTTCATGTCAATAATGCATTTTTGAATGACCTTTTAGAGGAAGAAGTGTACATGACCTAACCTCTTGGTTTTGAGTCACCCAATAAATCCTTAGTGTGCAATCTTCCCAAGGCACTGTATGGCAATAATTCTCTAATAAAGTTGTAATTTGTTCCTAACAAGTGTGATCCCTCACTTTTCATTTATTCTCATGGTTTTGACTTAGGATATATGCTAGTACGTGTGGACGATATCCTCATTACCACCAACAACATAACACTCACTTTGTCCCTTGTTTCAAAGCTTAACTCAATCTTCTCACTCAAGGAACTAGTTAAACTTGATTGCTTTTTAGGAATTAAAGTCAAATACAACCAAGATGGTTTCATATCTCTCTCTCAAGGCAAGTATACCATAGATCTAACAAAAACCAAGATGCTTGAATCTAAACCTATATCTTCCCCTATGGCTACTAGCCTCAAATTGTCCAATGTTAGGCCTTAGATATATACAAGCTTAAGGTTAACCTTTTGTCATCAAGGTCAAAGGCTCAGTCAGCATCACAAAAACCCGTGATGGTGATGGGAACCTTAAGATTAATTAGTGAAATATTCCACGATTGACTATTCAACAACGTATCTTAGGATCTTTTTAATTGTCTTCTAATGCTTCTCTAATGGATTAGATAAGAACTGTTAAAATGTGTGGGTTGAACCTAACTCAACCCTACAAAACCGGCTTGTTGAGTGAAGATTGTCTCCACTTATATACACAAGTTCAGGTCATATATTGTCCGATGTGGGATTTTTAATACATCCCCACAAGAAAAGGTACGACAGATGTTGGTTGACGATGTTGATATGTTTGAAGTGAGCGAGAAGTGAGGGGTCAACTATAGGGGTATTTAGTGGTCCAGATTCCCTAGAATGATCGGGGAGAATGTCATATGGGACTTCCGAAAGAGGTGTGGGAATACTTTCTTGAATGGGTTTAGAAGTTGTTTGGCTGGACTCGAAATATGGAACAGACTCGGAGAAGGCAACATTGGCTGATATGAGGTATCGTTGTAGAGTGTAAATAACAACAATAACCTTTTTATGATCAATGATAACCAAGAAAGACACACTTTAGTGATCAAGCTGATAGTTTATCAAGACCAGGAAAGAGATTGTGTACAAAACAAGTGGTCCCAAAGAATCTTGGAGGAATTGAGTGAAGTTGGGAATTGGGAAAAACGATTGAATGAGGGATTTTATTGTTAAGGATAGATGAGGGCATGCGATTTATAAGGTAATATGTTGTTAGCACAACATCCCCCCAAAATCGAAGTGGAACATTACCATGGAGAAGTTGGGTCCGAGTGGTTTCTACGAGATGCCGATTTTTACGTTCGGCTACTCCGTTTTGTTGAGGTGTGTGAGTGCAAGATGTTTGATGGAGAATACCATTGTGTGACATAAAATTTTGGAATTGGTGGGATAAATATTCACGGGCATTGTTATTTCTTAAGGTACAGATAAACACATCGAATTGAGTTCTTATTTCTCGATAAAATTGTTCAAAAATAGAATATAATTCAGATTTATTCTTCATTAAAAATAACCATGTGCATCGTGAAAAATCATCAGTAAAGGTGACAAAATATCTAGACTCAAGAGTAGAGACAATATGCGAGGGACCCCAAACATCGATATGAACTAAAGCAAAAGGGGAGGAAACTCGTTTATTGACTCGATTGGGAAATTGACTACGAGTGTGTTTTTCCAATTGACACGACTCACATTGTAAATTAGATACCTTTGATAAACTTGACACCAACTTATGTAATTTGGAAAGACTGGGATGACCTAACTGGGAAGAGAAAAGATTTTTATTATCGGTAGCATGATCAAATGCACCAGAATCAAGGACCTAAGGTCTAAGAGAAGATGATTGAGAGATGCAAACAAATAAATTACCAGTGTGTGCTACTGTAGTAGTGGAATCAGAGTTTTAATAATTCTGATACCACATGAGGAAATCATCGTAGTTTGGCGTAAATTTATGAGGAGTGACCATGAGTGAAGAGGAAAAATATCACATGATCGGAAAGCAAAACTGAGGCTGGATCTGGACCGGGTGGAGAGAGGCAACTTGACCTGCGAAAAAAAACTGTCGGAATCAGCCGCCGGACGAGTTGACACGGACGGGGCAACAGAGGCGCGGGTGGACGTGCGCGTGAGTTTCTGTTGACGAGAAAAAATGCGACGGCTTGATCGGAGGGCAGTGAGTCGGATGGTGGGGTCAATTTTCTAGAACGTCACCAGAAGTTTGTCGGAACAGTAATTGTGCGATAGTGACAGCAGGTAGGTTAGCGGAGAATTTTGAAAAGTGAGAGGCAAATCGGAGTGATAACATGGTTTGCAAAAAAAAAATCTCACCGGAAGACAGTGTGTCAACCGGTTAAAGCACTGCGAAGAAAGAGTTGTCTCTTAACAGACTCTAAATACCATGTTAGAATGTGTGGGTTGGGTCTAACTCAATACTTCAAAACCGGCTTGTAGAATGAAGATTGTCTCCACTTATATATACAAGTTCATGTCATATTTTGTCCGATGTGAGACTGTTAACACATCCCCTCATGCCCAAAGTTGGACATCTGAAGCGTGAAAATAAATGGTGGGTGACTCTATAGCAGAAACCATAGAAGGTGGCCCATCGGATCTTAAACGAGACTCTGATACCATGTTGAAATAAGTGAGACTGAGAGACATTTAGATTAAACTGTGTGTTTTTTAAAAGCACTACAGAGATATTATTATATATATAGAGATTACAACTAATTACATGATATAATCGATGTGAGACTATTCTATATACAAATATTCTTAACACTATATATATTTATAAATATCAACAAAAACTAAAAGACCTTGTTACTACATATGAGATTTTAGGTTTAGTAATTGTAGCATACTGAAGTGCTCGAACGATAGATTGGAATATTGTAGGGCTAACAACTTAAGCATAACTAATTTTTGACTTGTTGCTCGATACCATAAGAGACGCAATACTCATGGTTGAGGCCATTTTGGTATTGTTTAGAAGATCTCTAACATACTTGATTTGAGACAACAATAATGAGCCATTGTGAAGATGATACACTTCAATACTAAGAAAATCTTAAAGTTTTCATAGGTCCTTGAGAGAGAAAAAGATATTCAATTGATGATAATACTGAGTTGTATGAAAGCTTTAAATGATTTAGAGATGATTATGTCATCAACATACATCCTAGTAAGGGTATACTTAAAATGAATTTGAATGCTCAATGTGGGACTTAAAAAAGAAACCCTATATTAATACAAATTAGAGTGGTTGAAACCTTATAGAAAAATAACGGTAAGTTCAGTTGTCAAAGAATGACTTGAAGATGGAAATAAAAATACAAATAATAAAGGAATTGTAAGAATTTTTAGTATTTGGGTTTGAACTTATTATAAGGAATTGTTAGAATTCTTAGTATTTGGCTTTGAACTTATTATATAATATTTAATGAGTATTTTCTTAGAGTTGAGCTATAAATAGTTTAGTCTATTTATGTCTTATTATATATTTTCTTCGTAATCTTTATTTTTGTAAGTTAAAATATTCACATTATTGAAATCTTAGTCTCTTCATCTCTTTCCTAATTTGTTAACATGATATTTATTCTTTGAATTATTCGTCGCTTCCGCTTTGAGTTCCCAAAATCAAACATTTGGGATGTGTTTGTTTTGATTTTTTAATGATGTTTTCTATTGAAGAAAACATCTTTTGTTGAATCGCTAAATTATTCTAGGCATGTAGTCACTCACTTTTTTATACATGAAGATTGAATTATTATATACAACTTTAGTTGATTCTCTATTGGTTCTAGTCTTGGTCATGGTTACACTTCATGCCTCTCTCTTTCTCTCTCTCTATTTATATTTCTTGTATGTTTGGCTTCGTATGGTCAATTATGTTTTGTTTGATTTGGTTTCGTTCTTCTGTTTGGTTGATTTGCTTTCCATTTTCTCTTTTATTTAATCACTTTTCTTCATATTCATTATTCTATTTGGTTGATTACTCATCTCTCTATTGGTTTTTCTATTTGGTTGCTTCTCTCTCCATTGATTCTTTTGTTTGGTTATTCTCCTTATTGATTTTTATGTTTGGTTGCTTCTCTCTCTCTCTCTCTCGTTACTTCTCTCATTGGTTTTTATGTTTGGGTTGCCCCTCTCTCTCATCCTCTCTGTTGGTTCTTCTGTTTGGTTACTCCTCTCCTTATTGGTTTTTCTGTTTGGTTTGGTTTGATTCGCTTTGATTAATTTGTTTTGGTATGTTAAGTTCAAATTGATTTGGTTCTGTTTGATATAGTATAATTTGATTTGGTTCTGTTTGATATAGTATGATTTGATTTGGTTCGATTTGAATTGGTTGAGTTTGGTTTGGACTGAGGTTGGTTCAATTTGATCTATTTTGATTTAGATCGTTTCGAACACCACCTCCCTACAATAGGAAGAGCACACTTAAAATGAATTTGAATGCTCGATGTGGGAATGTAAAAAAGAAACCCTAGATTAATACAAATAGAGTAGTTGAAACCTTGTAGAAAGATAATGGTAAGTTTAGTAGTCAAA
This sequence comes from Lathyrus aphaca, assembly GCA_963966055.1. Taxonomy (NCBI): domain Eukaryota; kingdom Viridiplantae; phylum Streptophyta; class Magnoliopsida; order Fabales; family Fabaceae; genus Lathyrus; species Lathyrus aphaca. Next base: position 112,048,420 of record OZ014521.1, on the reverse strand, counting down.
GAATGATTTGAAAGTTGGAAATAAAAATACATATAATAAAGGAATTGAAAGAAGTCTTAGTATTTCGGTTTGAACTTATTATATAATATTTAATGGGTATTTTCTTACAGTCGTACTATGGATATTTGTCAATTTATGTCTTATTATATATTTTCTTTGTAACTCTTAATTTCAAAGTTATGATATTCATCTTATTGAAATCTTAGTCTCTTCATCTCTTCCCTAATTTGTTAACTCTATTGTTAACATGTTATTTATTCCTTGAATTATTTGTCGCTTTCGCTTTGAGTTCCCAAAAACAAAAATTTGGGATGTGTTTGTTTTGATTTTTTAATGATAAGTTCTATTGAAGAAAAAATTTGTCCGTTGAATCACTAAATTGTTTTAGACATGTAGTTTCTCACTTTTGTGTACATGAAGATTGAATAATATACAACTTTTGTTATTCTCTATTGGTTCTAGTCTTGGTTATGGATACTATTCATGCCTATCTCTATCTTGTGATTTAGATTTCTTGTATGTTTGGTTTCATATGATATGATTATGTTTTGTTTGATTTGGTTCCGTTCTTCTGTTTGGTTCATCTGCTTTTCATTTTCTCTTCTATTTGATTACTTATCTCCATATTGGTTCTTCTATTTGGTTGATTACTCATCTCTATTGATTTTTTTTTGTTTTTTTTATTTGGTTGCTTCTCTCTCCATTGATTCTTTTGTTTGGTTACTCCTTTTCTTATTGATTTTTATGTTTGATTCTCTCTCTCTCTCTCTCTCTCTATTTGGTTGCTTCTCTCCATTGATTCTTTTGTTTGGTTACTCCTTTCCTTATTGGTTTTTATGTTTGATTTTGTGTGTGTGTGTGTTTGGTTATTCCTCTCCCTATGGGTGATTCTATATGGTTTAGTTTGGTTTAATTCAGTTTGTTTTTATTTATTTCGGTATGCTTGATTCAGTTTGATATAGTATGATTTGATTCGATTTGGATTAATTATGTTTGATTTGGATCGGGGTTGGTTCAATTTGATCTAGATTGTTTCGGCATGATTTGGCTCAAATTGATTTGGTATGATTTAATTCGATTTGGTTCAATTTGAATTGATTTAGTTTAGTTTTTATTAGATTGATTCGATTTGATCTGATTTGATACGCCATATTTTCATAAGTCATGATATTTTACATTATTGAAATCATGGTCTCTTCATCTCATCCATAATTTGTTATCTCTATTGTTAACATAACTAATTCAACCCTTATAGAACTGATAGTCTTGGGAGGGTGTATAGGAGAAAGCGGTCACGATAGTGAATGGTAAGTAAATGAAGCATTATGGAAAATAAAGTAGATACCATGGAACAGAGGATGAGCAAACTTCGAAACACAATGGATGTGATTCGCCAGATGGTAGTGGAACAACAAACTTGTAACAACCAACGAAATGGTCGACCACGGGGTAGAGGGTATAACGATGACGAGGAGGAGGAAGGAAGTGACATAGCATGCTGTCAGAGGAGTTGCGAGCATGTTATCATCGTCAATGAGGGTAAAATTGACTATCGAAACTCTTTTTCAAAATCTTATGGTACACAAAAATTGACTACAGGAAGTCTTTTGCAAAGTTTTTTGTTACACACAAAAGTTTTAAAAAAAGACTATTAAAACTCTTTTGTAATGTCTTCAGGTATATTAAAATTGACTACCGGAACTCTGTAAAGTCTTTTAGTACAAAAAATAAAAGTTACAAAATATTTTAAAAAATTACTTTTGGAACTCTTTTCGAAAGTCTTCTTTTTGTACACAAAAATTTACTATTGGAACTCTTTTGCAAAGTGTTCCGTTACACAAAAAAGTTCAAAAAAATGTTTGAAAAATGAATACCGAAACTCTTTTGCAAAGTGTTCCGGTACACAAAAAAAAGTTCAAAAAATGTTTGAAAAATGACTATCGAAACTCTTTTCAAAGTCTTCCGGTACACAAAAATTGACTACCGAATCTCTTTTGCAAAGTCTTCCGATATAAAAAAAAAGTTAAAAAATACTTGAAAATGACTACCGGAACTTTTTTACAAAATTTTCCGGTATGTAAAATAAAATTTAAAACATATTTAAAAATAAAATAATCAATTAGTTAAAAATATACAAGGATGAACTTGAGAGTTTTTATATAATGTAGGTATATGGATAAAGATAGGAGTACGAGGTAAATTTTCTGGACTTTATCTTCTTAAATGGATTGAAGGTGGAAATTCAAGCAGAACTGAAGCTACATGAAAGCCATGACCTAATTGAATTGATGGATCTTACATTACTTATTGAGAAAAAAATGACGGTCTAACAAAAAAGTGAAATTCATGGAGGGATAGAGGTGGGACTTTCAGAATCAAGAATCAAGAATTCTGGGGATTTTAGTGTGGCTAAGAAGGGTGGTGATAAAGGAAGTGCAGGGCTAAATGTGAAGTTTAAGAGTAGGAGATTGAACCCTGCAGAATTGGAGGTAAGGAGCAAAAAAGGATTATGTTTCAATTGTGGAGATAAATGGAATAAGGAACACATGAGTTTGAAGTTGCATGAGGATAGTAGTGAAGAAGACGGGGAAGATTTGGTGACTGAAGTAAGGAGTGAAAAGGAGGAGGTGGTGAAATTGATGACACTGAAACTTTCATTACAAAGTTAGGTTGATTTCACCTATAACAAATCTTTTAAGGTGTGGGTGCAGATGGGAGGAAGATGAAGATGGGAGGAAGATGAGTGGTGATCTTAATTGATTTAGGAGCCACTAGCAACTTCATACTCGCAAAATTGGTGGATGAATTGGGATTGAAAGTAATGAACACTCATACTTATGTTATTGAGGTAGGCAATGGAGAGAGGATGTGAAGGGTTGGAGTTCCAAATCCAGGAAGTAAAGTTCCGACAACATTTCTTCATTATGGATTTAGGAGGATCTGAAATGGGCTAGAGTGCAAAAACTACCTTATTAAGGGTTATCTTACTTTGTACAATAGGAAAGCTTCATGGAAAGCAATGATGAAAGCTTTGAACAATGAGGGGTTAGGTTTCTTTCTTCAGGATGTTGGTGGAAGCAAAATTGCATAGTTCAAGCCAAAGAAGTGGGGTGAATGGGACAAGTTTCTGGAGGAGTTTGAGGATGTGTTCAACATGCCATCAGGATTACCGCATATCAGGGATCATGATCATGCCATCTTGCTGAAACCTGACGCAGAAATCCCAAATTTGAGACCCCATTTATACCCTTTCTATCAGAAAAATGAGATAGAATGGATGGTTAAAGAAATGATGCTAGCTATGAAGCACGGACATCTCTATAAGTAGGCGCGACCGCGACACACGTCGGTGTCCTACACTTGTATGACACCCGTACGACACGTGTCAGAAATGTCAAAAAAGTGTCTGAAAAGTCAGACAAGTGTCCACTAAAAAATAGTTTTTTCTTTGTTTCGACAATCTTTGAATCAATTGTTGACACCCGTATGACACTCATAATACATGTCAGACAATTCAGATAAGTGTTTCAAACAAAAATTTGTTTTTTTCTCTGCTTGAGCAGACCTTTCTATATATTTTGGACAAATCTCACAAATTTAAAGTTGTTAAACATATTTTTAAGTTATGTACTTATATTATCGATAAAAAGAATTAAATACATTAATTTTGATTAGAATATTTTCAATTTTTTAAATCATAGATGGATAAATAAATCTCAAATACTCTTACATATAGCGGTGTTGGTGTCCTATGTCTTAACATTATCCGTGTCGGAGTGTCCGTGTCGTGTCCCGGTGTCCGTGCTTCATAGTTGTTTTGTTAGTAAAAAAGAAAGATGAGGGATGAAGATTTTGGAAAGGAATTTGTACTGGAAACTGATGTTCAAGCAAGGGAATAAGGGCAGTTATCATGCAAGAAGGAAAACCCATAGCTTATATGAGTCAAACTCTATTTGATAGAGCTCAGAATCAATCAATATATGAGAAGAAATTGATGGCTGCTGTAGTTTCAATTCAGAAATGGAGACCCTACTTGTTAGAGAGGCATTTCAAGGTGCACACGAATCAAAAGAGAAAACTATGAGTGGAGACCAACAAAAGTGGATTTCTAAGTTGATGGGGTTTGACTTTGAGATCAAGTTTAAATCTGACATTAGAGAACAATGTAGCCATTGCACTATCTAGACAGATGCAATGTGCTGCAATTATAACTATGCAGTTTGTAGCATGAGATGGGCTAGAAGAAGGAATCTAGGGTGTTGACAAGTTGAAGGAGATAGTGAGGGATCTACTCAATGACCCTCTCAGCAGCCACCTAAGATTTCAATTAAAAGGGGGGAGGTTTATCATGAAGGTAGGATTGCGATACCAAAGGGGTCACCAAGGGAGGCTTGGGTTCTACATGAGTTCCATGACACTGCAGTAGGGGGTCATTCAGGGTATCTAAAGACTTACAAAAAGATTGCTAAAGTCATGCACTGGGAGGGAATGAGGAGAAGAATCCAAGAGTATGTGCATGTCTAGAATCCAAGAGTATGTGCATGTCTGTGAAGTATATTAGAGAAATAAATACCAAACTTTAAGCCTAGGTAGGCTGTTATAACCTCTGCTACACAAATATAGAGTGATATCTCCATGGACTTTATTGGAGGGTTACCTTAGGTGAAGAACTTTGACAATGTTATGGTAGCTGTGGAGAGGCTGACTAAGTATGCTCACTTTATACTTGTGAGTCACCCTTACATAGCTAGAGACATAGCTGATTTGTTCATCAAGGAAATAGTAAGGTTACATGGTTTCCCTTATTCAATAATGTCATACAGGGATAAAGTGTTTCTAAGTAACTTTTGGTCAGATATTTTCAATCAAGCAGACACTAAGCTGAAATATAGTAGTGTCTATCACCCCCAAACTAGTGGACATATTGAAATATAGTCCCTTAGTCCATCCAGTTTTTCATGTGTCTTTATAAAAGTAAGTCGTAGCTCTTAATGTCGAACCACAACCAATGCCAGGTGTCAAAGGAGAGAGAACGTGGGTGCCCTGCTGTTGGGTTACTAACTTAGGGGAAGCACATGACTAGTGCCCGGTGGCAAAGGAGAGAGAAAGAAGATCCGAGTCTTATATGCAGAGAGAATATTCAGTTGGGGGGAGTATGCATGAATTGTGTGATCATCGCCTTGGGAGAGTTTGGGATAGATTGAGCCTCTCGAAGAGCTTAGATTTACTTTCAACATTTGACTATCCTATTTTATTACTATATTCCCAACTATATCCCATTTGAACTCTAGCTTGTATCACTGCTGCAATTCTTTCTGTTTATCAAACACCATGATAATTTGTAAGAGGGGAGATGTCATGATTGGACATTTGAAGCATGACCCAAGTGGCGTGATATAGATAACTTAAATGCTTGTAGCCCAACAAATTTGGAATAGGTTCCGATACTATCTTAGAATTTGATTTGATACCATCTTAAAAGCTTGTCTTCAAACTTATCTCATTCAATGTGAGACTCTCAACACAAATTTGGAATAGGTTCCGATACCATCTTAGAATTTGATTTGATACCATCTTAAAAGCTTGTCTTCAAACTTATCTCATTCAATGTGAGACTCTCAACACAAATAATGTCAATGAGATCATGACATCTCTGACTATTGTAGGCTTAAACCATACTCTACATTATATTTGTTTGTACAAATGACTTTTATAGGACGCATGAACAATCCCTAGAATAAGTCAATTTGAGAGGAATATATTAGATCAACATTCTCATGATCAAAGTTACAACTTACAAGAATGTGAAAACGTGAAACAACACGGAAGACGAAGAGGAATGAGAATTATGCTTCATGGCATTTTATAATTAATCCCGTAGCTCTTAATATGATTTTCTTAACTGAAAAAAGAAAACTACTGGCATTTTATCTATTCGTCTCTCGATGGCTTAGTTTTTTATGTATATATTCCACACATAGTTAAGGTGTCATTTATAATTTTCATTATGTAAATTTTCACTTGAAGGGTGCTTTTGTATTTTTACTAATGAATGTTTCACAATATTTCTTGTTTCATAAAATTATTGTCAATTTATCATTTACTTGCCATCAAAATAGAAATTATTTTCCAGAGTATAATAATTTCTGTGAATATTCCATGTAACAAACAATTGATTATATAAACTTTTCTTTTCTCTATCCAAATTTAGTTTAATTTGCTCTTTGATGTATTTTTGAAGCCCTTTCATTGACCAGATATTATTTGTCTGTGCTCGTTTCCCTTTAACTATGTTTTGTGTTTAATGCAGTTATTATTTGTTGAATTTCAAAATTTGCCATGTCAAAAGCCCCTAGAAGAGTTGGGCCAGATTTCTTTGGCTATTATTCATCTGAAGTAGTAAATCTATTGTCCCGAGCTGAGAATGTTTTGCCTGTCACTACCCAATTATCTGAGCTACCACAGAACAACTGTGACGAGGGAGTAAATAACCTTGTTAATCACAGTTATGATTTTTCTGGTCCATTATATAGCAATGTTGTTGGAGCTGGGCTATCGGACTTTGAAAAGGACAGATTAAAGTCACTGCTCAGACAGAGTGCAGTTACTCTTTCATCAGAAGTTGACGAGGTATGTCATGCATCTTGGTCCTGTTTGGTTGTTACTAAATGTTGGAACTGTCAGCATGGTCAGTGGTAGCTACATTTGACATTAGTAAAACTTTTACAAGATTTTAAATTGGACACGCAAATCACATGGTATTAATCAAAAAGCTTTTAATACATGCCATTGATGTAGGATTGAATTTATGTAGTTATTGGATGTGAATATTTGATTTCTAATAAATCAATTATAATTCTTTCTTTATTCAAAATATATGCCTGGGCTTAGGTGCTTCAGTTGGCACACGGCATACTTTGCTGTCTTGAGGAGTTAATTTATGGAATTTAGATGTGTTGCTGACTGTAAACAAAATCAGGTGGTGGGCCCTGTTTTCAATATGTACCATTTGCAATCTAGGCTAAGAAGTAAAACACATTCCTTGAATCTTGCAACAATGACGACATCTGAAGATGCACTGCAAATTCCTTCTAAAAAGCAAAAGGTGTCCTCACCTCCTTCTTCAGCTAGGCCTGATCCTCATGCACAAAATAGTGATGTCAGTCCCCAAAGCAGTATGAAGGTATACTTTTGCTCATGCATTTGATTTGATTTATCCCCTGTCCTTGAAATCATAAAGTCTTGAATAAAATATTTTGCTAATATATATAGGGATTCCTCCTTTTTGTCTACTTTATGCTTTCTGGAAAACCTAATGTTTTGTGATTGCTGTAATAGATATAAGAAAAGAAATACAATTTTAATCGACTCTTTAGGCCCCATTATTATAGCCATTCTACTTTTGGGATGGGGGCGATAGAATTAGAGTTTTGGCCAAACTCAACTCTTCAAAACCGGTTGGTAAGATGAGGGGTGCTGCTCTATATAAACCTTTTGTGAGTTCTATCTTTAATCAATGTGGGACTTAGTTTTTCCCAATACACCCCTTGCGTTCAACATTATTTTTGGGCTTGGTGCGCATATATAAATGGTGGGTGGCCCAAATCGATAGGCTCATGATACCATGATAGAATTAGAGTTTTGGGCAAACTCAACCCTACAAAACCGGTTGGTAAGGTGAGGGGTGTCACTTTATATAAACCTTTTGTAAATTCTATCTTTAATCAATGTGGAATTTGGGTTTTTCTCAACTTTGTTTCTGAGGGGAGAAATTTTCGTAACATCTCAAGTTGCATTTTCTGCAGGGATTCTTAAATGAGTCAATGAACTTAAAATATTTTGAAACTGTTTTCTCTTCCTATTGAACCCTTTTAACATTTGAGAGAACCGAAATTTTGCTCTCCAAAAATTTGTGTTAGATTTACTTGTTAACAAAGACAAAAGAGAATATTGAAGTAAACAATTGTCACACAGTTCCCGAAACAATGTAAATGTTAAAATAGCTATTTTCATGATTTCTAAAACTGCCGCAATGTAAATGTTCGGGAATTATTTGTAACATATAAGACAACTTTTAAGTATTGCCAACTATCCTCACAAATTAATGTGTCTTTTCAGCGTGCTCTGTCTGTCCTCACTCGCAAACTTACTGTGAACTTTCCATAAGGCAACCCAACCTAGAATGCTCCAAGTCAAGTACACTTTACTTGCTTGTCTTTATGGCTTCCCTCATTTCTCCTCTTGTTTTCCTTTTCAATGGCCAATTTTCTTTAGTCACCTTGTTTCACCCGTGGAAACGATTGAGAAGAAATGTTTTGGATTAAGATCAAGGAAAATGAGAAATGGTTGAGTAATTTGCACTATAAGCTATATTTATACTCTTATGTCTTTACAAGAGATAGATATAAATATAATTTACATTTACATTCACAAGTGATTGTATACCTTGGTACATGGGTAACTATGTACATGAATGTATTTGTTACAACTCCCAATGCTAATCAGTTTAAGATTAGGTGATTACTTCTTTAGAGGAAACTTTCTCTCGTGACAATCAATTTTAATGTTTAGTTCTCTCTTATAATACTTGTTTAGGGGCTATAGGTGGCGCTGCATGATTATGACAACATAATTTCTTAATATTCCCAAACTTAATTTCTCGAAGAAGTTGCCTAATCCTAATAAGCTCACATGTGGTTGTAGTTGTAGGTCTATATATTCAGCTTCTTCTACACCTTGCACCAACATTTTTCTTTTTGTTCTTCCTAAAGACAAGATTTCCTCTAACACAAATACAATACCCTAAAATAGAACACCTATTAATAGATGAACCTTTGTGCATCATAGAATCATAAAACTTGAGTGTAGTGCTTTTCCCCGTGCCTTAATGTACCTCAAAATTCAAATCACTTTCCAATGACCATCTTGCCATGTAATATTGAGATATACGAACTTTCCAACGAATCTCAAATATATCTCTGGATCCGAATAAGCCTTTTCTTGGCTAGGTAGCAATTTTTGATTTGGATCTGCAGGACTATCAATGTCTATAGTCCGGCATACCGGTTTCCATAGGCTTGTCTAATGCATAATTCCTTTGTGAGATGATGATCCCATTCTTTTATTGAGCAACATCAACTCCAAGAAAATATTTTAAATTCTTTAAGTCATTGTGTTTGAAAATGGTAAGTCTTCACCTGGTCATGAAATTTTCTCTTGGTCAGATCTTGAGACGACTACCCAATGTGAGTGGTTGATGAGTGAATGTTGTTTGTTGTAGATGTTATGCAACTTTTAGAAGATTGACTTGGGATAAATAAAAATGGACCAATTACATCATTATGATGATAGGAGGTGGAAGAAATGTGTAGATAGCTTATGAAAACAATTTATAGATCATATGAAAACATTTTTACTTTATTTAATCTTTTTCTATAGAAATAACTTTTACATAAGTGCTTATCATGATAAACACTTATGTTATAAGCTGCAAATAAGTTATTAGTAACAACTACTAACAACTTATAGAAGCTTCTAGTATAAGCTACTTGGAGATACACAAGCTTTGGCAAACAAACTGAAAACAATGGATGTAAGATATATAATACAAACAATGTATCAGATGATAAATAAAAATACTGGCAGAAGATACTTGAAAGTATGGTTGTGTTTATGCCTAAAATTGCAACATAATGAATTTCATTCTTCATCCCTTTTTCTTAATGTTTAGGTGAGGAATGATCTTCAGTTCCTGTTGGAGAATGATAGTGTGCAGGTTGATACGATGGTGAAAAAATATTCCGATGAACTCTCTGGAACAGTAATTTTCTTAACCTTCTCCATTTAATTTATCTTATGTTTTTTATCAAAATCTTTGTACTCCGTATATATGTTTTTGTCCTTTTAGGAATATTGAAGTTTTGTTTTACATGATATATGTAAAAACACGAAATTAATCAGTGTTTAATGTTGGCTTTTAGCTAGGGTATATGGAACAAGAACTTGAGATACTTCTTGATGCAGTTATGTCAAAGTGCAGGTATGTTGCGATACTTTTATGTGGATATAAGCTATAGAGGATGTGATCAGTTGTAAGGTTGTCCGCAAGGTCGAAACCTCCTAACTCAAGACATTTTCGATCCGGTGGTTGTTGTGTTGGAGACACATACTTCCGAGGCCTAAAAAGAGTTTCTAACATTCATGTCAATCTTTTATCTTTCAAGTATATTATGTAATATTGGATTTTCTTGCATTAGTTTAACATTCTGAGTTTCTGATACCTATATAAAGGCCAATGGCCCTTGTTGAGAAACAGCAGCTACAGAGATTAATTCAGAGGCTACCTGCAGAAAATCTTGACCGCGTGGTGGAGATAATTTGTCGAAGTAGGCCAGCAGAAGAACAAAGTTCTGACAAAATATTTGTTGATTTGGAAAAAGAGGTAATACTCTAATTAAAAGATATTCCCTCTGCCTGCCCCATTTATATGGCTCGTTTGTTTTGATTTTTTTTTTTTTTAATGATTTTTACAGGGTAACATAATTTTGTGAAAAAAAAATTTACAAAGAAATTTTCCATAAAATGTTTAAATGAAAATTTGGTTTGAATAATTATTCTTAAAATGCTATTTTAGATATTTCATCATTTTATCAAAATAAAATTTGGATATCAAAATTTCAAAAAATCACTTAATTTTGAAGCTATTTCAAATAGTTTTTCATAAAAATCTTTTTTGAGATATAATTTTTTTAAAAAATTACGATTTTGACTATGTTCTGATCTTCAATAATATATGTTTATGTTGTACGATGTCAAAATTAGTCTTACAATTTAGAAAAAATGAATATATAGAAAAAATGAATATAAAAAAACTTATTATATTTTGAAATATGGTTTTACAAAATCCATTTTTGAAAATACGAAGTAAAAATGTATTTTTTTAAAACTAAAACAAATGGACCCATAATTTGTTTTTGAAATATCTATCTTATTTTATGATAGTTTACAATATCAACAGTGTATCAATAATATAGGAACAGAATTTGTCAACATTATAACACTTGATTAACATTATAAGTAACTTTGTGCAGGATAATGCTACACTGTGGAGACTTTATTACTATGTTGAAGCTGTAGAGAAAGCCAAAAGTCTTTCTTGTTGTAGTGAAGAAGTATAGTTTCATTGGAACTCATTAAATGCCCTAGAAAAATCCTCCACTGCAGAAGTCCTAGTTTCTTCTAGCTCATCAATAGATTTTTCTTATGATGATTGCTTTGTCGGCCCTCCGAAAATATAACATTTTACTGGAAATAGGCTTCCGGTCGTGTATTTTGATCGATATGAGCATATAGTGGTGGATTGAAATTTTTTGCTCTCTTTGCCGAAAGAGATGTGATGACCTACACCGCTGGCAAAGCTTAGGCCACCATAGAAGTGTAAATTTTGAGAAATTATTATCTCCTTAGATTGTTACAGGATCTACATTTTAAAACTTGAGTTATCTTTTTAGAAAGTTGATAGTAAAGTGTATATTTTCTATAGAGGCTGTTTTTATCTTATGTAGTGTTTAATATTACAATGCTTAAAACCCTAAAATTGATGACATATGAGAGCATAATTTCAACATCATGATCACATTTTACCTGTGGTAGTATTGTTATTAGCCAAGAACCAAGCTTCCAATTCAATTGTCTTGTATATGCAAATAACTGCATAAGAGGGATCTGACCCTGAAAACATTCCAGAGAGCCTCATGCCCCAGCCAGCTAGTGAGCTTTCTAATTACCTCTGGCTCTGTGAAACCTTCCACTGATTGGAACTACTGAACTACAAACTGAACCCTACTAAAAACATTCCTTCCCTCCATAAAACATTCTGTTGTTAAAACTCACACTATGAACACCCCTCCAGGTTTTAGCAATCTAAACAACTCTACAATTACCGGTGATTTTTCTCTCATACACAATGAGTAATTCATTTGGAATAAATAAATGTTTTAAAATAAATTATCTATTTCAATTTTCAATACATCTTTTTCAATTCTATTCTCTAATTTATACTTCATCCGTCTCATAAAAAATATCTCATTTGCATTTTTTTTTATATCTTAAAATAAATGTCTCTTTAAAATTTCTACACAATATTTGTTATTTTTTTCATTATTTTACCTCGATAGTAACTTTTACGTTCTTCAACTATTTCATTTAGTTACTTTTAATAGGAGTATTCTAGTAAATGATATTAGAATACTTTTTAGGGTTTACTAAAAAATCACATCTAATCATTTTCCTAAGAACTGTGCGTTGTTCAAATATGACACTTTTTATGAGATAAAGAGAGTATTATTTTTATCATTTTCAATACATGATAAGGAGATATTCTAATAAAAACATCATTCTCTCTCTTTCATTCATTCTTTTTTTCATTATGGGATAGAGGAAATAATTAGCAACATAGTCTTAAAATGTTGAACTGATTTGACATTTTCTGAGTTTATTTTTTTTTGTACAAGTGTTGCCTTTTCTGGTTGTTGGAGATATTAACAGTTAGGCCTGATAATGAATCGAATCAATTCAAAAATAGTTTGGAGTTCGATTCGATAATTAAATCGTTGAACTAAGTTTATGAATCAAATGAGTCGAATATGAGCTAAAAACTAAGTTCGTTAACTAAATGAGCCGAACTTAAACTATACATAGTTCGACTTGTTAGGTTCACGAGTCAACTCGATTACATATGAGATGAAATATACTGTCTTTAAGAACAAGTTTAAATATTTGCTCTAAATCCTAAACTTGTTTTTAATTAATCTAACAATTTTAATTGATAATTTATATTTTCAAGAGAGCAAATTATTTCTAAAAGAAATTATAAAAATAGAATCAACATCTATAAATTTTAATTTTATATATATATATATATATATATATATATATATATATATATATATATATATATATATATATATATATATATATATATATATATATATATATATATATATATATATATTAACAGTTAGGCCTGACAATGAAGAACCAATTCAAAAATAGTTTGGAGTTCGATTCGACAATTAAATCGTTGAACTAAGTTCATGAATCAAATGAGTCGAATATGAGCTAAAAACTAAGTTCGTTAAATAAATGAGCCGAACTTGAACTATACATAGTTCGACTTATTAGGTTCATGAGTCAACTCGATTACATATGAGATGAAATATATTGTCTTTAAGAACAAGTTTAAATATTTGCTCTAAATCTTAAACCTGTTTTTAATTAATCTAACAATTTTAATTGATAATTTATACTTTCAAGAGAGCAAATTATTTCTAAAAGAAATTATACAAATAGAATCAACATTTTATTTTTTTATTTTTTATTTTAAAAATATTAATTTCAAATTTCATATATATATATATATATATATATATATATATATATATATATATATATATATATATATATATATATATATATATATATATATATATATATATATATATATATATATATATATATATATATATATATATATATATATATATATATATATATATATATATATATATATACTTTTAAAAATTAGTTTTAAGTCCGTGATATAAACAATTTGAACCTAACAAGATAAACCTAATAAATTGATCTGAGATGTTCGTGAACTTTTAAAAATTCGAGTATAAACTGAAAAAAAGTTCGAGAAAAACTCAAACTCGAACTCAACAAATTCTTAACGAGTCAAATATGAGTTGAAAAAAAATTCGTGAGGAACTCGAACTCGAGCTCAGCCAATTCTTAACGAGTCGAACTGAGCCAAGACGAGTTCAACTCGACTCGAGTCATTTCCAACCCTAATAATAGTGTATAAAACTGCATCAAAAAACTGTTATCTTTTTGGTTGTTGAAGATACTGCACACTAATAGTGTTCATAACTGCATCAAAAGAACAAATGTCAAATTCAAACAGTTGATCTTTATTACGATCCTTTTCAACAAAGTAATCCAACCTTGGGTTCTTTGCAAGCTCATGAGATAAAGATTTTCATTGTTAGTGTAAAAATGAATCCATCATCAGCATGAGTGACAAGACGTGGATATGCATAAAACTCTTTATCTTGCTAAATGCCGAGCTTTGTTCTAACTTTTGTGTTAGAACAAAACACTTAATTTTTCCTGCTGATGATTGTTGATTGGTTTGGTTGTTTTGGTTTCTTATGAGTTTTGAGATGAGGTTCATAGAAGAAATGCAGTTTTGTTTGCATTGGGTTAGAAAAGGATATGAATGAATTAACTTGAATCAATCCAAATAAATATTTAATTTATATATATATATATATATATATATATATATATATATATATATATATATATATATATATATATATATATATATATATATATATATATATATATATATATATATATATATATATATATATATATATATATATATATATATATATATCATGTACATTCCTTGGGATAAGAAATCAATGGCCGATAAATCATAGAGATTTAATAATTATTTTGGCCTCAAATGAAATTAAAGAATCTCTTGATTTGTCTCCTTATTTCTAGAAATTTCTTCACAAAATTTTATTTCAATTATCTTAAAATATACTATTAGCTAGGATTGATCTCAAAGTATAACTCCATATGAGTAAATGTATAATAAATATTATGTATTAGTCAGGATTAATCTCAAAGTACAACTCCATATGAGTAAATGTATAATAAATATTATGTATATGTAATGTACTTTAGTTAAAATGAATTCATACGAGGTAAAATGAATGCATTTCATACTCTATTTAAGCAACAAGAAAAGCAGGGAAGAAGAGTCAAACTATCAATTTCTGATTACCTTCTTATTACATGATGGAAATAGTAACTCTAGTTAACCTTAGTTAATCATAATTATAACTGAATTAGTTTAGTTAAGTTAAGAGTTTGGTAGTGACAGTGTCACCATTAGGCATGGTCATAGTTTTGGGTGCAATGTGATATGTGGAAAAAAAAACTGTCAAATGTATTCGTTATGATAATGGGCCTGAGTTTCTCATGACTAGTTTTTACCTTTCTAAATGTATCATCCATCATAGGTCATTTGTTGAAACACCTCAACAAAATGACATTGTGGAACGAAAACATCAACACATTTTGAATGTAGCACGTGCTCTTTCTTTTCACTCCCATCTCCCTCATAACCTTTGGCACCTCTCCATACAACAAACTATCCACGATTCAAAAGCAATATACTCAGATTTTACAACCACTCCAACAATCCAACTTGCAATATATTTCACCTTCTTCAGTAAATTCAATTCTGTTTTTGCTATAAATTTTGTCTCTCATACCTCTCCCTCTCCTTCATCTGGTAAGAATCTCTCAAAACCCCAATGTGATAATACCAGTCATTAATGGATTGTTGACACTAGTGCCCCTGATCACAATGTACAAGTGAAAATAATATATATAGTAAACTAGCTAACTAACAAACTCTTAACTTAACTAAACTAATTCAGTTATAACTATGATTAACTAAGATTTACTAGAATTACTATTTACATCATGTAATACTTCTCAAAGTCACAATAAAATTCTATATTATTTAAATTAAAATAATGACATGCATGTATATCATCCATGATAAGCTATAAAAGATTCATTGACATGCATATGGTTAAGTTTAATTAGCTTTCCTTGAATAGTTCTTCATATGAAAAAAATAAAAATAAAAATCCTATACAACATGGTTCTTATAAGTGGAATCAGTATATCAATATACTAAATAAGATATGCATAATTTGCTCGATGGTGATGGTAGATTTGTTGAATTGTCTGTCTCTTGATACTTGACATATTAGAAGCTAAGTGGTTTAGATAACATGATCAATAGCCAGGAGCCATGACTTCTTTCAAGTAGGATAAATAATAGAGAAAACATGTACAGAGGCTACTTAGTAACACTATGGATTTATCCTTATTGTCAAACTCAAATATCGGCGCAACATGACCATCCATAAAATTGGAACGAAATGGGAACACGAAGCAGAATGGACATTATTTTAGTAATGAGGACACTAATATATTTAATATTAATTGTTAGAAGCTAATAATTCAGTGCTTCAAATCTAGGTTCGATTGTGATTTGTTCGACCCAGTTGACCTGAGTTGTTTATAGTTGGATGTATTTGACAGAGTCGAACACAACTTGTTGTTATTGTGTCGACGTGTAACTTGTAGTTTTGTAATTTGAACTTTGTAAGTTTTAGGTCCGTGCTTTAGTTGCCGATATAAAGGGCATTGTATGATGTAAACAATGACAACTTCATAATAAGTTTTATCCCTCTTCTCTCAACAAAATTCTCTCTTTCTTCTTATTCTTCTTCTTCTTCTTCTTCTTCCTCTTCTTCTCATCTTTCTTAGAAACTCTAATTGTTCCAACAAATCGATATCAATGAGTCAAGGTTATGATTCAGAAAGAATCTGTAATTGAAAACGGAAACACAACATCAATGCAATTTTCAGCAAATCTACTTGTTTTAAAGGTAAAAATTTGAAAGGTGGATTGCACAGATGAAGGTCATCTTCAGATTTTAAGATGTGGTTGAAATCGTGAGTGATGGAGTACCTGTATTGGAAGCGGATGCAAATGATGTTCAGAGAGTTGCGCAGAAGAACAAAGGAAGAAAGACAGAAAAGCTATGTTCTTTATTCACCAGTGTGTGGATCCAAACGTGTTAGAGAATATCATTGAAGAAAAAAGATCTAAAGGAGCATGAGACAAGTTGAAGAACTTGTACGATGAAGATGAAAAAGTGAAAAGGTGAAGTTACAGACACTGAGAAAGTAGTTCAAAATAACTTAGATGAAAAAATATGAATCAGTTGTTGATTTCTTCTCAAGATTGATGTTACTCACGAACAAGATGAAGGCGTGTGCTGAACAAATCACTAATTTACAAGCATATTGAGAAGGTGCTCAAATCTTTAACTATAAACTTTGATTACCTTATAGCGCATATTGAAGAGTTGAAGAACCTAGTTGAGATGAAGTTAGAAGAACTTCAAGCTTCATTAGAGGCGCGCATGATGAGGTTTAAGTAGAAGAACTCAAAAAGGGAGAAAGTGACTGAACAAGCACTACAAACAAGATTCATCTAGAAATCTGGAAAATAGAAGGTGAAGCAAATTAAGAATCTTTCTAATGATGAAAAATTAAGTAAGAACTCAAAGAATCACTCTAAATCGACCAAGAAAGACATGGGTAAAAGTATTCTTAGAAGAAAGTTGACATGAAGGATGTGCAATGCTACAATTTTCAAGGACACAATCACTATGCTCGAGTCTGTCGAAGGAAGAAGGAAACAAAAACAAAGACAATGATGAAGCGCAATATGTTCATGTTAAATATAGTGATTCAAATGATCTTCTTCTCGTGACCAATAATCAGTCGAACAACGAACAAACCAATATGTGGTACCTGGTTTCAGAATCCAACAACCACGTGAGTGGTAATAAAGTTTGTAGATGGCAGTCACATCAGGTGGAAAAAGGAGACATATATGCGGTTAGAAAGGATGGTTGAAAGGCCAACATTAGTGATGTGTTGTATGTACCTTCGATGACAAGTAAGTTGATAAGCATAAGTCAATTACTTGCCAAAGGACATAAAATGAAGCTAGAAAAGAACCAAATAAAGGTGTATCATGTTGTTGGAAGGTTGATACTAAAAAAACCATTGGTAGTTAACAAGACCTTCAAAGTAGAGATCAACACGGTTAATCACAAGTGTCTTGCTTCGACTATAGATGAATGGAAGAATTAGCTATGAAATCACATGTATGGACATCCACACTTCAGAAGTTTAGGCATGATCAACTAGAAGAAGATGGTGCATGACTTACCACATGTGAAGAAACCAATTCAGGTGTGTAAGAAGAGATGCAGGGCAAAGCAGACTAGGAAGCTTTCAAGCATAATTTGCCCATAAAGTCGAAGGAAAATCTAGAGCCGGTTCATTCAGATATATATGGACATTTTGAAGTAAAATCTAATGGAGGTAATTGTTATTTACTAACTAAAGAAAAATTAAATTGCAAATGATCCTTTGCATTGCATTAAGCTCACATAACCATTCACATAAATTATACTAGAAACCCATCCATTATATATCACTAAGTTCATTCATCATGAAACTCCATTGATTTTTGTTCATGCTATTTCATATTGGGTCCATTCACAAAATTCATTCATAATTAACAAAAAAAGAGACAAAGCATTTTATTTTGATTTTGAATTAAAGCAATAATTTCAGTTAATTCAAATGGTTCATATGAGGTTACAACCATCACATATCACATACAACATGAAAAAAAAAAAACAATTTGAAAATGAATTTGTTTTTTTATTGCAATTGAGGTAACTAAATGTACATCTCTACTACATTGTATCATAACCAATTCCATTCACCAAATTACATTTCAATCTTCATCATCCATACATTAAAGAAAATTAAAAATAAAAAAAAAGAAAGGAAACAAATGGAATTGCAGGTCACGAGTTCCTCATTGCTGCAATCATGCCATACTCCATTTATCCATCCCAATTTCATTGCTCTCCATACATACCTTACCAACAATAAAATGAAAAAGTTAATCTCTATGGAAGAGTGAATTAGTGAAACATGTGCAGGAACATGGGTTCATCAACATCCATTCATCCACAAAGCTCACACGAGTTTCATCAGTACTCACCCCAATCCTCACATATAAATGAACCTCCACACTCACTCTCAAAATACACACCGAGTCCCTATTAAATTCATGCTAAACTCTTACCAACCCCTCACTCACAAAGCTCTCTCAAAAAGCTTCTCAAGTTCTTCATCAAAACTTGAGCAAGCTCGAGTTTGGCCCCTACACGACTTACTGCAACTCGCCAAAGCAAATAGAGAAGAGGGGACAGAGTAGAAAAGCCAAACAAGCAAACAAAATCAGAAGGAAGAGTTTAGAAGAGTTTACGTGAGGTAGCTGCACGCCGGAGCTTTCGTCGAAATTACAATTTCCGGCGAGTTTCCGTTCTTCACTTTCTCTTCGTTTTCTATGCTTGGTTTTTTATTTTTCATTTGTGCTACTCTAATTTATGTACTATGTTGTAATTGTTTGTGAATATTGAAATTGGGGTCAATGGTTATTGTGAAATACAACCTAATTGAGCTGAAGAACGATGAAGACGTCATCAAAATATGGAGATCGTTTCGTCGTAGGCTAACAAGGGGTCCGCTGGTATTAGATGTGTAGCTGTCAAGATCAGTTGATGAAATAATAGAGATGCTGAAACGCCATGAAGCATCTGGTAGTGTTTAGGTTTTTAATATTGATTAATCATGTTGTTATGTTGGATTTTTATTTGTTTAAGTTGTTTAATCAAGATCACTGCAATGTAAGGGTATAAATGAAGGTATAATAATAATATATTGTTCTACATATAATACAAAAATATACATATCATCCAGAAAATACAAATAATACTAAATAAGCCTCCACGGGCTAAGTGTGCAATCCTATGTAATCCAATAAAAATACTACCATCAAAGTCTACCAAGCCCATGAGCTCATCAGCCACCACTGCTATCATCTGAAAGCGTTGTGTGTCATCAGGGTGATGTGTTGGAGAAGGAGGAGGAAGAGGTGCGTCATCAACAAGCTTTTGACAGGTACATCCTCAGAAGGTGCATCCTCAGTCGACGGTGGAGTGATGCGTGGATGGGATACGATGAAATACCACTTGAGTAGCCATCCTCACACTACGAGGTATACTGAACAAGTGCAGATCTAGCTACGATTACACGCTTGGAACTGAGGAAGTGCGTCTGGAATTCCCGATAAAAAAATACTAGGATTTATGAAATTACCGGTAATTTTCACCGGTTATTTTAAAAAATTCGGAAATCTTACTTGCAAAATTAGAATCCTCGGTAGTGTAAATGAAATTTCCGGTATCGCCTGTAATTTTGAAAAATCTGTGAGTTACCGATTTTTTTGAAATGTGAGAATTTTTTTAGGGTCAGTTTGGTCTTTTCATTACATGTGGGGGGGTGCCATGTACGATTGAGGGGGGGGGGGGGGGGTTGGAAGGTAGATTCATCCATTTGTCCGTTTGACGTTTTTTTATTTGTTTTATTGGGTAATGGGCCTTTGGCCCATTTGATTTTATTTATTTTACTTATCATATTTCTCCCTCATATTACCTCACGCACCCCACTTTCTATTTATTTATTTCTCCTTATTTATTTATTTCATTTATTTATTATTTTGGTTAATAAAAAACTATTTTAATAAAATAAAATCAATCTTATTTCCAAATAAAAATATTGATCAACATCAACTATTTAAAAAAAAAATCAAACTCAAACTTCTTTTAATCAAATTTAAACTATTTTCAAAAGGCGAACCAAAATGCTTAATAACTATGTAACTTCTTTTTAACTTATCTTTTTTTATCGGAAGAAAATGAACATTGAAGTATACATTCCATGAGACCTTGGATAATCGGCCCTGAGGCACATGCCTCGGTCTTACCGATCATTCTACTTCCGTTATAAAACACTTAACCAAACTTGGATAAAAGAGGGAGTATAGAGTTTACATTCCTTGAAAGCTGGAACAATCGGCCCAAGGTATACGTCTTGGTCCTACCAAATGTTCTTCATCCATAATTAAATTTCATAAACACATTGGATGAAAAAAGGTACATTGGGGTACACATTCCTTGAAACCTCAAATAATTCGCCCTGAGGCACATATCTTGGTCTTACCGATCATTCATCATCTTCCTAAACACAATTTAACACATCAAACTTATATTTTTTCGCTCGCATGCAATCGTAATTATTTTCACAAACGGGTAATGTTATATCCATTCTACCGCGATACAAATAAACGCTTAAGACTCCAATTGCAAGCATACAAGCAAAATTTAACCACTAGAATACGACATAAACACACGTTCACTAAAATAAACCAACAAATACATGGTGTTTATAAGAACTACATAGTTTTGAATTCCTCATCATACCGTAGGATACGTAGGAGTAAGACCTGCAATCTTGTCAAACATCCCAAACACCTTGATTTGAGCCATAATATTGGGGGGCAGGGACGATAATCATCTACATTTGGCTGTGTAAGATCCTTCATGACACGAAGCGCAATTCAATGCATGGTCGTATTAATCAACTTCATGCCCTTTTTCTGTAAGTATAATTTGAAACACCACTATGACCAACCAATATTATAGATTATCCATATGAATATGATTATAGAAACTCCGCGTCTAGATGGTTTGGCATAAAATACTTACAGGTGGTACTGGGAGCATAAATGTCTGGAGTTGGACTCATGTTCTACCATTTCCAGTCTGACATACAGACACTTCAAACTACAAAAAATATTTCTCTATGAAAGTTGATTCTGAGCACGACCATGCGTTACTACCTCAACATTTTGTCGTCGCGCTACATACGAATTAATGCAACTCGAATCCGAGCGAAACAACCTTACACGACTCCATAAAGACTTAATGTCATTAACACTTTAAGAAACTATTATTCATCCTTTTTCAACAAGCAATAATGCAAAATGCAGGATTCCGAAAGCAATCTTCGGCGATCCCCGAATCTAAATCCTCCCTGGATCCCAACTTGACAATTACTACAATTGAGAAAGAAACATCGTTATACTGAAAATCATAAACATTCAATGGTAAAAACTTAAACACAAATATATAAAAAATATTATTTACAAGTCGAGGTACAAAAGCCCTACCAAATATTACAGGAGAAAACAAGAATAAGAGAACAAATCAACACTCAATCATCTGCACCTGGTTCCTTCTTAGACGAGTCAGCTAAAGAGTTCATATGGTCAGTAGTAATAGTGAGGTCGAGACAGAATATCCGAGCCTACTCCAATATCTCATCCTGGACTTTACTCAAAGCATCCATTGCTTGCTCAAGAGACTGCCAAGACTTTTTCCGAGCATCAATAACCTCTTATTCAAGACTCTTCAAAGCAATGGCCAGATCCTCCTTCCTCTAGTGAAGAGATTTCCGACCCGCTTCGATGCCTGCCCTGCTTCTTCTACATTGATAGAAACCTTCTTGTTGTGTTTCTTCCCGTTAGAAAGAGAAGCCTTCAGCTCCCGTATTCGAGTAGGAAAAATAGACGGTCGGCCATACCGATCCGCCTCTTCTTGCAAACTGCTAAGGGCATCAACATTTGCTCGAAGTATAACTAACTCATTTTCAGCGTCATAATTTTCTTTCTCAAGGACCTCACATCTCTCATTCAACTCACCTCGTTCCTTTGAAAGTTGCTCAGAGCCCGGAACGTCATCCTGATCGGCAACTACAATATAAATGAGGGACCTCACCCTAAATAAAGTACGAGAAACGTCTGCAAAAATGTCTCTCCTTTTGATTGTAGATAAACCTTGAACGAAATCCAAGTCCTCAACGGCCACGACAATATCAAACTCCTTCAGGGTGCTAGGTATCCAAAAAGGAAGAATAACAGGAGTCAAAAGAAAGGAGTCAAATCATCCCGCCCACCGTCCTCCACTAAATATGTTCGCTTAGAAGAACAATCTCCAACAGGAGTGAACAGACTATCACTTTTAACCCTCTTGGTGAGGGAAGAAAAAGGTGAGGCCCCCAGAGTAGATAAATTAACTACGTCAACATCCTAATGACCCAATTCATTGTTTGGAACCGAGATCATCTAAGAAGCAGTCACAACTAGGGATGACAATGGGTACCCATGGGATTGGGTACTATTCCCCACTACCAGCCTCGTTTAACAAATATGATACTCGTATTGTAACACCCATTACCCCATCAATAAAATAATACTTGATTATTAAATAAATTCAGAGTATCAACAAAAGGGTACCACATTTCTTCTATAACAAACATCAAAAACATCATCATTTTGTCATCTCCCATAACACGAGTTATAACATGCATTTTGTCTTGTCCCGTAACAAGGTTTGCAACCTAATGTTGTTCAAATTGGTAATGGGACAAAAAATGTAGTGCAAGTTAGTTTCATTGGTCAATTTTAGAGAACAACTGAAAGGCTTTTACTTTTGATAAATGAAAGTTTTCCTGAACTAGGTTTGAAAAAAAGTGATTATTTTTCAATGCCTTAGACTAACCAACATGCATCTAACCCTTTCGAGGATTGTTCAATTGAATCTTTCAGCTAGACCATTTTGCTGAGGAGTACCTGCTACAGTCTTATGCCTTGCAATCCCAAACTCGACACAATAACTGTCGAAAGCTTCATTGCATAATTCAAGGCATTATCAGTTCTCAACCTCTTTACCTTTCTGCCAGTTTGAGTTTCGACCAGAACCTTGCAACTCTTGAAATTCTCAAAAGTTTCATCCTCCACCTTCTGAATGAATACCCATAACTTTCTGGAATAGTCATCAACTATGGATAGAAAATATCTTGCACCTGAATGTGAAGGATTCCTTGCAGGTCCCCAAAGATCAACATGCATTTAATCAAGGGATCCATGTGTTCTTTGTTTACCTTTGTTAAACTTCACCCTATAGGATTTACCAGGTACATAAGGTTCACAAAACCCCAACTTTTTGACTTTGTCACCACCTAGCAGTTTCTATTTCCCTAGTTCGACCAGGCCTCTTTCGTTGACATGGCCTAATCTCATGTGCCATAATTTTGTCTTCGACAACAGTTTCGTGGATGCAACATTTGTCGAACCACTTACAACTTCAGCCTCAAGGGTATACAAGCCTTGTTTCTTCACGCCTCTCAAGACTTCCTTCGACCCCTTCATGACTCTTAGGATACTTTTCTCTCCTTGAAAGACATATCCCTTCTTGTCGAATTCACCAAGAGAAATCAAATTTCTCTTCAAGTCAGGTACATACCTAACTTTAGTCAATAGTCTTATTGACTCATCATGGAGCTTGAATCTCACAGATCCAATACCTGTAATTTTGCAAGCTTTGTTGTTTCCCAGCAGTACTGATCCACCATCTTGATCACATAATTCCTCGAACAAGTCTTTATTTGGATTCATGTGCCAAGTGCAACCTGAATCCATAATCCACTCTTTACTTGAGTCGTCGCTCGAAACCACAAGAACATCAGATGAGTCGAAATCATCTTGAACAGTGGCAGCATTGCCATTATCATTACCTCTATGATCTTTAAGGCGTTTAAGGCACACCTTTCGAATGTGAACCTCCTTCTTACAATGATAGCATCGAACACCAGATGCTTCACCACTATAAGACTTCTTCTGACTTTTGCCCCTTCTTCTTGTCGAACTTATCATCCTTTCGCAAGAATTTCTCCTTAACGGCCAAACCTTCACCAACCGTCGAAGGTTTATGCTCCTTCTGTTTGTTCAAGTCCTTAGAGTACAAGGAATATTGAACATATTCAAAGGTCAGGGACTCTCTTCCATACAAGAGGGTTTCTTTGAAGTGAGCATGTGGTCTAGGCAAGGAACATAATATCAACAGCGCTTGATCTTCGTCATCGATCTTCACATCAATATTTTCAAGATCAAGAATCATCTTGTTGAACATATCCAACTGCTCAGCCAACACTTTGTCTTCACTCATCTTGAATGATTACAAGGCTTGCTTCAGGTAGAGTTGATTCACCAACGATTTAGTCGTGTACAAACCTTCAAGTTTCAACCATAACCCTGACTCCGTCGTCTCCTTTGATACCTGTCGAAGAACCTTATCACCAAGGCTCAACAATATTGCGCTATGTACTTTCTCAATCATGGCCACCTCTCCCTTCAACGCTTCCAAACAACCCTGCTGAACAAGTAGGGCTTTCATCTTCAAGCGCCACAGACCGAAATCGTTCACTCCGGTGAACTTTTCAATCTCATACTTTGTTGAAGACATCTTCTCCATGCTCACCGCACCAATTTGTTGTGAATAGGATACCTTAGAAAACCAAGTATAATAGGTTTCTCAAGAAATCTACAAGGGTTAGGGTTTAGGGTTACCAAAGAAAGAAAACAAAGATTGATTATAAACTGCTATTATTTCCTTTCTCTTAAAATAAGATTACAAGTATACAAGAATAACAAAAATAACATCTCTCACTTTTGAATTAGGGTTTTATCTTCCTATTTTCCCTTATGCAAAATATGAGAGACTAGTATGCTATTTATAATAAAACTAACACACTAACCTAATGGGCTTTTTAACAATTACCCATTACAAGTTAACTTAGGGTACAAGCTAACTTAAACAATTGGATCCATAACATAAAGCCCAATTAAACAACATGTGAACGGACTTCGACGACATGCTAAACCTAGAATTTGTTCCAATATTTCACAGTAACACAATCCATAAGGCTCGAAATAAAGCAACTAAAAAATCGACGTTCAATATTACAATACAATCTAATACTACATTAATTTCCCAAAGACCATATATATGTTGCATACAATCTAATACGTTTTTTTTAGAATATAGAGAATAAAATGACATTTTTTAACTCATATTGTAGATGTAAATAATAACAGGGGAGAGAATCTCTGATGGCATAATATATATAAAATTCATCAGAGTATTTACATAGTAAACTTACTCGATAGTAGAAGTAATCATATAATCGCAAAATGCGATACTTGTCTCCTAGATCATGCTTATTGACATACTTGAGGAGTTTGATCTCATAAAGGCAAGAAAAGGACAGACAATAGTAAAGTAAAACTACAACTTTTAACTAAAATAACCCAAACTCTACCGTAATTGTACCCCTGACACGAAATATAACCAAGGCTGTTGCACACAATCAAATGCTATCGTTGCTTGCAATCAGGAGGCTGCTCCGTGCTACTACTCTGTTGTTAAGACAAACAACACATTATATAGTAAGAATACTAGTTACCCATAGTTTAAAAGATAGTTATGATAGAAGAACAAAATCAATAATCGGTAATATGATATGAGAAAGCAGCAAAATAGTACAAATTTAAAAAATCTATATTCATACCTTGCTCTTGCTTTTCCCTTTCCCTTCATCTTCTTCCTCCTCCTCATCATCATCGTTATCATCATCCTCTTCATCTTTATCGCCATCACCATCTTTATCTCTCCATCTGTGTCCTCAAAATCACTCTCTACAACCTCTCCCGTGAACCATGACACAACCAAATATGTTATAAAAAAGGTCCACTGCGGTTTTTTGATATTACAACAGAGAGTCTGAAATTGAATTATGCCAGAAAGTGGACCATCACACAAAATCTTCCAGACCTAAATCTAACCTGACAACAAAGACATCAACCATCCAAACTCATTAGGATATCGCCCAATCGAAGCAATCAATACTTTAATATCCTATTTTGAAAAATCAACATTAATTTAACAATCAAGGATTACATCACAAGTCTAATGCATTCACAAGTCTTAAAGTAATTCATAATCCCAATAAAAAAATGAAGCTAAGGTCTTGCATTTTCACCGTAAATTTCCCTTCTACTTTCTACCAACAGAATAAGATACTTTCATGGAACAACAAAAACAGTTCTAAGCTCCAACAACATAAACAACACCAACATCAAAAACAACAATCGCATGGTGAATTATGTCGAAAATATTCGAACTCAAAGACCTAAAGTAACTCTTCCACTAATTAAGTGACCCTGACTTCATCTTTAACAATCAAAACAACAATATTTATGACAACACCATCAACCATAATCATACGCCAAAACTCCATTGTGGTAATTCCAGATGCAACTGACTTGCAACCTACAACAAATATTGGTCGGGTAAAAACTGTAGCATATGTGGTTTCTGCCAAATTTTATACCACTCAATATTATCATGTTCAATGTGACAACATTCAGATTTAATTTCTAACAATTATAAAAGTGAATCAAAAGTGAAAAACAACTTACCATCCCCAAGTTGTACTTCCTAAAACAAACACCTTTCTAATAATATTCACGACTTCAACAACATAAGGAACTGCAGATGGATCTCCAGGGTAGTTGCCGAAAATCACACCATCTGAATTCAAAGAGTAAGCGTTAAAAACAATACTTTTTTTGTACATTTAACGAAAGATTGAAACCCATCATGAACCAAAGCTTCGCAATGAATTGTATCTTCCACTACTGACTTACCGGTATCAATATAAAATTTCACGAAGGAAAGCATATATGAAACATAATGAACAGGTTCCCGGAGCTCATTTCCACATTGAGGAGACGCACGTGGAGCCTTCAGAAACCGCACCGCCATTGAATCTTCCATCTAATGCATGAGCCAACAACATCAAACCTGAAATAACAAACCCTAAATCAAAATCAAAAGAGAAAGAAGACGAAGAAATTGGAAGTCTAATGAAAGAGAGAGCAGAAGAAGAAGTTGTCGTAGAGAGGAGTTATGGGTAGAGAAGTGTGAAAGCATATAGAAACATATGTATCAACTAGGATGGGAAGGGACGCAGAAAGACCTTTTTCAAAAGTTTTGTAGTTATTCGAGAGTTGGTTTCGTTTGAGGAGTTATTTCGTTTAAAAAATATGTCTATATACCATGTATTGGAAAACATATTTAGTTGGGAAGAAAACATGGTGTTGGATAGTTAAGATTTGTTGGAGAAAGACTTAATTTTCCCAAAAAATTATGACGTGGCAGAAGAAAGCAATAGGGCAAATATGACTTTTCCACATCCTAAAATTTTCTTATATGATAGATTTTAAAGAAAGTAATCAAATATTATTATTATTTAAAATTCTTTGAAATATTTAAAATTCTTTAAAATATTTAAAATTAATCAAATCATAATATTTTTTTTGTTATTTTTGTGAAAATAATATTTTGAAAGTATGAATAAATTATGTGCAAAAAATTATTCAAAAATAATTTATTTTGAGTGTTTAAATAATCAATTGAAAAATAATATAAAAATATATTAAAAATAATAATATTATTTTTAAATACTCATATATATTTATCTTTGCATTTTAATTCATGGATGTATCACCACCCCAGTGGTTAATGTGCTTGTACAATGATGCTTTTTGAAGCAAACCTAAGACATCGCTTTCTTATAAAAGCGCTCTTATAGGTAGACCTTAAAAAGCGCTTTAGAAAAAGCGCTCTCTAAGGTCAATTATTAATTAAAATATTTAAACTTTCAGAAACCATAAGAAAGCACTTTCTAAGCAAAAAAACACTCTTATAGATTGCCCTTAAGAAAGCGCTTTTGAAAAAGCGCTCTCTAAGGTCAATTACTATTTAAAATATAAATCTTTCAGAAACCCTATTCATTTCTAATCATTTTCTTCTTTTGCTTCCAATCGTTCTTGCTTCTTCGTTGCCGTTCGTGAATCGTTATCATTAGTTGCCGTTCTACATTGCTTCTTCATTCCTCGTTCTTCGTTTGTGAAGAAGAAAACTAGGTATGTTGTTGTTAGTTGTTTTGTTGCCATTATAGTTGTTGTTCTGTTGAATGTATGAATGAATAATTGTTGTTCTGTTATTGTTCTTTGTTTGTTGCCATTGTAGTTGTTATTATGTAATTGTTGCCATTGTTTATTGTAGTGTTGTTGCCATTGCCATTGTTATCGTTGTTGTTGCCATTGCCATTGTTGTCACTGTTGTTGCGATTGCCATTGTTGTTGTAGTGTTCTATTGTTGTTGTTCTGTTGTTGCTTATGGAAAGAAATTATTTGTAGTAGAAAAACTGTATCTTAGGTACCAATTGATTATGGTAGAAATTAGTTATGGCAAATATTAGTTATGCCATTGTTCTGATTTACTTCACTCTTTTTGGTACCAATTGATGATATGGCATAAAAACTATATCTTACCAATGCTAATCTTTTGACCTAAACTCTTACAAGAAAGATTAATCAAGATTAGATAATATCGGCTCAAGATGGAAAGTCCAATGAAAATGAAATTTTTATTTATTTATGCAAAATTGGAATGAGAAAGTTTATATTTGGAATGAAAATTTGTTAGTTGAAACTGTAAATTCTTTCTAACATAAAATAAGTTCACTTTGTGTATTACAAATTCATCTTACACATATTTTTGGAAAAAGTGCTCTTATTATTGTGCATCCACACTTACAAGTTCTTTTGTTTGATAAAAAAGTTTGAATATTGAAAATGATGTTTGGTGTTATTTGCCATTTTTGTTATTTCATATTGTTTTGGTAATGGATTGACCAACCTGAGTTTTGGTGTTATTTGATATTATTTTGGTGTTCTTGAATTATTTTATGTTAAAGATGAAAATGGATTGAGTTCTATGAACTTGGCTATGTGTTTGAAGTGATCAATCAGTCTTAATATTTGGTTAGACATTTAATTATCCAAACACTTTGGTTAAGTAATATTTCGTGAAGAATATGTGCTTGTTTGTGATTATATGTTGCCACTTATCAAGTTATGACTCATAATTGGTCAGTTAATGATATTTCATTTTATGATACGTGTACATGGGGATCTTGGTAATTCTAACATATCTGGACACGGTGTGGGTCTAGAAGGTGTTTACATCTTTATAGGTAATTATTTGTTCTTTCTCGCCCACTGTAATTAGTAGTGCTTTGAATGAACTGATATGATGGGGATACTAACTTATTGAATTTTCTATATATAGGGGTTACTTGTGATCAAAGTGTGAAAGACAGATCGTTTCCCTATAGGTAAATATTTTATATTTTTGTTTTTGTTTAGTTTAATTAGTATAACTATGGATAAGAAATTGATGTCTTCAAGTCGATTGTCGAAAAAGTACGAGAATGGGGTATCAGAATTCGTTAAGTTTGTTGTTACGCACGCTAAAGACCCCAGTCGAATGAAATGTCCTTGCTTAGGTTGCTGTTTTTTGGGTCGGATTGACGCGGTTCAGTTGGCATCACATTTAAAGAGGCATGTAATTGATCAAAGTTATACATGTTAGAATTTGCATGGTGAGAAAAGTCACTACAATAAAACAAGAGAATTATGGCGGTTTAATTAAGGAATTTTCAATAACCGTCATACGGCGGTTTTAGGACACACCACTATTATCGGTATATTGTGGCGGTTTTAACCGGCGTTATTAACTATGTTTTGTTTTTAATATATATACAAATTTGATATGTTGTAATACTCAATTTTATTTATTTATTTTATTCGGCACAAATTAACCTTTTACTTCCCTTTTTGTTTCCTTTTTTTCTCCTTTAAAACAATATTGGATAAGAAATTGTAAAATAAAAAATTGAAAAATCTGAAAAACCTATCCATAGTTCTCATAGTTTCAGAACGACCTCCTCTCATTTCTCACTGTCGTTGGCCCTCTCAAATCCGGCCAACGCCGTTTCCGTCATTCCTATCACTCTTTGTTTTACATAAAAGCATTCTGACTCTCCGTCCCAACCTCGTTGTTCTCATTCCGTCATCACTATTCACGCGTGCCTCCCTCATTCATAGTTCAAATCCACCATTCTCACTTGTCGAGCTTTGTCTTGTTCCATTGATTTAGCAAACTCTCACCATTCTTGCGATTCTTCATCGTCATCATAACCACCGTCAATGGTAGTGAGTTAAGGTTAGATTTTTTTTGTCTATTTTATTTGTGATTTTTCTTCTGCATTTACCTTCAGTGTGATATTGAGTAAGAATTTTGTATTTTTAAGTGTTTTGTTTCAGATTTCACTTCTACATTTACCTTCAATGACGATGAGTTAGGGTTCAATGTTTTTGTGTATTTTGTTTTCAATTTTTCATATGAGTATTACTTTTTTTTTAATATGTATATGTTTGTTTTGCTGATATAAGCATTGAATTAAAGAGTAAACTTATCATCACTCTTGTTCCTGATTTTTCTCAGTTCCATTGAAGAAATTTCAACATGATATTGGTATATTATCTCTTACATTGTCTGGTTATTGTGATTTTGATTTTCTAATGCTCTTGGAATTGGTAGGATTTAATTTTTGTTGCCCTCGGCTTTGGCTCTGCAATGAATTGATGGTTTGGGGTGCTGTGACTTTGACTCTACATTGAATTGATGGTTTAGGGGTGCTGCGACTTTAAGTCTGCAGTGAATTGATGGTTTGGGGTGCTGCGACTTTGAATTTGTACTTAATTGATGGTTTAAAGGTGTTGTGACTTTGACTCAGGAGTGAATTGATGGTTTGTGTAGGTGCTGCGACTTTAGCTCTACAATGGGTTGATGGTTTAGGGGTGTTTCACTTTGATTATGCAGTGGGTTGATGGTTTGAGGGTAAGTTGATTTTACCATTACTCTGTTGAGAATCTTTAAA
This sequence comes from Lathyrus aphaca, assembly GCA_963966055.1. NCBI lineage: Eukaryota > Viridiplantae > Streptophyta > Magnoliopsida > Fabales > Fabaceae > Lathyrus > Lathyrus aphaca. Next base: position 112,017,073 of record OZ014521.1, on the reverse strand, counting down.
GTTAAGAGTAAGTTTGTTTTTTGTTTGTCATTGTTTCCAGTCTGTAAATTTAATTCTAAATTAAGCTTTGAGTAAAGATTATACTTAAGTAAATCCAATGGATGAATGAATGAAGCTACTAACTGTTGCCACTACACACTTTTCTCATTCTTTTTAAACTAACTCTTTACTCTTAAAACTACATCTTCAACAACAAAATCATGTACACATACTCTTTCAGCTACCTCAAGTTCATAATTCCTACCATGTTCTTCCTTGACATGTTAACTCTTTCATACATTTCATTTTTTGAAACATGATTAAATCAAAAGGGTTTTTGTTGTTTTTCTTTGTATCACATAAGCAATATATTGAAGAGTATTTCTACTCCTAGAGGTTGGGAACAAAAGAATGGCATATTAAAAGAAGATCCAACTCTGATATTGAATCTCCTTTAGCAGCAAGATAGGTACTTCAAACTAGAACACTTTCAATTGTTGTGCTTAATCTTTTTGGTGATCTTGCTAAGAAGAAGATCATTCCTTAACTTTTCCACCTATACAAACAAGTAATTCACTTTCATCTCTTATTTCATCATTTTATTCTAGGTTATCTTCCAGCAGTTTTTTATTCCTCAAAAGAGCTATAACATAAGTGTCACTATTTGCATAAATTGTTGCCATCCAATGAAGTTCATATTTTTGGTTATGCAAGGTCAAAGATCTCTGATAATGAATTGAGAGACAAATTGCACATGTGAGAATCTTTTTATAAAAAGCCATGAATTGAGTTACATGTGTTTTGTCACTAAGTTATGCCTGTAGTAAGCTTATCATTTTCAAGTAGCAGACTTGTTTCTGTTTAAGTCATGCATACTTTATGATTATTTGATTCTTTCCATTCATTCATTCATATTTTCACTATATATTAATATATTATTGACCATAAAAGATGGATTGAATATGCTTTTATCACCAAGATATGCCGACAGTATGCTTATCATTTTCAAGTAGCAAGCATGTTTCTATTTAAATGTCATGTATACTTTATGATTATTTGATTCTTTCCATCCTTTCACAATATCACCCTAGTTTTAATATATTATTTTCCATACAAAATTGATTGGATATTGTCGCTCCCGGGATTTCTATCCTGGTACAAACACGAAAGTGATACGGAAAAGGATAGAGTCGCCAGTCAGGCATTTTTATCCCAAAGGAACGGGAAAGGTAATGCTGCACAAACCGGAGAAAGAATGGAAATGACAAGGTCCTGCGAACCAAAGAACTGGGTTCGGGATTCGGTTACGACTTGAGAAGGTATTAGCACCCTAGATCGTCCGTCGTACCCGACGGGATCCACGCTTGCAAAGAAACTGTTTCAAAAGGGTAAAAGAAATGAGAGCTGCTACAAAAGAAAGACTGAAAATGGATAAGAAAAGAAAAAAAAGGGGGAAAATGTAGGGAAAATAAAAGAGTGCTCGAACGGGCCCTACCCGCTGCCTACGTACCTCATCTGGACATGAGGATCAGATTCGCCGTAGTTCCCCTAGCTAGGGAGGAAAATGGCTTGTGTTTTAAAAGCTTGAATTGCTTATGTCAATGCTCAGGTGTTGTAGGCTCGTCTGACATGAGTGTGTCACCGTCTTGCAGAGAGACAAGTCGTAGCAAGTCCTTACGTTGAGAATGAAGGTGATGAGAAAAGAAGTCCCGAAGGAGAGACGTTTATTCTTTGTTCAAGTCTTTAAAAAAAGTGTTTTTTTTAATGATTTTTCTTTGTGAAAATAGTCTCATGATTAAACTTGTACATCATGCTAGACAAGCTTGTATCATCACCAAGATGGGGTGAGTACAAGTGTCCCATGGAATAAGGCCATGCATAAGATTACTTCAATCCTTATTAAAGTGTTTTTTAGTTTTTTAGTATGAAGATGAGAAGAGAAAGAACCAAAAGGATCTCAAAGGTAAAAAGAACTAAAGGGGTACTAACCAAGCCTAATGTTATCATGCATAGGAGTCCTAAGTTAGTGTGGTATGATTCTATCCTAAAGAAGAAAAAAGAAAGAAGAGAAAGGAAGAAGAAGAAGAAGAAATGACGTATAAATAAACTTACTTCTCTTGAAGAAGTTAAGTTGTTTCTAAGAGGGATGAAAAAAAGTTGAACAAATGATGGCCTAAGCACATCTTAAATCACCAGTATCAAAGCATAAAAGAAAAGAGGAGAAAGAAGTTTGAAGTGTGGAAAGCTCATCCACACCTCTCACTTACCATAGCCCCTGAAAGTGTTAGAAACATTCACACATGACAAGATAAGATCAAGTAAGTTCAAACAATGGAAGGACAAACCTTTAACCACCACTAATTAACAAAGTCAGAACTTAGTGAACATATAGGAATGCTAATGTTAGTCATACGAACTCACACAAAAAAGAATGAAAGAAGTCTCATAAACCACAAGCAAAACATCCATGAAGAAGTGAAATAAGAACATGTGATTAAGAGAAACAAACAAGTCAAAAATCACTAAGTATCAACAAATTCAGAACTTAAACATGTTAAGTAAGTGCCTAAGAACATGATTCAATCATTAATCAAGACATACAAACAGAAACTAGGTCAATTAGGAGAGACATGAGAAATGTGAAGTGAAATGAAGCATGCTTGTGAAAGTGTACCTTAGTGCCCAAGTTCTCATCAAACAAGCAAAGTTAAGGCTCTCATACTAAAACCAGGGATCACATGACATATTATCAATCCACAAATAAGATCCTAAGAGATGGCACAAGTGCCTTTCTATTCAAGAAAGCAAGCATGGTTCAAGAACACTTCAAATTAGACATTTAAAGAACAAAATCTCAAACAATTAGTGAACATGCCTTAAAAATTAAACCATCAATCAACAAGGAACTTCAAGTATGTACAAACATCATATCCAAATCACATAACCAGAATCAGAAGCAAACACCAACAAAAAATTAACCAAAGCACAATTAGGGTTTCACTTCCCTACACGATAAACAATAAGCTAAAAGGCAGCCAAACAAAGCCTAAAAATTATGACAAAAATTACCAAGGTACTTCATCATGTTAACAAAGCATAGAAAAAAGAATCAACGTCATATCACTTATAGAACTCAAATGAAAAATCATACAAGCCATGATATGCAAAGAAGAAAGCAAAAATAAAAGAAATTAAATGAACAATTAATTCAAGACACAAAAATAAAAGAAAATAAAAAATAAAAGATAAAAAGCGGAATACAAAACAAATGGGGGACTAGGCTAAAACCCTTACAAGCGATCAAACAAATCTAAAGAACGACAAACCAAGCTCATTCTTTACAAAATCAACTCTAATACTCAAAGGTATAGAGGAAAAAAAATTGTGTCCAACAAAGAGAGACCTAAGTTAGCGAGGACATCTGCAAAATTATTTCTTTCTCTATAAATATGAGAGACCAAAAAATTCCAATCAGAAACTAAATTTATACAATTTAGCCATCTATTCCTAATCACCCAAGGAACAAAAAAGGAGGACTAAAAGCTCTAACCACTGCTGTCGAGTCCGATTTCAACCAGACATTACACCAATTCTTCTCATGAGCGAACTCAATTGCTAACATAGCACCAGAAAGTCTGGCAATGAGAGAATCCACAACACCAATATAAGATGCGAAGGCACCCAAAAACGAGCCTTGCTCATCCCTAGCAATACCCTCACATGCAACATTACCCATAGAACCTTTGGAAGCACCATCACAATTCAATTTTACCCATAGAGGAGGAGGAGGAGGTTGCCAGAAAACCTCCAATATGTTCGGAGCTCTCGGCGGCCGAATAGTAACGTTAAAACGCTTAATTATTCTCAACAACGCACCCATTAGACCCTATTTGATGATGACTGACTCCTGTGGGTGCTTTGACACTATAGTAAGAGACAAATAACTCATATGAGTGATGAGTGAATCATATGGATGCTCTAACACCACCTTTGATGATGACCGACTCATGTGGGTGCTTTGACACGAGAATTTGAGACAAATAACTCATGTGAGTTGTATTTTAAATATTAAAAATTATTTAAAAAATAATTTTTTTAATGCTTAGTAAATTAATTGTGCAAAAAAAAATTTGTAAATATATATTTTTTTATTTTTTATTTATATTAAATAAAATACTAATAAATTATGATAATTTGTATATTCATATTAATCATCTATTGCATGAATTAGTCGTATATTCAAATTTATTAATTATTTGAATATTTTATGTCAAAATAACATGATTCATCCTAAAAGTATGTTAGAATGTAATTGAATTAATTGATAATTGACAAGAAAACATTTATGCAAAAGCCTAATAAAGTGGGTGCAAAAAATCCGAGAGTAATTGATTTTGATTTGATCATACATGGTGAATCATATGGATGGTAATGGACATGGTTTGTGTAGGGTATTATAATACCCGTTCTTATACTTACAGTTGGAAAAAAATCCTTGTATTTGAGAGCCCTTGCCCGCTTGGGTATCGACATTAACAGCTACCCATATCCTATGAGTATGTTAGTGTCTGTACCGATACTCGTTATCCACATTTCTATTAAAAATTAAATATATCAAGTATAAAATATCACATTATTTTAAGTATTTAAAAACATTAAAAAAATTATTGTTGAATTATGAAATAAATGGTCACTTATATTAAATATGTAGTAGTTTAAAATTGATGTTTTTTTTTTTTAAATTTTATAAACATTTATTTTTATATAATAATATAAATTAAAATATATAAATATATACTATGGTATGGGGAGTGGTGAGTATTAAGATGTCCATCCTCACACTCATCTCCGCTTATTTAAGTGGGTAATTACCTGAGCTCGTGTATGTACCTATTTTTACGAATTCTTACCCTACCCGTTGTGTATATTCTAAAATAGCGGTTCCTTAAAATTTGTTCTAATAATTGTATGTTATTTTTTTGTTTAAGAAGGTAATGAAATTTAGTAATAATATCAAAGGTATTAGCATGACGTAAACTCATACTAGAGTCATAACCCTTACAACAATATTGTGGTTTAGGGTTTAGGATTTACTCAACCCAAATCATTTTTTTTTGTTGTTTGTATAATTTCTTTAATCTCATTTGTTTATGTCTTGTCTACTACGATTTTGCATTATTCACATCGTTTTTGTGCCTCCCATCATTAATAGTCTAACCTCAAAAAAATTGAAAAAAATCAACGCAAACCGTTTCACACATCACACCAAAATCATAACCCCCTATAACGCTTAATAGGGGGTTATGTTTGTGGTGTGACGTGTGAAAAAATTTGGGTTGTTGAGTTTAGAGTATCATTCTTGTATGCCGTGTTGAATCATTTGATATCCCCAAATCCCAATACCATCATATCACACACATATATCACAAATATAATCATCTTTTACCCCCACAATCTCTCTCTCTCTCTCCCTCAAAATCCATGATGACTCTTGACCCTTTCACAATATTCCAATAATGAATGGCCAACGATTCATTGATGATGCCATGTTTAATCATAAGGGCACATGCAAGTTGCAAAAGTAAAATCGTGTGGTTTTACTGTTTTTCTGCTAACATTTCAAGAGATACAAACATTTTAGTTTTTTCCTTTTATGTAGTACTAGTATTATTATTATTTATTTGTTTTTACAAAGGAGGGCCAAAGGCCCAAGAGAAAATAAAAAACTACAATATAACCTCTCTATGGGAGAAAATTCTCCCCAAATCATTGTCTAATAACTCCTGCATGAAGTTAGGAGTTACAGAGTAATAATTTATATTTTTCGAAAGACGACATCCTATTTTTGCTAACTTGTCAGCACATCTATTTTCTTCTCGAAACACATGGATCACAAAAGCATAATCAAATCTCGTTAAGAGACTCTCAATCTTCCTGAATAAATCCATACCATCACTGCTCCTAGTCTTCCCCATATTGTGTCCATAACAACGTCAGAAGCATCACTATTGACTTTAATTATCTTAATACACAGGTCCAAATCAAGGATTAAGCCCTCTAACACTCCCTATAATTTTGCAACATAGCTACTACAAGCCTCCATCTTCTTCGTAAAACCTCCTATCCAACAACCTTTGTCATCTCTAATGACTCCCCCATATCCCACAATCACTTCATCAATACAACATTATCCACGTTAAGCTTCACCTTGTCTGGATTATGAGAGTTCCATTTATATGAACTATTTATGTGTTTCTACCGATCACCTTTTTATTCATTAAGATCACATCCGTATACTACTTCATCCTTTTTTCCACCATTAGCTTAGAATTTAAAGGTCTATTAAACTCAACAATATGCTCCTCTTGATTCCTCCAAAACCAAAGAGAATGACACACCGTTGCCCAATAGTTACTCCAATCCCCTTCCTTCTTGGTGTGAAAATTGAGATCCAAACTAATCCAATAATTCAATTTGAAATTAAAAAAATTATGGACAAGATCCAAAGGAACTTTATTCTCTAACACCTCCAAAGCTTTCGGTCAATCTCGAAAAACATGAAGCGTTGTTTCATTGGCATGACCATAAAGCCTTCAAGCTACAGATCCAAGGCCCTTCCTACTCTTACTATAATTCGTTAACAACCTATCATGTTTAAGAAGCCACATAAGGAACTTAATCCGCTCCGGAACTTTCAGCCTCCAGATTAACTTCCAATCCCGGTCAGAATTCATGGTTTCCTCTTTGCACAATAGGTCGTAAAACTGCTTAACCGACCTAAACTCTTGTGACACACCAACCAATTTGAACTTATCCTTGCATTGATCAATTTTCGGTGGAGTAATAAGAGTAATTTTTTCCATAATATCTTCAGTCAACATATTATTCAGCACCTATAAGTTCCACTTCCCCGAAATTGTCACATCGTTGATCAGTGCATTTTGGTGCACATTCCTCTATGTTTACACTTATGCATTTTTATACTTTACTTTGGTTATTTTTCTATTTTATTGTGTTTTTATAAATTAGTTTATTTTTGCACTTATTTGATTTTCGCACTTTATTTTCAGTATTAGCAGTCTGCACTAAAATGATCATAACTGAAGCTACGTGAATCAGCTTGAGACGTTCTACCACTCGATAGAAAGATAAGACAGAGGCCTACAACTTTTAATGTTTTATGAAAAATCTGATTCGGAGTGCATGATTCTCAAATTAGTTGTGGAAGTCAGAATCCGAATTCTGAGTTTGAAAAATAATTAGTTTTAGGCCGGGTTTGTTATGTTTTGATCCAGTTGGGTTAGAAAGGGAATTTGTGGTACTTTCCTATACCAAGCAGCTGTGTCTTATGTACCAGAACCTTTTTTTCACTTTTCTTTTCACGAATTTTATTTTTGCTTTACGATTCATGGAGAACTAATTCCAAGGAAAAATTCTGCTGACGTATTCCATACTTTGAGGTTTTTTTAAAATCTTTAATCTAGTTTCTTTTCCCTTTTCAATATTAATCTATATGTCTGTTTGCTTAATACGAGTTATATAGAATACTATTGATTTATATCGATTGATTGATGTTCCTTGAGTTTTAGCGTACTTTACCATTGCTTAATCGTTAGATTGCGTATGTTAGAATTACGCTTGCTTAATTCGTGATTGTGCTTATCCGTTTGCTTTATTCAGAAAATATGAATGCAATCTTATAATGCCAATTTCGCTTGTTAATTGGTGTAATCGGTAGGGGAATATAAACCATTTAGGGAATTGAAGTTTATTGAACCAATGATAAGTCGGTACCCGAATCAGTACAATTGTCGTTTCAGCTTATTTGTTAATCACTTATTTTAATCCGTTTTTATAATTCGACCTTAAAATCAACCCTCCGTTAATCGTTACTATTATTAGTTAATAAGATAAAAAATTCTTGTGAGACGATTCAAGTCATTGTCGCTATACTACATTTTAAAGAAAATTACTCGTTTTTGATCCGTGCGAGACACACGGATCAATAATAAGATGGCAAAGAATTATAAAATATGATATAAAAATATTGTTGAGGTTGCCAATGAAGGCTTTATTTTCAGGGCTATTTTCAGCAGCATACTGCATTATTGCTTTGGCTGTTGGCGCGTCGCAGAAAATACTCTAGCTTTTTTTTTTCTTCACAGTTGTCCTCATCTAGGTTTTATTTATTTATTTAGGAGAAAAATATTACTATCTCTAATTTAATTTAATTTATTTTTTAAATCCAATGAATAGTCAATGTATTTGGACTGTAGCATATATATATTGATTATTAATAAATCTAAAATCAAAGAATATAATAAAATCAAAGAATATAATAAAATCAAATAAAGTTAACCATTTTTAAATAATATTATTTAAAAATAGTAAAAATTTTATAAATAAAATCAAAGAATATAATAAAAATAAATAAAGTTGACCATTTTTAAATAATATTATTTTCATCCATGATATAAGTAGATTATAAGGATGAAACCAAGAGAGGCACACCAAAACAACAAACAAAATTTACTATACCATTGTAACAATGAGCAAATCATGTTTTCTCTTGATAGCCTTAACAATTCTCATGTCTATTTCAACTGCAATATCACAATCACCCGTTCAAAAAATTCTCAATTGTTTTTCTCATAATTCTCATGCTTCTAAAGTAATTTACACACCAAGCAACACCTCATTTTTAACCATCCTCAACAAGAAAATCATTCACAAGAAATTTCAAACAACAAGCACACCAAAACCTTTGGCTATTATAACCGCAAAAGATGCTTCTCATGTCCAAATAACAATTAAATGTGCCAAGACTAACAATATTCAAATCAGAATCCGAAGCGGAGGCCATGACTATGAAGGTTACTCATATGTATCAGATGTGCCTTTTGTTATACTCGACTTATTCAATATCAATTCAGTTGATATCAATTTAAAAGAAGAAACAGCGTGGGTTGAATCTGGTGCAACATTGGGTAAGATTTATTATAACATTGCTAAGAAAAGCAATTATCTTGCTTTTCCAGCTGGAGTTTGTTTTTCTTTAGGTGCTGGTGGCCATTTTTCTGGTGGTGGATATGGAAATATGATGAGAAAATATGGTCTTTCTGTTGATAATATCATTGATGCAATAATAGTTGATGCCAATGGAAACATCCTTGAGAGAAAATCAATGGGAGAAGATCTTTTTTGGGCTATAAGAGGTGGTGGTGGTGCTAGTTTTGGTGTTATTCTTTCATGGAAACTCAAATTGGTTCATGTACCTTCACAACTTACTGTTTTCAATGTGAAAAGGAACGTGGATGAAGGTGCGACTGATGTTGTTTACAAATGGCAATTAGTTGCACCAAAATTGCATAAAGATCTACTCATTAGAGTGCAACCTAATGTTGTTCAAATTGGTAATGGGACAAAAAATGTAGTGCAAGTTAGTTTCATTGGTCAATTTTTGGGAACAACTGAAAGGCTTTTACTTTTGATAAGTGAAAGTTTTCCTGAATTAGGTTTGAAAAAAAGTGATTGTTTTTCAATGCCTTGGATTAATAGTACTTTTTTTGCGTACGGTCGACCAATCGATTCTCCCCTTGAAGCCCTGTTAGAGGAACCCCAAGCAAGTTATTTCAAAGGTCAATCAGATTATGTGAAGAGGCCTATTCCAAAGGTAAATTTAGAATCTATATGGAAAAAAATGATTGAAGGTGATACTTTGTATATGCAATGGAATCCTTATGGTGGAAGAATGGAAGAGATATTATCGTCGGAAACTCCATTTCCTCATAGAGCTGGAAACTTGTTCAAGATTCAGTACATTAATAGTTGGATTGATGGATCTCCAGAATCTATTAAACGTCATGTGAACTTTTCAAGGTTGTTTTATAAATTCATGACACCTTATGTTTCAAATTCTCCAAGGGAGACATTTCTTAATTATAGGGATGCTGATATTGGTTCCAATCATCCAAGTAATACAACAAAATTAGACATTGCTAGGATTTATGGAAGAAAATATTTCAAAGGTAATTTTGAAAGATTGGTAAGTGTGAAAACCAAGGTTGATCCTGAGAATTTTTTCAGATATGAACAAAGTATACCTACTAGGACATATTAAAGTTGTAAAAAGTTGTGTTGTACCAAATAAAAAGTCAAAATGTACAATGAATTTCGAAGAAATAATTGAATGAAATTAATGGTTGAGTAAAATGCACTATGAATACCTATTAAGACATATTAGCCTTGTAACCAAATACAAGTTATTGCATTGTTTTAGTTTCTTCAATATGTTTCTCTTTTTAAGTAATTTTAATTTAAATTATAGTCATGTCATTTATAGTTGTATGTTGTTTGGTAATTTTGTCGCTTTTGTTAATGATTGAACCACATAAAAGACTAGTATTTGACTGAGGCTTAAGCAAGGGTCCCTCTTTTTATTTTTATTGTGTAATATTACAAAATATATATTTTGTAATAAATTATTATCTCGACCAACTAATTTATTGAGGTAGAATCTATTCAATTAGGCGCATTCATTTCATTTTAATTTTTAAGCCACTTTGCCCCATGATCAAAATTTTCAACCATGGGAAAAAGCCTCTGAGGGACACTATTTGAATCTCAACAACATCAATTTTGTTTTTTATTCATTTATAAGCTACCTTTTCTCACTGTTGGGGTTGTGAAATTGGATGCCCTAGAAACAAAGTATAATTGGTTCTTTGATCAGCCAGAAATCCACAAGGGTTATGGTTTATCAAAAACACAAGAATAACAAGTATTTGGTTATAAACTGTTATTCTTTCATTTCTCTTCAAACAAGATTACAAGTATTCAAGAATAACAAATAATCCTCTCACATTTGAATTATGATTTTATCTTCCTATTTTTCCTTATACAAGATAAGAGACTAACATGCTATATATAAGAAAATTAACACACTGGCCTAATGGCCTTTAACAATTATCCATTACAAGCCAACTTAGGGTACAAGCTAACTTAAACAATTGGACTTACAAGCAAGGCCCAATTCAACATACTAACAAACCTAGCAATATTGATTAATACATGTTAGAACAAACTTTGACTACAACACGCATTACTTCCACATCATCATATGAGCAAACTTCAATGACATGCTAAAACTAGAGTTTGATCCAATATCTCACAAATCTCCACCTTGAAACAAACTCTACAACATCAAGAAACAAACTAGATTTCTTCATGCAGCTTTATCAACTGCATACATTGGAAGAAATTGTTACTGGGCAACGTCTTGGTGATCACATCAACAACATTATGATTTGTCAAAACCTTCAGCACTTGAACTTCTCCATGCTCGACTACCCCTATGATGAAATGCAACCTCACATTGATGTGCTCGGTTCGCTCATGATAGGTTGAATTCTTCGACAGGTGTATTGCACTTTGATGACCACATTTAACAGTGACAACTCGACCTTGAAGTTTTAGCTCCTTTCCAAAACATTCAAGCCACAATGCTTCCTTCACAACTTCAGTTAGAGCGATATATTCGACTTCAGTGGTTGATAAGGCAAAAACCTTATGAAGTGTTACTTTCCAACTTATTGATGTACCAAACATAGTGAACATGTATCTTGAAATAGATTTTTTGGAATACATACAACTTGCATAATCAGGGTCGACACATCCTTCAAAAACAACATAAT